>OX608083.1:15408074-15975574 GCA_951509765.1 Sphenella marginata
ATATTTTCTCTACAAACTTCATTCGTATTTTTCATTATCTTCATTCTGATTGCTACTTTTTTTCTTGTATTTTATCTCTAGCTAATGTTGATCTTATCAACGTCTAATTGTACAAAGTGCTGAACAGTAGATATCGTCGTCACGCGGTGAAAGCTTTTAAGTTCGCTATTAACTCAAAATGACTTTTTAATACTAATGAAATGGCGAGAGAGTATGTGTTGGTAGCTGGCAACAATGTATCTTCTTCAATGAAGCTTTTTTGTTTTGTTCAAACTAAAGTTTGGTTGAAAGTTGTTGGACACGTTGTCGACGATTTAAATTGATCGCTATGTGGAGTGGGAAGTAAGAAATAAAAGCGCACAAGTTGCAAGACAATGACAAAATAAGCTGAGTAGTTGTGTTTTGCGAAACATCTCAATATTAATTTAAGTCGTCACTTGAGTGAATTAATTTCCGCATTCTTTTACAAAATCGAATATTGAAATTGGATGGCGTTTCCGAAAAACTCACTTTTTACAATCGCTTTTTTTATTTTATTATTCTTCGAGCTTTGTGCTGCGTGTTGCAGTTCTGCTGTGCTAAAGGCTCACATTTTAAATAAATTTTCTGAATAATCAAATTTTTAGAGTAATGATTAATCTAATAATGACTAACTAAGGAGTAACACATTTTGATTAATAAGTTCTGACGTTTTTCAGATTAATCAGGAAATTAATGATTTTGCTCAATTAAAATTCTGATTATTTTCTTATTATTTAGGAAATGAGCAATTTATATTAATTAATTCTAATTATTTTCTGTCGGATAGTCTCCATGGATTGCTGTCATATACATGCTTTGTCTCCTCCCATTTCGTCTTCTTATACACACTACGTCGAACAAAACAAACTACGCCAAATCCAATTAAATTGATTATGATTAATACATTTTCTGAATACCCAAATTAATCAGGTTATGAATAATCCTGTGGTTATAAATAAGACATTTAATCATTTTTATTAAATAATTTTGATTAATCAGGAAACTTATAATTTGATTAATTGTCTACGATTATTTTTTTATTATTCGAATAATTAATAATTTTGACTAATTGAGTGTAACCATTTTCTGATCAGTTAGGATTTTAATCATTTTGGTTAATTAGTTCTTATTATTCAGGAGATTAATAATTTTGATTATTTTCTGACTAATAACGAACTTAATCACTTTGATAATATAATTTTGATTATTTTCTGAATGATCAGGACTTTAAACACTTTGATTAATTAATATTGATTATCTTGTGATTAATCTAGAAACTAATCATTTTGATTAAATGACTCTGATTATTTACTGATTAATCAGAAAAATATTCACTTGCATTAATTAATTCTCATTATTTTCTGATTATTTAGTTAAACACATTTTTATTGTGTCTATGTCCAATTTACTGCTTAATCATTAGTTCCTTGTCTATAAAATGATTAATTCTGTTTAAAAAATGATTGCCAAAACATAAACAACGTCTTAAATCTGTGCAACTCAGGCTAATCAACTCAAATGATTCAACCATTTAATAAATTTCCTAATTTTCAGTTTTTAAATTATTTTCTCTTCCTCAACTCATTGCAGGCCGCCATCATGGATATGCATATTCGGTACATTGTCGGACACTGCGCTAAAGCGACAGCAACAACAAATGCAGCAACTTGCAATGAAATCAATGTGAGCGCGATTAATTACAATTTGAAAGATGAGGCCGCCACCAATGCAAAAAGCAGCGTTGCAGCCGAATAATGAGGTGCACGTCAATACACAGCAAAGACAACGCCAGCTACAACAACAACAACAACAGTTAACAAGTCCATACTTACAGCTGCAACAACATAAGAAACAACAACAAATCACAGCATTGACTCAGCTCAACCAAACGAGCTACGAACCAACTGACGCAGCACACCCACAACACACACGCAGCTACCATTTTGAAGAACATCCATTCACAGTTGATAAACCACTAAAGTTTGTGGCAAATACAACAACAACTACTGCAATAGGCGCAACTAAGGAAGTGGACGTAGCAAAAACAATAAACGACGGGCGCCGCAATTCAGCAGCTGCACCAACCACAATACTGCCAGTCGCCGTCAAGACTACGCAAGAGCCACAACAACTGCAGCTGTTGCAACGACAACACCTACTGCAACAACAACAACAGCAGCAGCAACAGCATCAACCACAACAATTGCACACACAACCACAACGCGCCAATGTTGATTGCATACAATTGCTAGACTTGAGCAACTCACCGACGCATGAGCCCATCTATCCTCTGCAAGGCAACATTTCAGCTTATTTGCCACAACGTGCACTAGTGGAAGCGCCTTATCGACGCACCTCAGCAGCAAATACAAACGCGCTCGTACCAACACATCACTCCACCGCGCGCTCAAGTCAATATTCGCGCTCATCATCAAGTGAGGACGGTTCAATTGGCATTGGGGGAGGTGGTGAAGGTGGCGAAGGTGGCACGAGCAGCTTTAGTAGTGGTTCAAGTTCTGGTCAACATTGCATTAACTCCTATAAGCGCTCCAGCAGTGCTTTTGATGATGCGGCTGAACATTTCATAATCAACTTTCCAGCCGCAGACTCACCATCGCACACGCAGAACGATTGCATTATTAATTTGCCACTCTCCGAGACCGAACCATTGCTAACGAATATTGAAACGCGCGCTGATGTCAAACAAAGACGTTCGTCGATACGTCTAACTAAGAATAGCGGTTCATTGATATTCACAAAGAAGGACTTATTACCGCAACGTTCGGCAACGGTAGCGCCATATCGCATAACGAATACGAATAATAATTGTGCACAGCAAAGGGAGCAACTAGAACAACAACAACAACGGGAACGAGAACGAGAACAAGAGCAGCACAAACAATCAACACAACAAAAGCGCAATCAATCGAAGCAACAAGAACAAACGCAAAAACAACAACAATTACTTCATCATAGTCTCAGCTTGCGTACAGCTAACGAATACGCGGCACGCAAACCCGTCAAACATTTGCCTGCTTCATATCAACAACAACAACAACAGCAGCAGCAACAACAATCACTACAATATCAACGTCGTAGCTTACAATTGAATTACAACAATAACCTTGTAACCACATCAACTTGTTGTAGTGCAAACAATAATTACTGTAGTAACGCAACGGGCGCCAAAGCTGTAAGTGCGAGTGGGAGCGGCAACGTCAACGGCGCGGGCAAAAGTATTAATTCGATTGGCGCTGTTTTGCATAAGCATCATCACGCTAGTGGAGCAGCTAACGTCAATCAACAACAACAACAACTACAACAATCAGGTCAAAGTAACACAAACACGGCTGCGACAACACGCAAACAGCTCGCGTACTCGTGGTACGCTCCGGTCTATAGTGCGCTTGAGGAGGAACTGGAACAAGATTCTAGGGTAAGTTCAATTTTCGTTACTTTTGGTAGGTCGGGAAATAGAATGAGATATGGCAGAAAGTGATTGAGGTGCTTAACATTTGCTTCGTCACTTTGGAAACAATTTTGAAGATACGTTTTGAAGTATCGGACTATCCCATGCTTCTCAAATTTTCGATTTTCGATCGATTGTTCCGATAAATGGGTTTTAAGGCCAATATTTTTGCAATGAAACGGGCTTGGAACTTCACATTTTTGCTGATTTTGTACATATTATGTCTGTCATGTGTGCCATGAAAATCACCTAGATCGAACCCACATAACATTTAGCTGCCATACAATCGATTGTACCGATAAATAAGGTTTCGGCTATAATTCTTGAAATTAAAAAGATACGAATGTAAAATTGTACACGTTTGGTACTTATTTTCTATGTAATGTGTGCAGTGAAAACCAGCCAGATCGGGCTAAGGTAACATATAGCTCCCATACAATCCATAGTTTCGATATATGGGTTTTGGCCTATAATTCTTGTATTTCAAAGGCTAGGAACGTAAAATTTTCCACATTGAGTAAATTTTATAAATGTAATGTGTGTCATGAAAATCAGGCAGATCGGACCCACAGAATATATAGCTCACATACAATCGATTGTTCCGATAAATAAGGTTTGGGCTATAATTTTTGAAATTAAAAAGATACGAATGTAAAATTGTACTCGAGTTTATACCAATCGTAAATAAAGAGCGGTAAAAAACTTCGACATTCTAGTCGCCCCGGAATATATTTCATCTACCTAAAAGAGTTTTCCAATAACGTATATCAATTTCACTCTTTGTTATTGAAAACTATTTCAAATCGGACGCTTTTCAAAACTGTAAAATCATAAAGAAATAACAAATAAAAAACAAATTTCATTCCATTCAATGTCAAAATTAAAGTTTCTCTTGTTTGCTTCGTTTATTTGTTGTAGGATTCTTCGCCAATCCACAATCTGGCCAACACAAAGAAACATCACGTCAATCACTACCAACACCAACGGTCTACAAGCAACTCCTCAACGGCGGTGGATAACGAAACTGTTGCGCTGTTAGAAACGCGCAACAAAGTCAATATACAAGCTCAACTACATGCGCAAGCCAACAGTCACGCCCATCCGGGCATAGACGCGGCCGTCAACGGCATTAGTGTTGGTAGTGCAGGCGGTGTGGGAAGCGCTTCAAGTGGCATCTTACGCACACAACAAAAACATGGCAGTCAAGTGCGGCGTACAAATGGTGGTGCGGCGCTACAAGCGCCCACAACGCTACCGCTTACAAACGCGCACAATACGACATTGCAAAGTGAAATGGCCGGCGGAGAGAGCACCAAATTAGGAGGAGGAGGAGGAGGAGGCGTGGGCTGTGGCAATTTTGGGCTGTTAAATAATGGCGAACAAACAACGGCGACTTTGAATAGTTATGGTACTGATGGCGGTTTGGTGAATTCCTTAAGTGGCGCGCTGCCACCACGTAGACGCATAGAGAATTTTCTGAAATCGTTGGTGGGACGCAAACCGTCGAATGCGCGCAATGGAAATGTAACAGCGGATGCAGTTACAACCATGGCAGCAGCGGCGCGCCCCGAAAATGTTGTGTCGCGTCAACCAATGCCGCCCTCACCAGAAATAAAAATAACAGCTACGCCATCCGAGCAGAATTTGGTATTACTGCGTGATCCAGCAAGTCGTGGCCGTCAATACAAACAACATTTGGTAGCATCTCAAGCGGAGCGCAAAAGCGATTGCGGGAATCATATGCTAACTGTGAGTGGTGCAATACAAGGTAGCACATCGTCGTTAAATGTGGTGCAACAAAAGCTATGGAATATGATGCGACGCGAAGGTAGCGCGGCTAGTTTGTACAATGAAAAATCAAATTCGATAGTACAATATCGCGGCTTGCGTAAATGTGAAACGGTGCTTGCACTAACGCGCCAAACCAATTCACTGTGTTCGCCTATATTCGGTGGTAGCGCTGCTGCGCATGTGGGCGCTGGCGCGAAATATAATGGCAGCGGTGTTGCGCGGCACAACAGTTGTAGCGCGGGCGGTGCCTTCGGACGTGAGGCAATAAATGGTAAAGGTGGCATGCGACGCACGCATACTACCGGCAGCGGTATATTCAGCACAACGGGCGTCGAACAAATACGACCATTGAATCGATTGCGTGCTAGCGCAACTAGCGTAAACGCAACAGCGACCTGTTCGCGCTGCTCTAGTTTACTCTCGCTGGCAGCTTCGGGTTCAAGGTATTCGCTCAATACTTCAACGAATGACAGCGCCTTTGTAACCACATCTGCCTCACAACATCAACTACAAGCGCTAGCCATGAGAAATGCAGCATCACCGACGACGCTTGATTACAAACCGCCACCACATTCATCACAGCAACATCGCGAACAACAGCGCGAACGTAAAATTAGTAACGTAAGCAGTAGTCAGTTAAATAGTAATTGTAATTTATTAGTAGATAATAGTAATGTTGACACAAAAGCCGTCGCCGATGATCACGTTCCTAGCGGGAATGGTGTTAGCGTCGGCGTCAACGTAAGCAGCAGTAGTGGTAATTGTTCCCGTAAGAGCTCGACAGGTGCGCCTAGTACGCATAGCACGATCAGCATCACACCGCCGTCCAATATAACCACGGCTACGCTAACCTCAAGCATCACATCGCCACATACCAGCACACCAACAACGCCCACAGCAGCAAATAGATTAATTGCAGGCAGCAGAGTTACACCAGAAACACTCGGCGTAATAGTCGCACCCAGCGTCAATGCCACGCAACAGCAAACCGCATGTGCGTCAACAAGAATATCATCATACGCCAGCACAAGCAACAGCAACAGCAACACCTACACCTCAGGCATTCTCATCGATTTGCCAACAACGCTAACAACGCCAATATCACCTTTATCTGCCACCGTGGGCATTGTAGCGTCTCCTTCTTCAGCTGCAAGTACACCATGTACCTCCGTTTCCTCATCGGCCGCCATCACACCCGCACCCACCTACGCATTACCACCTACAACATCACAAACATATCCATTTACAATCACATCACTGCTGGCAATGTCAAAGTTAACCGTAGCGGCGTCAATGACTCGTGATGGTCTAGATTATAATGCGGCTGGTGGCGCTGGTGGTCTGGAAGAATATGATGATGATGCCGTATTGACGATAAAAATGCCATCTACATCTATGCCAGCGGGCACTAATCTCAGTGTAGTCGATGGTAGACATTATGGCGCTTATACGACAGTGGCGCCAACAGCGGCTGCAATGCAACAACAAACGCAGGCACCTCAACCTTTTGAATCGTTCACTTGTAAGCTGTGCTTGGTGGATGTAGATACGAGAGAGGAGGCCACTACGCTGCATCAATGCGGTTGTGAATTTTGCACTGAGGTGAGTACTGAAATCAATTTATTTTGTAACAAATATTTTCGCTTAGAACAGTGGTTGGCGTTTTTTTTATTTATTATTAATTATTTAGAATTGCTAATTAATTCATTTTAAATCGCGAATAATTTACTATTCCACAAAACAATCAACAAAGCGACAGTATCTACGTACCACTGTGCCGCAAGTGATTTTTCGCTCTCATCAGAAGAGTGTAAGAATATATGTATGTGAAGAGCGTAATACCTGCATGTCTTAGGTTTGCCGACCAATGCCTTAGAAGGACCTTTCGATTATAAATATGTATTCTTTATAATTGCCGGAGTAGAATATGTAGAGATTTATGTACAACCTTAGGCCGACAGAATGAAGTACACATATGTATGTAGTCGAACTCTTCATCCAGCTGTCTGTCCTCTGTGTGACTCAGAAACTTCTATCGGTATGTTTGCCAAATTAAAGTCTAAGATTTTAAATGAATAATTCCACAGAACAACAACGCAGATAGGTCCAGTCGTCTTTAGAATTGTTGTTGTTTGCTTTGAATTAAATTAAATTAAATTAAATTAAATTAAATTAAATTAAATTAAATTAAATTAAATTAAATTAAATTAAATTAAATTAAATTAAATTAAATTAAATTAAATTAAATTAAATTAAATTAAATTAAATTAAATTAAATTAAATTAAATTAAATTAAATTAAATTAAATTAAATTAAATTAAATTAAATTAAATTAAATTAAATTAAATTAAATTAAATTAAATTAAATTAAATTAAATTAAATTAAATTAAATTAAATTAAATTAAATTAAATTAAATTAAATTAAATTAAATTAAATTAAATTAAATTAAATTAAATTAAATTACATTAAATTAATTAAATTAAATTAAATTAAATTAAATTAAATTAAATTAAATTAAATTAAATTAAATTAAATTAAATTAAATTAAATTAAATTAAATTAAATTAAATTAAATTAAATTAAATTAAATTAAATTAAATTAAATTAAATTAAATTAAATTAAATTAAATTAAATTAAATTAAATTAAATTAAATTAAATTATATTAAATTAAATTAAATTAAATTAAATTAAATTAAATTAAATTAAATTAAATTACATTAAATTATATTAAATTAAATTACATTAAATTAAATTAATTAAATTCCAAGGCTTCTTTGCTTTCAAAAATATGCTAGACGACCTTTGGCATTTCACCCACATTATCCTTTTGCAACAAAAAAAAAAATTACTTTAAAAAAGTTTTAAAATTCCTTTAAAATATCTCCAACATATGTATGTAAGTGGTCGCCTTCATTTGTGCTCCACAAATATTTTTCCAAAATTGCTTCTCTTTCATTTGTAACCAACAGTTTTTCGCGTAATACCTAGAGCTCGGCGTTCTTGTGCATGGGATTCAGTAAATTTTAGCCACGACTCAACCATATTTTACGCTGAATTGCTAAGCACAACAAACCAATATCGTCGACAATTCCACTTGACTCATTCGTGCGCTTTTTCCCCCCTACTGTAAGTAACCAACAGCAACAACATCCAAAAAATTGTTTGTTTGCTCATGTCGAATGCCAGTCACAAATTCGTTTGCCTTACCACAAATACTTTCACATACATGAATGTGTGTGTGAGTGTTATGGCACGTGCATGCTGACATGAGCTGTATTTACCTGCTGTATGTGACCTACGCTACACACAATTTATTTTGTTTGTTTGTGTGAGTGCTAAGCATACAAAAGGTTGCAACTGCAATTGAAAGAGATGGTGGGAATGTGATATGAAATACTTACGTGCATATGCGGAATGCCCCCGCAAAGAGTCGATTTATGCTTGATTGTATAATAACCCGAGCATACGAATTAATATAAACATTATTCTCCAGCAAATATTTGAATCCCTAGTTTTGACCAGCTTTTATTAATTTTAAAATTGTATTGATCTCATTCTATTGCATTTATTTCGATATTTTTCATTCCAATCACTTACCAAATTGACACGAAACTGCCCATATGCGCTAAAATATGCCAAATCTTTAGTTTTGTGTCTACCAAAATGTGCTTGGAAGTGTACTCATATTCCTTTTACACACATTTGCAAGTGCATGCATGGCTTTTGGCCACAACATTTGCTAAATACTTGTGAATTGATGATGTCTTTCCGTAAATCCATCCACATCTCATATGCTCCTTTCTAACATAGCAACAACATCCGCCTTTTGTGTGCCATTAATTGCTCTTTAAGGTACAATTAAATACGAATTTCAATTGTTAAGCCTCGAGCATTTTCATTTGCAGAATTTTGTGTATTTTGTTGTTTGAAGTTTTAGCTAATTAATGCTCGCAACAAGCTAAGAAATGAATGAAAACTTTGATAAATTAGTATTTAGGAACCTCATATTCTGAGGCAATAAATTAAAAATTAATTAAGAGATTTTAGACGACACACGCATGGAGGAGGAATGAAGGAAGTGTTGCCTTTTAATCACTTAACAAGGAAGTTGAAGCCATTACAAACTCATTAAATAAATGTGGTTATAGGGTATATTTTCATACACAGTTGCCACTTGTTTTAAAAAACATAAACGAGTTGGGTGATTTATTAAAATGTCGTTGTGGTAGGTTAGGTAGGTAAAGACATAGCAAAGTTTATTTAAAACTTTTAATAGGTGGAAGTTATACAGAGAAACAAAACTGCTATCACAATAAATTTCGAATAGCGTTGCCACCCCTCTAAATTAGGTTAGTTGAATGCATTAGGTGATGGTGGGCATTTTAGATGCCAAACGAAAAAGAGCTTAAAAATATTTTAATTTAAGGTTTTACTGTACAAACACAGCTGATCGAGAAACACAATTTTTCCACATAAGGTTGCCATATGTTTAAAAATCATGTGTTACGTAATTTAAACTAAACTAAAGTGTAAACATTCTTCTATGGGGTTGTTCGAAAAGTCGAAACCCTTAAATTGGCGAGCTCCTGGAATATAAAGTTTGCGATAAATGGAAAACTTCCACTTTAATAAGATTTTTTTTAAAAGAGATCAGGGTGTAAATTTTTGGCTACAGAAATTTTTAAATCAGGACATCGAGTCTTTCTTATGCGGTTGTTAACTTAGTTCTCAAAATCCTTTGTTGCCTTTAATGCAGTTTCCCACTTAAACTGTATTATTCTGAATTGCAAATACGAAAATCCGTGTATGTGTAATTCTTACTAATTTCACTTGTCAAAATAGGAGGCCCACACATATAAACTACTCATTTCCTTGAAATATAAATTTAGTAACATACAAAACCCCGCATTCGCTAAGCTACTTTCTCCTAACTAGAAACACAAATTCAGTCCTACTAGCTTTGCTTACCAAAGCTCTGCAAGATATGTCGGCATGGTCCACCACCTGCTGCGCGTCAGCACTTTAATTTATTTATGGTGCACAACAAAATTTGTTATAGAATTAGGTGTAGGAAATTAGTTTTGCTGACTGCTTAGGCAGTTGCCGACAACCGACAAACTAGCTTAGCTTTCTCCACACACAATCTTACACACACGCAAACATATGAATGCAATCAAAAGCCTCGCCCTGATAAATATCGCAATGAACTGAATCTGACTGTTTTCGTTTCGCATGCTATTTTCCATGTAATATCTACGTTTGTATGCGTTTATTTGTTGCAAAATTTCACTTGGTATTAGAATTATTATGTTCACTTGAGTTTCGCAAGATCCTTCTTGCCTTTGATTGGCAATATATAAACTCAAAAGTTAATTTTAGTTAGTAAGAAGAAATATATTATACAAATATACTAAGTGGATACATCCGTGTGTTTGAATTTCCACCTTTGTGTGAAAATGTAATAAATGTTAAAACTATTCAGAATTTGGGAATTTATGCCCCTGCTGTTCGGCATGCATAAGAAAATACAAACCGTCTGAAAATTTGATAACATAATTGATCAAAGAACACATTGCGGTAAGGTTAGTAAAGTTGCAAATGTGGTCCAGATACTACATACATATGTTAGAATGTATATATTAGACTGACCAAAAAAAAGAGGAATTTAAACTTACAAATTTTTTTTTTAAACCGATCAGGAAGGAAAAGACCAAGTTCTCTACTAGTCACGGCATTGATAGTTCACTTCGACAAAATTAAAAAAAAAAACTGGTTTTAATCAGCGTCTACTCTAACCATCGATGACTTATTTGATTTCGAAACACGTTTCTTTAAAATACGTTTCTGAGTTGCACACTTTTAACAGCGACGAGCATCTAAAGCTTTTATTTCAAGAGTTTTAGAATGTTTCGTTTTAACGTGCAATTTCAAATGTTTAGTATGTGTTTAAATCCTTTTTATATACAACAGTATTGCAAGAATTTATTCCACATTTTAGTTCCAGCTTTTTCTATTCCCATAAAAAGAATCGCTTAAGTAGCATTTCATTGGTTCAATTTCAAGTGCAAAATGCTTAGAAGAATGCACAAAATGCAATATTCCCGTCATTGCATAGCTGGCAACGTGCAGACTGAAATGGCATTGCACTCGTAAGTGCTTATTCCTTTCTACCCAGCAGGAAGTTCAGTGAGTACTAATACAAATGTCTAATTTAGACATTGCTCGAAAGTGTTCGAATATAGAGTTGTGAGCTAGTAAATTGATTATCAGCTTATAAAAGTAGGCTGGTGTGATTATAAAAAATACAAAAATGAAAAAAGGTATAGTAAAATAAATAAAATAAAATAAAATAAAATAAAATAAAATAAAATATAATAAAATCAAATAAAATAAAATAAAATAAAATAAAATAAAATAAAATAAAATAAAATAAAATAAAATAAAATAAAATAAAATAAAATATAATAAAATCAAATAAAATAAAATAAAATAAAATAAAATAAAATACAATAAAATAAAATAAAATAAAATAAAATAAAATAAAATAAAATAAAATAAAATAAAATAAAATAAAATAAAATAAAATAAAATAAAATAAAATAAAATAATAAAATAAAATAAAATAAAATAAAATAAAATAAAATAAAATAAAATAAAATAAAATAAAATAAAATAAAATAAAAAAATGGTCAACCCTTAGTCGAATTCCAGAATATATAAAAATCTTTACGTAATAGGACTCTGAATTCAAAGGGAACTGTTGCCACAGCCGAGATACAAGACATCGCGAACGAACTAGTAGCGGTACGCTTAGAACTAGAAACACATCATTTCAGGCATTTCGATTTTTCTCACGAAGTGCATACGTAATCAATGTTAGGATGCGAAGAAGGAAGAATCAGTGAGTGTGGGTGATTTTGATATGGTTAGTTAGTGTTGCCAGGTAAAAGCGTGACTTGCTTACACATTTTCATAAGCATGCTATTGATGATGATGATATTGTTGGTAATGATGATCATAGTCATCAGAAGCTGTAAAATTATTTAACTTGTTGTTGTTGTGGATGGTGAGGTACGCACGCACTAGCCTTGTAGCCATTGGCGGTCAGTCTTGCTCACTTAAGCTCTTAGTGCTCTTACTACTGTTGATTGTACTTCGGTTGCTCTGCTACAGGTGCAGCTGCTCCAACAACTTCAGAAATCTGCTCATAAATGCAACGTACATTGTGGTACATTGATTGCTTGCCCGATTGTAATTTGCCTTTGTAATAAATTGAAGCGTGTTTTTTGTTATAATTCAATAAGAAAATCAATCCAATGTTTTGTGAACTCTTGAGGTAAGTCGATTTAGTTCGAGATATAATTTTAATTGAGTTAGTTTAAAGAACGATAGCAATTTAGAGGGGATTACGTATTTAAACTAAGAGGATGTTGTAGGAAGCTGATATACAATTCAATTCATTTAACCATTACGAGGACTTACTTTTTAATTTTTATCAGCCAACCACGAGTTTATAATTAAAATTGATTTATTTTGGCTCCAATAAAACTTAATTACAAAAGAGATAAATATGAAAAAGTTATGCACCACACAGAAAAATATTTGTTCAAATGAATCTTTATTGTTATTCTTCTTTAAGTTATTTTATGAATGTCTCTTCTTAGTTTTTCTTCACTTTTTATGTGTGCTTTTGTAGCGTTTCAATTTCTTTTTATTTCTCAGAATTACTAATGTCCATTTATTTTTTGTTTTCAATTCCAAGAGACCTTAAAGGTATATTATTTCTTCGAAATGTTGTACAATTTGTTCCCACAAAGTCAATGTGAAAGCTTTAGTATTACGTATATGTAACTAAATATTTCTCATTTACATGCACAGAATTCTGAAAAGGCATGCTAAGGTACACTAGTGTGCAAAAAGCAAACATACAAGCTTAACCCCCAAATTCATAAAAATTGGTGAAAGTTTAAAACGCCCTTCGTCAAAATTTGGTTGAAAGACCTATCTCGGATTAAAAATAAAATTGCTTTATCAAGCTTTATAAAATGCCATCTGCATACGAACTTTGAATTATAAAAGCTTTGTAAAGCTTTTTTATTTTTCAATTCAAAATATATACCAATATTTAAAGCTTGATTATTCCCAAGCGGTGGCTTGACGAATATTTTATTTTACCTCTCTTTTAAACGGAATTTCATATCCTACAAAAATGTGCAGCGTTTTCTAAGCTTTTCTTATCTTAATGGTTTTTATGTTTAAAGTACAAAAAAAAAAACAATGCTAGAATGCCAAATTTAACTCGAATCTCTTGGTAAGTGTTGCATTAATTTTATTTCTCAGGAATGTGCTAGCTCCTACACATACACATGCATACTCACACTCAATGACTCACATAAAAGTACATACATACATACATATATAACATTTCTACCAATAGTTTGCATGGAAGTTATTTGCCATTGCCTGCTTTCTTGTCTAAATTTAATGAGCTGCGAACGTGTTCGGTTGGCATTTAATGCCGATAAGGCAGCAGCAAACACATGCATACATACATACATACAACTTACATAATATACATTTCTACTCATATGTATAAGTATTTCACAAATGAGTTGGCAGAATATTTCAGTGGAAGTGTTGTTATTCTAGATTGCTACAACCCCATATTCACTCAAAAATTCGAATTCTTTCTCATTTTAATGATGCTGTCAAAGAATTTCATTTTACGCACTGCATTTCAAGTAATTTAAATCTTCTTGGAAGCAGTAAGGCTTTTGGGTTTTTGTTTTTCATTAAATTTGGAGCGAATCTTTTTTGTCGTGTAATAGGAAGAACAATATTTTTTTTTTTTAATTTTAGAAGTATGAATAAATAGTAGGAAACATATTTGCATACGCACTGACATTTCATTATATAACCAATGCCATTCAGAACATTTCTGTGGTGATTTAAAAAAAGAAAGCTCGAATTGAACACCCGTAAAATTCTATGAAAATTGAAAATTACCATCTCTTCTGGTCTGGCCAACAAAAGAAATCACATGCACTTCGTAGTGAGGGAAAATAATCGATTTTTACCCATAAATCGATTTTTTATACAAGAAGTGCTTATTTGATATATTTGTTAATATATTACGAAAAGTAAGTAGTACGAATGTTTTTCAATTACTCAATTAATTTTTTTTTTTGGTTTTCAAGAAAATAATCGAATTTAGCTTATAAATCAATTTTTGATACCAAACGAGTTTTTTCGATAATTTGTGAATGCTAATAATTTTACAAAAAACCAAATGGGTGATTTTTTGTGATTTTTGAATTCAGATTGGTAATTTTTAACTAATTTGTAATCTGTCGTACAGCAGATAAAAAAAAAATAAATAGACTAAAAATATCGAGCCAAGTTTTTTTTTTTTGTTATCAGTTCTGCTTTTAAATCAAACTTAAATCGACATTTCGCTTACTCATCCATCTCGTTTTCGCAATATCTAACATTTTTAGCGCTTCATTACTGTCATTCATATTTTTTTCTTCTGCCTTTTTAGATCATTTTAAATTTTTTTTATGTTCAATGGCATTTACTGCAAAAATATATACATATATTTTTTTGCTGTCATTATTTTACCAGTGTTTTCTCATCGTTTAATCTTAATTTTTTTCCCTCGTGCTTTGATTTTGTCAGCAATTTTTATTGCTTTTTTATTTATCTGCTACCATCAAAATGTTTTGATTCACTGATTTCACAAATTCGTCGATCTCAGCAAGAAAAACCATATCCAGGAAACTCAAAACAGAAATTTAATACATGCATACCAATATACAAACATAAATGAATGAATGTAGGTCTGTCCATGTCAAAGAAAATATTACGTACCAGAATGGTGATATGCTAGGATTTAGATAGATATGTATGTAGTATGTAGTATTAGCATTAGGCTGGGCCGAATAAATTATTTTTTGGAAAACTATCTAGGTTAACGGTTGTTCAAGTATAAAGACAGGTAGCATAACATTTTGTTTAAATGTTCGTCCACGTCAGTGTATTTGTGTCATTAAAAAATCTTCTCGGCAACTATGCGTCTTCCCTTGGAAGTCGAAAAATCATATAGGTCCCACTTATTTGTAGGAAAATATAAGAAGCTGCCCGCCTTAAACCGAAGAGAAACTCGGCTTTACTTTATCGCACTAAATTATGATTGTTGTTAGTATTATTATTATTATTATTATTATTATTATTATTATTATTATTATTATTATTATTATTATTATTATTATTATTATTATTATTATTATTATTATTATTATTATTATTATTATTATTATTATTATTATTTTAAATTTTATTATTGTTATTATTATTTTTATTATTATTATTTGTATTATTATTATTATTATTATTATTATTATTATTATTAGTATTAGTATTATTATTATTATTATTATTATTATTATTATTATTATTATTATTATTATTATTATTATTATTATTATTATTATTATTATTATTATTATTATTATTATTATTATTATTATTATTATTATTATTATTATTATTATTATTATATTAATTTTTTCCAATTTAAGTGCCGTTTTTTGAGATCAAGATGGATTAAACTATTCCATAACGCATTTTCCAAATGCTAAATTCACTTCTGCCATTTCCGAGGGCTCTGAAAATGTTTGAAACTTGGTCCTCAATTAAATCAATTTGATGGCGAATGCTTAAAGAAGGAAATCAATTGAGACGTTTTTGCCCCATGGTTTTTTTAAATAAGTCTCTGTTCGCCATAAGTTCAAAATTGATTCTACTGGAGTTGCTATTGTCACAAGTAATAGCACCAGAACTCGTTAGATAGTTTAGGCTTTTTCGATTGTCTTGTCATTGACCACCTGGGAAATTCTTGGCATAAAGGATTCAAACACTAAGTTCATTTCTAAATAAATTTCTAAAACTGCTCACTAATAATGCTCAGATAGATCTGATAGCAAATTCTTTGTCTCCATATTTTTTTTATTTCTGAGATGACAATTTTCCGTCATTAGTTTTTAAATTTCTTAATTTAAATTAAATTTGTTTGAGTTTGAATCAAAATTAAGTTGCAACTTTCTGAACACAAATAAAATCCCCTCTATATTACTATCCAACAGCTAGTCATTTGTCATTCTCGCTCTAAATGGTGCATACTTTAACGGTTATAAACTAACTGCATTTTTGTGTTTTCTACACGATTTTTTGTTGTAGTTATGTCTTGTGTGACGCTGGCAGGTCGTTATAATAGTTAAAGCAACGATTTGTCATAAATACTATCCTTTTTTCCCTGCAGCCACTCCCCATATGCTGCTGCCGCAGACCAAAGCAAGCAATGGCAAAAGGATGTGTTTGTATGTATGTGCGGCATGCGTCACCACATTTATTGCACGCATGAGAGCGCTCGTCGACTTGATGTGACGCCACAAACATTAAACATGCCCCAAATACGTTTCGAGTGCCATTTGCAGCAACAAAAAAAAAAAAAAAACGAGCAAAAAACATACAAATCGAAAAGCAAACAACAACAACTTGTAACACTTTGAAACAACTGCCAACTGCCAAGGGGTGATATTCGTCTCATTGCTTTTGCGTAATGAAGAACTCTGTCGCAGTTTATTATGACTTTTGTTGCAACTGCTTTTTTTTGGTTTCGTTTCGATTTTGCTTTTAAGTCAATTCTTCCGACTGCAAAACACAACCCAGAAGTGATTACTTCAAATCGTTAGCTTGGTTGCCAGAAAAAAAAACAGACTTGCCATATCCCAAAGGCCCTGCTGTACTACATTGCAAATGTATTAACATGTGTTCTTCTTGTTATTGCTTGTGGCATGCAACATTCACTTTTAAATGCTCTTGTTCGCAAAATTACTAGCTCAAGTTAGAGGTATAGACTAGGGTGGAGCGAAAACAAGAGTTGAACTGTCATTTGCTCAGAAATGGGGGATGGAAGAATATTGTAAATGTTTCAGTCTTTATTACTAATTTTTGTAGATCTATCGATGCTAGTTTACCTTACGCAGCACAGACTACATTTTTGCTTTAGAACTGCCAAGTTTTTATTCAGCTGGGTCATTCCACAGTAATCCGGATTTAACGATTATTATGATTCTCTAAGTTTTTAATTTGGAAATTCGTCAAAAATGTAAAAACTAAAATAAAGGCGAAAGACCTATTAAAATTAAGAGCTCAAAATTTTAGAGAGTTTTGAAATGTAGCAACCTAATTTTTTAGAGCTCACCCCAATGTACAGTTGTGAAGAAAAGTAAAAAAAGGAAACGAAATATAAATTGCTGCCAGGCATGTGTTAATGGTGGTGAAAAGGTGGTATGTATGTCGGCGTCATTATTTGTTGTTTTTTTTTCACTTTCTTTCTCTACTTTTTACTACATCACTTACCTAGGCAAAACTCTTGCTTAACTTTCTGACTGCGGTGCGGTCAATAATACCAAGAGTAGGAAATGCCGCCTATGTATCAGATTTCATATGGCGTTGCATGGTTTATGGCGCATAATGGCTTATTCATGCCTTTGGCATAGTTAATGGTTTCATTAAGTGACCAACTTTTTTAAATATTTTTTTTGTTTAGTTTCCTTCTATTTTTTTTTTTTTTTTTTTTTTTTTTTTTTTTTGATTCGCGTGTAAGGAACTTATGACACATATGATTAATATAAACGATTTGGTGTTTTGGATATTTTGGAGCATAGTATGTATGTATATTCTGAGTTCGAATTATAATTTTCTTAATGCCAGGCACAACTTTCTGAATTTAAACTAAAAAAGTAAAGAAGTTTGAATTAGATTTGAAATTTTTTTTTCGAAAATGGATTTCGAAAATTTTCGAAATAAACAAATTCGCAATTCACATCCAAAAACTCCTTTCATTTGTATCACCTCTACTTTCAATAATATAACTTCGAAAAATTGTAAATTTTCAAAAACTATCTTTCTTTAAACTGATATTTTTTCGAAGTTAGTATCAAAAATTGTAAACCGAAAAAAAATCGGTTTTCAGTAACTGAAACTAAAAAGTGTAGGAGTTTGAATTCGATTTGATTTTTTTTTTTGAAAATGGATTTCGAAAATTTTCGAAATAAATAAATTCCCAACTCACATCCAAAAACTCCTTTCATTTGTATCACCTCTACTTTCAAAAATATAACTTCGGAAAACTTAAAATTTTCGAAAACTACCTTTCTTTAAACTAATTTTTTTTTTTTTTTTCGAAGTTAGTATCAAAAATTATAAACCGAAAAAAAATCGAGTTTCAGTAACTCGAACTAAAAAGTGTAGAAGTTTGAATTCGATTTGATTTTTTTTCTTGAAAATTGATTTTGCAAATTTTCGAAGTTCGCAATTCATATCCAAAACTCCTATCAACTTTATTACCTCTACTTTCGAAAATATAACTTCGAAAAACTTAAAATTTTCAAAAACTATCTTTCTTTGAATTAATATTTTTTCGAAGTTAGTATCAAAAATTATAAACCGAAAAAAATCGAGTTTCAGTAACTGAACTTTACGAAAACTTTAAATATTGTTCAAATTATTTTTTCGAAATCGGCATCTTTGAATATTCTAGTATTGGAAGACATATGTATGTATATTCTATATTGACAACAGCTGCAAGTTCGCAGCGCAAAACGATGATGTGTTTTAACTCTTTTTCTATTGCTTTAGTCTCTGTGGTGGCCCACATTCGGAAAACTTACTCCTTTTCATTGCAATCAAGAGGAAGTTAGTTCAAATATTTGAGTTTTCATATGAAAAAAGATTTAAGTGTTAATGTTTGTTTGTACATAATCAGCAGCTGGTTAAAAAATCACAACAGTTTTTTTGTTCTGAAACGCTTGAATTTGAATTTGATTGAGCTAAAGTGTAGGCTTATTTTTTTTGCCATCAAAGACATAAGTATATAATTCCGATCAAAATCTTAGCACTGCTAGTTGTATGGACCAAGATCTCGCCGCAGACGTTTATAAAAATGTACAAACTCGTGCTAAGTTAAAAGCCAGATAAATAGAATATCTTCTTTTAGTTTTCTTTCAAAAATTTGTTGTTAATATATTAATACATACGATACGATTTCCCGTTTCATCTAAAACATTTTTTATTTTTCTCGTTTTAGGTAAGTCGACAAAAACACGGAATTTGGCTTTTAAAATTAATGTAAGTAGTCTTCAATAATAAATTAAAAGTTCGTAACAAATAATATTGATGTGGGGAAAATACAAATATTTCGCTTTACGCCCTCATTGTGTAAAACACAGCGCGATTCAACGAGCTACTTCTTTTCGTTGAAGGGAAAATTTTTGTCGCACTTTTGAGTGCTTGTCAATAAATGGGAGTTTCTTTGTGAATTTTGTTTTGTATTATACTCGATACGATATACGAGTGAAGATCAATGTGACTGACGGAGACGCAAAGTTTGACGTGACTTTCACTTTCACGAGAAATTCACTGAAATATTATAACTTTGACTGTAGTCGATTTATCCCTTAGCCAAACTACTAACCCATTAACATTTTGTGTCGATTTTGTGCATAGGAGATGCCACGCCCCTTTTTTCGCTTAAATCTCATTTTTCTAGAATTTTTAGACATCAAGCTAATAAAACTCCTGCCTGATTTTTATTTTCCATTTTGATTTTTTGTCAAGTTTAGGTCCTCTACCATATTTTAAGTTAATAGATTCACTTTTCTAAATTCTCAATATCTGCGGTGCGTCCATCTCACATAACGAGCCGCCTTAACCATTTCAATTAATCCGCATCGACACATAAAATGATGAAATGTCAAGTAGCGGAGTGAACGCCCAGCCCATTCAAAGTAATTTATGAAAATCTGTTATAGTTGATGTATGTTGGCCATTAACCTAACCCGACAGTTTGATTGAAACAAACTCAAATAACAAATTGTTAGCTAAGTACAACAAATACATACGTATGAAATAAGCACTAAAAGGAAGTGGAAGCTTGCAATGGGTTGTTAACAATAAATGCACAATTGTTAAGCGTTACGCCATTTTTGAGTTACGTGAATAAACGAGTTACAAAATGTGAAACACAATGCGAAAATAAATGAGGAAAAGGACCTGCTTTGTAAATGTAAGTGAGAAAGGGAAATGAAAGAGCGGAAATGCGTATACGGGCTGTCGGAAATGTGTGACTTTAAATTGATGCGAGTGTATATGTGTGTGTGACTCTCCAAATGCTGAGTGAGCAACAATATGGAAATAGGAAATAAAAGCCATTTGCAGATAATCCAAATGGCGAATTAAAAGCGACAAAGGAATGATGTCTAATTTAAAAACTTTTATATATATGTCGACACATGCAAATCAAGGCATCAAAGGGACTTTTTAGCTAGCGAAAATTACGGGATTTATTTGCTATAATCAAGTGATTTTCGGGATTGGTTTTTGCGCAAGAGTCATATCTCAATTTTGTGGAGCGGAAACATTTTTGAATATTTTCGTTTTCTGTCTATGAAGCTTAAAGATTCCCGGAAGACTGAGGTTCCTTGGCATTTGACTAGATTGCCGTATAATTTACTTAGTTAGAGATTAATTTTTGTTTATTTCGAGAAAATGCGCATATGAAAAAAGCAATCAAACTGGGTGGCAACCATAGCTGGTAAAAATCTTTTAAAATATTCTATATTTTTATTGAAATATGAAGTAAAATACTTTTTGCTTGATGCCCATATTGACATTTCTCATTTCACTTAACAAAATCAGATAGGTGGCAACTCTCATAAAAACACCTAAGTGAAGACACTCTCTCTGCAGCGGAAAGGTACCCATTGCTACTTGCTATAATGCCGCTTAGCATTATTTCGTGTCACTTTATATGGAATTTATGCTGGCGTTAAACTCTTGGATCTCGAAAATCTGATTAATATCGAAAAAATTCGACAACGCTTTAACACATATATACCCACTTTAATTTACAAAATATCATAGAATCTTCTCTTGGCAGTTCAGTTCGTCATTTCATTTCAATTAGCGTTACGCTAAAATGGCAAACGCCCACTCAATTGGCAATGCAACATTTTATGTACTAACAAGCTCGAATTACAATGCCAGCACTCGTACTCGTACTCGTAGGAAAAGTGAATGAGTTTGTTAATTACTCGTTATCATATACATGTGTGCGTATGTGTATAACTGCATGCATAGCGAATACACTGTACCACAGAACACCAAGGTTTCATGATGTTTTAACAAAATTGATAAGTGGTTTAATTGACAATTTTTTGTTGCTTTTTTATTAATTTTATTTAATTTTTTTTTCTTTATTAAATAATTGAAGTCTTTATTTAATTTAAAAGGAAAATTTTAGAAATAATTATTTAAAATAAATAAGCACAATAATAATTTGTATAGAAATGAAAAATGCTTATTCTTGGAATCCAGCCAATAACAGTATTGTTGCTTTTTTTCTTTTAAAAATATTTATTCAAATAAAAAAAACTTTGTCGATCATCGAGTTTAGTTAATACAAATAGTAGTTCTAAAATAATTAAAAATTTCAATTACACAAAAAAATTAAAATTTTGGTGGCATAGTGTTATCAATCAGCTTCAGTTGTAAACCTCTTCTACCCCAATCAATGGCCTCATTGCATTTGCTGCATATCCACTTTGTAGCAGACATGCCGCTTCATAGTAAGCCAAAGTATTGTGCCACATGCCACACTCACTGCCATTGACTAAACTGCTACACCACCATACCAACAGGCTGCAGCCATCAGCCGTCATGCGCCAGCATTAGCGCTCATGCAATTATTGCTGTTGTCACAAAGTGGCATTGCCTAACTCGCCTAGTATGTGACAGTCGACAAGCAAAGTAGCGCATTATAGTCGAGTGCCTTTTATTTCTGTTTGCATTGGTGTTTGTGTCAGAGCTTTTGTATTTTTGTATGCGTTTGCTGCAGCATCTCGCATTAATCACCAATCTACTAGCTGATTTTCTGCGCCGAATTAATGTTGTTCAACAGACGCCGGTTTGCAATGCCGTTTGCCAACTTTTTTTTTTTTGTTTGCTGCTATCCCCGCTGCATATTTAGAGTGTTATGCAAATTTACTTTGGATTGGCATGTGTGGGAGTGTATTTTTAATGCATTTGTGGCAGTATGTGTGTGCGTGCGTTTTGTTAACATAATTGTAAGCAATTCAAGCAATTATCTTTTACAACCCCAAAGCAATTAAAACTCTATTATCAGCTCATTTTGTTTGTATCTATGAATTCATTTTTTCCTTTGTAGCATTCGCACAAATGTGGTTTAGTATGTATGTGGACAGGCATTTGTATAAAACATAGGTTTTTTGTGGCAAGCTAATTGTTATAATTTTAAAGCGGATACGTAATTCAAACTGAAATTGTTTTATAACACAATTTAATTACCTTTTAAAAATAAAATCAGAAAATTGCAATTCTATAAATAGCTCTGATATGACAAGTCATTTATTTTTAATGAAATAAATTTCCAAAATTCCTAAATATCTCACCAAGTTTGTAGAAACCTTTAAATATTTTTCAAAAATCCATATAGAAAGCATGGGCTGAACAAGCCATCATAAAGTAAAATCTGCAATCACCATCATAGCCATTCTTAGCTGGTTAAAAAATATTAAACCTCATTCAAAGCTAATTCCTTTCTCGTTTATATTTTAATTCAAATAACCTAAATAACTATTTGAACCATTTAGCAAAATAGCAGTACAGGCATTAATTCAAAGTCAATTAAGCCCGATTCTGGGAAATATTTAATTACTAACAAGAAATGCAAACCGAACAAATATGCAAGAAAATTAGTTAATAAATATGCATACACACACATATAGATGCAACTGAGGTACTTTACGCAAATACTATGTCAGTAGTCATGAATGTGGGCTGGAAAGTGGATTACACCATGCAAATGTATTCCAACCAAAATCAAATATGAAATATGAAATTGCATATAACACCTGCCCATGTACGGAGATATGTAGATTCATAAGCAAGACATGTGGCTAATTACTATCATCCCAACCGTGAACAACCTGATAAACCAAAGTGATTGTTGACTTAAAAAAACAACAAAATTAAATTTAAAAAAAAAAATAATGTAAAATAAAATAAAATAAAATAAAATAAAATAAAATAAGATAAAATAAAATAAAATAAAATAAAATAAAATAAAATAAAATAAAATTAAATTAAACCAAAGTGATTGTTGACTTAAAAAAACAACAAAATTAAATTTAAAAAAAAATAATGTAAAATAAAATAAAATAAAATAATATAAAATAAAATAAAATAAAATAAAATAAAATAAAATAAAATAAAATAAAATAAAATAAAATAAAATAAAATAAAATAAAATAAAATAAAATAAAATAAAATAAAATGTAAAATAAAATCAAATAAAATAAAATAAAATAAAATAAAATCAAATGAAATCAAATCAAATAAAATAAAATAAAATAAAATAAAATAAAATAAAATAAAATAAATTAAAATAAAACAAAATAAAATAAAATAAAACAAAATAAAACAAAATAAAATAAAATAAAATAAAATAAAATAAAATAAAATAAAATAAAATAAAATAAAATAAAATAAAATAAAATAAAATAAAATAAAATAAAATAAAATAAAATAAAATAAAATAATTGAAAATAAAATAAAATAAAATAAAACAAATAAAAAAAATTAAATAAAATGTAAAATAAAATCAAATAAAATAAAATAAAATAAAATAAAATAAAATAAAATCAAATGAAATCAAATCAAATAAAATAAAATAAAATAAAATAAAATAAAATAAAATAAAATAAAATAAAATAAAACAAAATAAAATAAAACAAAATAAAATAAAATAAAATAAAATAAAATAAAATAAAATAAAATAAAATAAAATAAAATAAAATAAAATAAAATAAAATAAAATAAAATAAAATAAAATAAAATAAAATAAAATAAAATAAAATAAAATAAAATAAAATAAAATAAAATAAAATAAAATAAAATAAAATAAAATATAATAAAATAAAATAAAATAAAATAAAATAAAATAAAATAAAATAAAATAAAATAAAATAAAATAAAACAAAATAAAATAAAATAAAATAAAATTAAATTAAATGAAATAAAATAAAATAAAATAAAATAAAATAAATAAAATAATTTAAAATAAAATAAAATAAAATAAAATAAAACAAAATAAAATAAAATAAAATTAAATGAAATAAAATAAAATAAAATAAAATAAAATAAAATAAAATAAAATAAAATAAAATAAAATAAAATAAAATAAAATAAAATAAAATAAAATAAAATAAAATAAAATTAAATTAAATTAAATAAATTTATTTAATATTTTATAATTATAATAATTAAGAGACCGCCCATCTGGAGAAGCGTACCTACTAAATATTTTGTAGTTTTCAATTAGATGGTTAGTCTGTAAAATGCCTTGTTGTGCAAGTATGTGAGTGTGTGTGTGGATGTGCGTGTTAAGCCTAAATGTGGTGAGAAATTTCACTTTAATTTGAGC
The DNA here is from genome assembly GCA_951509765.1 of Sphenella marginata. NCBI lineage: Eukaryota > Metazoa > Arthropoda > Insecta > Diptera > Tephritidae > Sphenella > Sphenella marginata. The sequence continues at coordinate 15,432,927 of OX608083.1, forward strand.
TCATACATTTATGCATTTGTAATATTTACTGCAAGGGTTGTGGCTGCAATGCTTGTGTGACTTTAGCAGCTGCTCTCCATTGAAAGCCGTTGAGTATTATGATGTTGTCGGCTACAACAACTTTCCTTTTTCCGCTTTCAACCCAACAAGACTGTGCCACACTTCCAGCACTGTAATTTGCGTTTTATGTAGATAACGAGCTAACAACAAATACACTAACTACATACATACATCAAGTGTATAAGTAGAGCACTTGCAATCACCATAATATCAACAGCAACAACAACAGCAACAAAAACAAAAGAACTCAAAATATCAACAAAAACATTTGAACAATAGCAAGAGTGGTAGCAATTATTGCGTAAAGACAGTTAGGCAGGGAGTGAGGGTGCAGAGGAAAGTGGATGTAGGAAAATGCTTGAATTGATGTGCGATTATTTGTGGACGAAAGCAATGCATGTTGAAGTACGGATGTGGGTGTGTGTGTGTCAGCAACACTACATCCATTCAACGGCTATACAAAAACTCTGAATGCATACATACATATATTTGAATGTAACTGGATGCTACGCATATTTGAGTTCGAAAGTGTGTCAAATGTGAAATGCCAAAGTAGGCGGACGTTTCGAAATATCTCCAAATGCTTTGTTAAATTTCCTTACGCTCTCGATCTTTCCTTTTCTCTATGCAAATTTTCATCCTGACAGCTTTCACTATTTCCTCTGCTTTGCTTTGTTTTGTAGTATGGAGTGAATAGGTCGCTGAGTGGGTGACTGAGTGTTGCTAAAGGTTTCGCAAATTGCAATTAGTTTTTTACTTCTCCCATAGCACTTGCTTTTGGACAAACACCCAGTAGCTTTACTGATTCGAGAAGATATCATTAAAAAACTGTGAAAGCTATAAATTTACGTAAAAAAAAACTTTTTCAGTGTTTGCGAAATTCTTAATTTTTCTTTTTCAATTAAAAAAATGCTTGCACTAATACAAGCACAATACCCCCCTCCCCATGTATTTCATTAAGCAAATCAGCAATTTCCCATTTTCACGATATGCTGGCTGATTTTTTTTTATTGTTGCAATTAGCCAAAAGTTTCCACAAAGCATACAAAATCAAGCATAGCGAGAATCCAACCACGAAGCTGATTGTAAAGTGAATCACAAATATCTCTAGTATTTGTTAAGCAAAAATTCAGTTTTGCATGAAAAAAACACCGAGAAAATCTTGGAACTTTTTTTGTACATGAATATTAGGGAAAAAAATCACTAAAAAGGAATCCACAAAATCACTTTTTGAGTGTTTACTTCCTGCTAATTCAAAAGAAAGTGCTGCATGCAACATTGCAAAAGAATGCAGCAAAAAAACTTGCAGTAAACGAGTGAGATAGAGATGAATAGAGCTAGGAAGTGAACCGGCTAATTTGCAAAAAAAAAGAAGAGATTCGTTGAGCTGAAAAATAAATTGAAAAGAAAGAAGAAAACTGAACACAAAGTTAAAGATAAAATGGCTTAAAAAACCGATGTGAAAATGCCTTGTTGAAAGCTGAATAGACTACTGCATGAAAGCTGTGAATATGTCGAGTCGCCTTAAAAACTAAACAACCAAAAACCAAAACCAAAAACATCCCCAGTTTTAAAAATTGCATTTTTTTAGTTGTGGGTCTGGCAAGATATCGAAATATCTGAAAAAAGACGAAATATCTGAAAAGGTGCTAGCTGCGGAACGGCTTAACTGATTTTAAAGGTATTTGTGCCATTAGAAAGGTAATCAGTATCGAAAATATCCACTGTAAAAAAGTGTGTATGACACTGTGAATTTTTTCGTGAAAAAAATAATATGTTCAACTGATAAAATATTTCAAAGGACAAGAGAATCAAAAAAAATAAAAAAAATATTTAAATAAATAGTACACTGACAAACTTTTCCTGTTAAAAATAAAGTTATAAACTTAGAAAACACTTTAAACGCCAAGATAATTAAAAAAAAAAAAATTATTTAAAAAACATTTTTCTAATACACTGAAAAATATTCTTTGTTAAAAACAAAATTATAAAGAATTTACAAAAATAAAAATTTATTTAAAAAAAAAAAATTTATAGTACAATGAAGCAAATTTTTTGTTAAATATAAAATTTTAAACTGAGAAAACATTCCAAAGGCCAATTTGAAAAAAAAAAAAGTATTTTTAAAAAAATATTTTAATACACTGAGAAATATTTTTGGTAAAAATCAGAAAACACTCCAAAGATCAATTAGAAAAAAAATTTATTTTAAAATTTTTAATACACTGAGAAATATTTTTGGTAAAAATCAAAATTTTCAAATTTTTTTTTAATGCATGGAAACAAATTTGTTGTTAAAAATAAAATTTTAAACTGAGAAAATGCTCCAAAGACCAAAAGAATTGAAAAAAAAAATTTATTTAAAAAAAATAATACATTGATAAATATGTTTGATAAAAATAAAAATTTTCAAATTTTTTTTTTTTTGAGTTGGTTCATTGAACAATTGCTAAGCATTGATATTTATTCATATGTAATGCAGTAGGTATACACTTTGTTAATAAAATTTTTAGTTAGAAAAACTGAGAGAAAGTAAAGCAAAAAATTCGAATAATGTGTTTAATAGGCGACTTGACCTGTTAACGATTGTGAATGCTGCTGTCATATAAACGAGGCTTTTAAGAATTCACAAAGACTAGACCAGTAAAATTTGTTCGGCATATGCTCTTTATATATTTTTAAGGCAAGAATGGGTTTGACTAATTTAGATTTAGATGCACTGATCATTGTCGAAATCTTTGCAAAAATCTGTTGGATAAAATTTTGTTGAGTACGTACTCTCTCTGATTACGCCCCCTCAGCGCTGGATTTACCTACTTAGTTAAAAAAAAATAGTAAATACGAGTAATTGTGAAGGGTAATTTTAGCACACTGCAACTCTGAAAAAATTGGCGTTACAAGCCACGACCTTTGTTTGCGCGTGCGGCAAGCCCTCCTTCACTATGCGCCAACGACATCTCCTCGTGAAACTTTCCTCTTTACAAATATCTACATTTACCACATACACTTGCTTTCCCATTGCTTTGAGTTAAAAATAGATTAATTACAGCAAATGAATTCATTAACTAGCAAAAACGATTTGTCAAACAAAGAAATTCAACGAATGCAACGAGCGCAAATTGCAAGCCAAAGGTTTTTGTTGTTTTCATTCTTTGTGCTTTTCACTTTCAACCATGCTGCCAGTGGTCGCTTTTAAAAGTAGCGCAATTTCAAGCGAAAAATCTGTTGGCATTCTTGCTTTTTCTTCATAGCAGCTTAAGCAACAGTAAATGAATGAAATAAAAGCAAAGCATACTTCAAGGCGCAAATAGTCGTTTATTCGTACTTTTTCTTAGCAACAAACCAACAAACAAAGAGCAGGCTAAACAATTGTGTGTGTGTGTGTGTGTGTTGTTTAGGGTGCGAGAGTTGGTCGCTCGCAAGTCTCACTCACTTGCCCTACGCTCATTCACACACAACTACATACATACATACATCTAACAGTTTATACAGTTATTCGTTGAATGCGCAACGCGTGAGAATTTTCGCTGATGAAGAAAAACGACTGCAACAACAACAATATGAACACCGCTACACAAAGAAATGGTGGACTACTATGGCAATGATGGTGCTTTTGACGATGACTAAGGCTATCAGTAAGTTGATGATGAGGCAAATGGTGCTGTGGCAAAAGAAAAAAATTAGTTTAAGGAAATTGCAATTTTCCACTCAGCAAAACAATAATGGGTGGGGTGAGCGCAATGACATATTGTGAAGTATGAGCGAGGTTTTTGTTCTTGTTTTTTTTTTGTGCTTTTGTTGCTTAATAGTAACGTTTAGTTTTTTGCTGCGTCTTGAATTTAAACAAAAAACATAAGCAAGGCACTGAATTCGTGTAGCTCTGAAAGCGCTACAAATAAAGTAGGGTCAAGTGGAGGGTTCAGGTTATTTTGTACATTGAAAAATAAAAATTGGCGTTGCTTAATAGCCCAGAAAAGCAGCGCATCCAAGCTCGCGTACCTATTTTATTTTTTTCAGCCATTATTAACAACCAAAAAAAAATTAAATATTTGTGGCGAAAGCCAATAAGAAACGTGTGCGCCATTGGTTATGCGCCACCCCTTTGATATATGTTACTATTAAGTTTAGGTGGCATCGTACAATGCTGAAGGTCTTTCACTGAGCTCACCTTTTCTTTATTTTTTTTAAAGTGCATAAGCTTTAACAATTTTTCGCTTCTCACTATACCCAGTAGTGGTGGCACTCAATAAAATAGCTTTTAACTTTTGAAGCTTATCACAATCCAAAGTCGAAAACCATATGTGGGTGGTGCCACGCCCATTTTCATATATTTTGCCAAAATCCTTAACATGATTATCAAGTAAAAGCATTTAAAAGTTTTTCTAATTTCAGCTGCATCTGTCAATGAATTATTTTATTTTATACGTTGTTCGAAATTTTCGTTATCGAAAAAAGGGGCGTGGTATTAAGGCATGGTGCTAGATCCCGCAAAATAAGTATTATATTATTGCATTTCTGATTATGTTTTAAGTTGTTTTGGGATAAGTACAGATAACCCGAACAATTAAAGCTTTTGGCAGGCGTTATGTGGGTCCATGTAGGGTTATTTCGGAATCAGCCCGGGATTTTTCGAAAGGATTCAAGTATTTTGTAAGGGAGTTTTTCCGAACAATTTTGTAATACTTTTGGGACTTTTCTTGGACTATTTCAAGATCTTGTTTATGACTTTTTTAGCGACCTCTACGGGACTGCTTTGGTTAACATTTCGGGGCTGATTCGAAAATTTCAGTATTTTTGCGGCATTATCACTTCTAAATTTTAAAATATTTTCCAATATATTCCTAAAACATTTTTTTTTATTTTTTTTTTCGAATTTTCGGTCTTCCTGAATCGCTTCTGGGTGTATAGTTTTTTCTCCAATTCCGTTTTCCACTTCTTCCTTTTCTTGAATTTGTTTCTTCAATTTCCATTATTCTTGTGACTCAGCGACATTCTTGCATGTTTCGCGGTCAATGTATTAAATGTCATTTAGCTGCCAGCTATTTTGCTTCCTTCAGCCGCAGCTTAGCTCGAAGGCTAAGTGTCACATTGACATTGCTATCGCGGGACTTATCCTCGCACACCAAGCATTGTTCGTCCACTTTCACGGTCCTCCATTAAATTTTAAAAACAAACACAGACATGCATACTTCCATATATTTCGTGTACAAAAATACATCGCGTTTATGCTTCTAGAACGTTTTGCTTTTTGCCGCGAAACAAAACCTTAAAGGTTGAAAAAATAATGAGCCGACTTACATATAATTTATTTAGTGCTTCTTCATGAATTTTTCCTTTTCAGTTTTTCATTCACAGAGCTACTGGTGATATGCTGATATAATTTCAATGGTTGTCTGTCTCCTTTTTATAATTCTTTTACTTTGCTCATTTATCTTGCTTCGCTTTTGAATTTATGTCTTCTTTGTTGAGATTTCTGGTGTAATTTATTCGAGCTGTGATGAAAGATAGCTCAAATTTAGTTGCTTCATCATCCATTATGTATGCAAATTTTTAATGAATTATTATGCTATCTCCTACCTAGCGAAGATTTAACTGAATTCAAATTCTTGCCAAACTAAGGAGATATGTTAACCTATTCTAAGATGGTCTCGAAATCCTCTCGAAAACAGTAATGTAACAATCAAGATGTTTTTTGAAGAAAATTGAGAAAACTCATTTACTTAATATTTCGGAAACTATCATAAAATGGGTAAACAGAGGCATAAAAAACATATTCAAAGTTTCTAATTTTTGAAAATTTTCGAATTTTAAACATCGGAAAAAATGAAATTTGCCATTGAATTTCCATCTCGAGTTTCTTTATTATACCTCTAAAATATCTAAAGATCTCCTGAAATTTTCAAACCAAAATTTTTTTAGTATTTGAAAAATATCAATTTTTAAATTTTTTTAAAGAATTTTTTTTCTTTATTTTTCTTTTCTAATATACATATCTATAGATATCCTGAAATTTCCATAGAAAAATTATTTGTTTTTTAAAATTTAAATTTTAAATTTAAAAAAAAAAGTTTAAGCATTTTTTTTGCCTCTGATGTATCTAAAGTATTTGTTTTTTGAAAAATATCAATTTTTAAATTTTTACTAAACAAGTTTTTTTTTTTAATTTTTTTTTTACCTCATATATCTGAAGATAACCTGAAATTTTCAAGCGGAAATTTTTTTTTTTTTTTTTTTTGAAAATATCAGTTTTTAAATTTTTGTCAACACATATTTATTAAAATTTTTCTACTTCTGATATATCTAAAGATATCCTGAAATTTTCATACAGAATTTTTTTGATTTTGAAAACTATCAATTTTTTCTCAACAAATTTTGTATTCAAATTTTTTTACCTCTGATATATTTTAAGATATTCTGAAATTTTCATAGGGAAATTATTCGTTTTTTCAAAAATTACAATTTTTAAATTTTTTTGACATTTTTTTGCCCCGTATGTAGATACCTAACGATGAGTCTAATGATATCCCAAAATTTTGAAAGGGGATTTTATTGTTTTTTCAAAAATACGAATTTTAAAATTTTTTTAACGATTTTTTTTAAATAAATAAATCGATTTCAAACATTTAAACACAAAATTGCTCAATTCTGATTACCGAAAAAATATTTCGTGGTACTGAAATGTAAAAATTACATTCAGGCATGTTTTTTTTTTTTTTGAAAATGGCATTTGCAAATTGAGTAATATTGTTTTCGAACAAAATTGAAAATGGTAAAAATGTGAAATATTGAAATTGCATACATTTTGTAAAAAAAAAAATTATATATATTTTTTTCAGCAGAACTTTGTTTTTTGATAAAAAAATCCCGGCAAAAAGAAACACAAATTTTATTTGAAAAAATTGTCGTTACATAAAAAAAAAACTCAATGAGTATGAAAAGTAAATATGATTAAAAAAATTGTTTTTTTGGTGCAGTCTAATAAAGATAATATTCAAAAACTTAATCATCGCAGATATTAAAATAGTATGCAAGGGCACGAGTGACCTCTTAAAACTATTTTAGAAATTAACGGAAATTCAGAGTTTATCATAATCAGCCATCACTGCAATCCAGGAAACATCAAGACACATTTGGCCGCTTCTGCTAAAACGCAATGTCGCGTAAACCTGCACGTGACCTGAATTCATATGCAAATCGCGCAAGCACCCAGTACCTACTACAATGTTAAGACGACTGCAGGCATTTTAATACTCCAGTCAATTTCCCAGCTTAATAGATAGCAACCAACGGCAGATTGGACAAGAGCAACACAATGAGCACTAAAGGATTTGATTCCATCCAACAGTTTGCCCCTCTTTCACTGCTGTACAAAGCAATTGTCATGGAGCAAGTATTTGGTAAAGCAGCGACATAAAGTGAAGTTGATGAGGCTATTTAAGCAACTTTTGTAGATGTATGTATGTGTGTGTGAGTAGAGCAGTAGGCGACGACAATTGCACATAAATGCAGCAGGAGTATCGCGTAAATAGTCGTTAACAATTTTTATGTTCACGAGGAGGTTACAAAAAAAAAAACAAACGAACAGGCGAAAAAGTGCAGAAGAGATATAGAGACAATAACATGAGCAAAGCACCGCTTTATGTCTGTAAAATTTTATAGCAAATAGCGACGGGGCGTATGAGTAACAGATTTACTATCTACACTTGTAATGACGCGAGTTACGAATGCAGGATAGTAAAGGCAGGAGAAGTTTGTATGAAAAACAATTTAAAAAAGAATTTTCTGCAGTTTGATGCTATGCCGAGTTCTTTTTAAAAAATTCCGTTTTACATGTAAACACTTTTCCTTTTTTTTATAAATTTTTGTTTTTTTTAATAAATAGATTTCAATTTCCTGTTTTTCTAAATCATATGAGTATATTTTATTTTAATTTTTAACTATGTTAAAAAAAGAAATGCTTCATTAAACTCTTTTTTTTAGTACTTGTACTGACTTTTCTCTTTTTTTTCCACACCACTAAACGAAGTACTCATGTAATTTATTTTGTTTTTGTTTTGTTCACCACTCAACGCCTCATTGTCTGTCAACTCCGCTTTTCTGCCCCGCTCAGCTTTCACATTCCAATCAAATTCTCCGACTGTCTCTGCTTGGTTGGTGTCATAAATTGTACGCCACCATATTGTTTTTTGTGAGCCGCGCGTTGAATTTCAATTGCCGACACTTTTTAAGCAAAACAAAAGGGGACAGTTGCTTCGTCTCTCCCACCCCTCCTCACCCTCTGCCATTAAATCTTTGTTCTATAACATCAAATCCAATGGCTTAACTTTACTTTGGTATGACACTTTTTGAGTGTTTTGCTTCGCCTCTATTACCCCTCCTCACTTTAGTTTTGTTTATCATTCATAACTTTGCGTTTTTTTATAGAATTTCTAGAAACACTTGGTTCATACATATTTCAATCTAGCATTTAGCAACCGCTGTGCTGACTATAACCACTTTATTATGTCTTCAGTGGCTTGAGCAGCGGCGTGCTGACTTTTGCGTATGATAAATGAAAAATGTATGAAGCTGTGCGTGAGTGTGGGTGCGTATTTACTTTCAATCATTTTTGTTTTCCTTTACTTTTTTTATTTTTCTATTTTTTCCACTATTTCCTTTCTGTTCATTAAGCAGTTGCTTGTCTATGATTCAATTCACGTTCGCAGTCTAATTGAATTTCCTTGTTCAATGTTTGTTTGCCATTTATTTATTTATGTTTTTGTGCAAATTGATTTTCTGCGAAGAATTTTCGTTTTAATTTGGATTTTTGGTTATTTTGTAATCTCTACTGAATTTGTTGGACTTTTTCCAGGAATAATTATAAAAAGTATTTAGATATTTTGTATTTGTAAATCTACATAGGCATTGGGTGAAGAGGTTTTTTGATAGAACAGAAAAAAAATTCTGGAGCTCTTTCTGCCAGGAACATCCAGTAATAAATGTTTTTATATAGATCCCATCTATTTAGTTTTTTTTTTTTTAATATTCACAAGCTACTCGTATTCTCTGCTTTAATTAAGTGTTAAATTTCTTACTATTCAAAAGATTGTACTACTAAATGTATCGTTAATCCCAATGCAGGAATTATTAAAAAGCCAACACCAATCAAATCCACTTCATAAGCGCCCTATAGGGTGCCGCAATAGCGCTGTTATCAACTCATTAAGCCACCCCTGCATGCGTGTGAACAACTTTTATAATGCATGTTGAAACTAGAGTAAAAACTTCCCCTAAATACAAACAAATATATAACTTTTACACACTAACTTAAACAAATATGTATGGATGTAGTAGAAAGAATCTAAACCTACGCTACAAAAGTTTATATATGTACATAGCTCAAGACAAAAATTTAAAACAAAAAGTTTCTATAAGAAGTCATGCAAACTTTATAAGCTTGCAAATATATTAGGGATGGACGTTAGGGTGGGTCGATTTGTATGAACACAAGTTAACCGATATCGCACCACCGATTTTTTTTATAGGTTTTGGGCTCATAAAAAAAAGTGCATACCAAAAAAATAATTTTCGAGCCTGTGAAATTTAAGTTTTTAGACTTTTTCAACTTTAATTTTTAAGGTTTTCTTTATGACCTACTAAAAAAATTTTATTTGGTTTTAAAAATTCCATGTATACACCGTCCGAGTCAAAAAAGGTACGCTAAAAACGTTGGCGATAACAGTTTTTTGAAAAAAAAAAACTATTTTCGGGTTTTGAGACTTCTTTTGGTCGAAACCAAAAAAAATGTTAAACGATAAATTAATAAAAAATAAAGAAACGACATAAATTTATAATAGCTGAATTTTTTTTCGTACGTACTTAACGACTTACGAATAAAATAACAAAATGCAATATGTATAAGCGTCAACTGTTTGGAGTTGCTAGACTACTTTTACTTGACGTTAGTGTAAAAAGTGATTAAGCTTTCAAATAAATAAATCCTTTAAAAGAAGCGCAGTTTTCATTTTATTTAAAATTTTTATAAATATTTGATTTAACTAAAACTTATTGAAAGTTCAAGTTCAATACCCAAAGAGAAAGTGGGAGAATACCGCTAGGGAGAACAGATGAGGTAGATAAGGTCATATGTTGCAGAGCTTTTTGCTTTTAGTCAACAATATAATTTGCTTAAAGTTACGATATGTTCAAACTGAATACGGCGCCATTAATCATTTCATTAGAGATCTTCTTAGTTACTAGTTTTCATAAAAATATAGGGTTCCAGAAGTTCTTAGCAACAATTTGAAAAATGCACAAAAACATTTCAACCCCCAGTCAATCTCTGTTTTCTCGAAGTTTCACATATTAGTGCAAACAATTTTATTTTCTTCTTTTTAATTCTTTTGTTAGTCTTCTTATTGCAAAGTCCCCCTCATAATTCCCTACAGACATAAACTATAACTTATATACATACATATTATTTAAGTTTTCAAAATGTTTAAACTATTTCAAACATGCATACAAGAAAGTTAAGAAACTCACTGAACTCGGCAACACAAGCAGCATTCAAGTTGCGTACGCAAAATTCTTTTTAATCTTCATGCAACAAAGCAAGCCATGCAGCATACAATCTCTGCTGAATTACGCACACTCACACACACACTCAGGCATACAAAATCTATGCGTGCGTCATACAAAAGCAATGTATGTATGCTTAAAGAAAATATGTAGGAAAAGGAAGAAGAAAACGTAAAATTTAAATGTTTCATAAACTATGCGAGTGTTCTTAGTAAATCCCTGGCGTTCATATGACTACTTGTCGATTCTTTGACTCTTTGTGGGTCTCTGGAGCTAAGTTTTGCAACGTTTATTAACCTCAAAATATTTGATGCATTTACATATACATATGTTATACAAGCAAAATTAGCATGCACGCATACATACGCAATAATATAATCACACAAACACAAACATATTTTAAATCTTAAGTCCTTACTCTCAGAAAGTATTGGATGGAAGTTTCTACACAAAATTGCATATACTCGTATAAATATAAATATGTCGCAGTTACAAGTAGTTGTTTGAAAGCTGGTTAAGCTTAACTTATCACACTTACAAACAAACATACAAATTGTTACAAATATTATTGGTGCAAGGTGTAAGTGAAAAGAAGTAATGAAATTAACACTTCCCTTTCCTAATAAAAACCACTTCAGCCATGCATTGTTGCGATTTAAATTAAGGGCCCCTAAGTATTTATTCTTGCTTTTCCAAGTTGAGTTTGAAATTATGGTTAGGTGGTAGAGAAAAGTATGGTAGAATATAGTTCAGGGTCCTGGCTAAAAATCTGAGCCTTTTAAGCATTATTTGTCTCAGTAATTTTTTAAACTTCAATAACCTGCTCGGGCTCTTTATTTTTTACCCGTTCAATTTAAAATCTGAGTTAAAGCAATTCTAAATTTTTTTACTTAAAATTCTTAACAATTTCCCACATTACCGCCTTGGCACTATCTTTGCTGCTTTTTATAGTAGTTACCAACAATTCACAATAGCAAAGAGCGTTTATCATTTCAAGCATATTTGTTTAAATTAATACATTCACTCACACATATGTACATATCTGTCCAACCCACACACACATTAATATGCAGACAATTTGAACTGGCGAACCACAAAATTTTTCAAGTCGCACGACAACGATTAGGGACATTTGCTTTTGGGAAAGCGCGCAAATTGTTGTTGTGGGTAGACAAACACATACAAGAATAACACATTAATGGGAGCATAAGCAGCGCATACAAAAAATATGTAAATATGTGTACTTGTTGTTGTTGTGTCATTGCATAAATGCAAATAACTTATATGGGAATATCAAACATTTTTACAAATGAGAGTCATTTCTTAGTTGTACTCTCGGGTATTAATTTTTTTGCGCATGAAGATTGAAATACTACTTTTGTAAGAAGTCAACTTTTCTAAGTTAAATTTTTCCTTTTGAAATATGCTGAAAAAAATATTGAATGAGTTTGTCTTGTGTATTAGATATTTGCATATGACTGACAATATCCACAGACCAATCTCGTTTGCATCTTATTTGCTTCTGTTCGTTCACAGCAGTGCTAATTCAATTTCAACATAACACATTTCATCTCATGCCTGCTTTATATTCACATCAGTCGCTTGTGTCTACATATTCGTAGAAACTTTGACGTAAATGATAGATTTCTTCTAAACTGTATTACTTTGCATTGATTCGTTAACAAGATTGCGAATATGTTCAATAAAGCATTAAACCACGTCAAACTGTGTCGCCATGGCGTATACGCAACATCCATAGTTAACATACATACATACATACATACATACATATGTATGTATTGGAAAATTTGCAAAATTTCTTCTAAAATTGCATTTGCGAAATTGTCAACTTGTCGTTAAACGATTACGAAAAATGTCAGAAAAAAGACGTCAGCTGTAAGGTAATATTACACATACTCACTCTTTCTCAAACACACACACACACACAAATGAAGATGCATATATGTACATATCTTCACATTAGACCGTACGAGAAAAAGTGACGAAAGTATGACGCTAAATATTAAGCTTAATTTTATATATTTTTTTTTTTGTTGAAGTAAATTTTTTACAGGAAATAAGAAATTGCGGATCACTTCGAGACTTTTTGGGGATCATCTCGAAATTATTTCGGATCAGTTCGCAATTTTTTTCTAGACTTTTTATGAACATTTCAGAGCTTTGGAAATGCTACTCTGGTTTTTTTGGGATCATATAAGGTCAGCTTCTTTATTGTGTACGTGACTTTTACGAAACAATTTTAGGCATAATTATGGGATTAATTCGGGATTTTCACGAACCAAATCTTCAGAACTCGAAAGCAATAAAGAGATTTAAGAACTAAAATGTTTACGTTAATTTTAAAAATTGAATGTAAAATAACAAACAATCAAAAACAAATAAAAAAAAAGAGATGTCTTCAGCTGTGCTTAAAGCTTTTTACCATTCATTGATACGTCTAACGATTTTGACGGATGGATGGACGGATAAGGATAAGTCGATCTCTTCATCTATCTTCAAAGTCATGTCTCTGGAGGTTATAGAAAATATTGGCTTTTTTTCTCGGGATCAAGAAAGATTAATAGACATTCTCCAAACCGTCTCAACAAAGGTTGAACTATTAGCGGCGAAATTTAGTAAAATTGTTCTTCGACTCAGCTTAATATAAATTCCAGTACGTCATAATCCATACGTTAGAAATTTTGGAACAAAATTAATTTTTTACCTGCATGTCGTCAAGAAATTGGAAAATACCTCTGTATTTAAAATAATTATTACGGGGAGCTGATTTAAAAATACATATTTCTCAAAGCATCTAGCTTTAGCTGATACAAAAGTTGAGCCAAGTAGGACCATAACTTGACCTATGAAGGTATTACTTCACTCCACTTCACATGCTGCTGTGTATAAGGAAGTAAATTATAACACCATGTCCACAGGAAAGGTAGAAAACTCAAAAATGTTTTGTTGGCGCACCCTAATTTACATACTAAAAATGTATCCCATATGTCGTATACCACTTCCCCTAGCACATGCCATCAACTGAAATGTGTGAACATGCTTCGGCGCGTGCTTTTGAAGCAAGTCAAATTGTTACAATCCGCTTAAGAATTGCATGTGAAGTTCAATTTACGCCACGCACATAATGAGATTTCGGGTACGTGCGCAATTGCAGCGGCTCAGAGCGCTAAAGCTAAATCTATGTATATCTAGTTTTTTGATGGTTTTTATGTTAACTTGTTGTTGCTAGGTTGGAAAATATTTTTGTGATGCTCTTTTAGTTGCTAAAATATTTTATTTGTATGAGACTTTTATGAGATATAGTAAGCTACCAAAAAATACCAAAAAATAATTCTTGAGATTCATTTGTTTTTTTTTTAATGGATCTGTAATAAAAAAAATTCGCTTAAAAATTTCTTGACCATTTTAAAATATCTCGCATATATGCACATACAGTAGCCGGCATTGAAAATGTTGCAATTAGTTTTTCTTTTAATATATTACTAAAACTGCTACAACTTGAAATAATTTGTTAATCTCAAATCAGTGTTAGGAAAATTTTCCTGGAAATTTCAAAAAAATTTCAAATATTAAAAATTTAACAAAATTTATTCAAAAATTATAAACATGATTTCTAAAAAGTACGCTGTTTTGTAAACCATTTATTTCTAGTTACAAAAATTGCAATTTTCCGGACTCTGAAATATTTTGTTGATTTTTGGGAATTTTTTGCCACATGACGTGCAATATTTTCTCAAATTTGTATGAAAGAAAAATACCTAAAACATGTACAAAAAAAAAATCGCAACAGTCAATACAATTTTTAACAGTCTTTAGCAGACTAGCTTTACGGGAGAGAAGTTTGTGCATGACCTCGGCAACAGTGATGGCACAGACTTCCACACAAAAAATTCCTATTTTTTTTTTATAAAATTAATAAAAAAAAATATTAACTGCTGCCATTTTAGTATATTTGTATTTGAAGAATCAATTGTATGATTTTCATTTTGAGCCACTGTATATCCTAAAACGTTCGCACTTCAATAAAGTTTCTCATTTCACAAGTCATTAGTAACGTAGGGGAAATACAATTTTCATGAGCATTTTACGAAACATTTTTCAATGGTAATTGAAATGTATAAAAAAAATTGCGAAAAAGAGAAAAAAAGTAAGCAGCGAAGGAAGCAAAAACGTGAATGCGTAACATAAACACATACTTAGCTGCACCTTATAGCTACCTCAATGCCAATGACACCACTTTAAATGAGGTAGAGCAAGTGGGCTTGGCCATGGTGGATATATTTGTAGATAGAATAATTGTTTGCGCATTAGGGAGGTGAATATATTGTAACTTTTTCGAGCAAATTCCAAAAATTTTGGGTGGGTATTTTTAAGCTGGTGTAAGGATGTTCTAAGTCTCCGTCTACCTGCTAGGAATTTATCATTGTAAAAGAGATTGTAGAAGAAGTGAGATCTCATGAGTGAGTTTGACACATTACCTGTAGTAGTTTTGTATTTTGAGAGAAAAGTTCGGAAGTTGTTTAATCAGTTGTTAAATGTCAATATCGTGTAACAAAAAAAGCTTTAAACATGATACCCTAATGTCCATGAATACTTGTCAGCAAGCATGTGAAAATATATTTTAAACGTAGTTGCATATAATCTTGTATGTGTAAGACGTGCCTGTGCATACAAATGACGTATTTTCCAGCAGCTGTTTGCTTATGAAAGGTAACGGTGCTCCAGTCAGCTGACGAACATACATACATACATATGTATGTGTGTCAATGTGTGCGGTAGAAACTTGTAGTAGGTGCATGGTTTAATACGTGCGTACATAGAAACTTACTCAAGCACCATGTAACTCATGTTTGTTGTATGCCTGAGCGTATGCGTGACATGAGTTAGTACTTTGCTGGTAACTTGCATGATGCGGCAATATCAAGGAAAATACAAAATGAAAAAAATTTATTCTATAGAAGAACATGAAATTAATTTTTTTAAAAAGATCCTTCACATGGCGAAATAGAAGTGACAAAGTCGATAGAAAGAAACTGAGAGCAAAGAGAAGCAGAAAGCACGAGGTATGAAAAAAGAGAAGAGGAAAAGATAGACGAAAAAACCAAGAGAATAAATTGGAGATGTGAAAGAGATGGAAGAGGGAATTGGAGAAGATAAAGAATAGGAAAGTGGAAGGTGAGGGCGTGAGATAGCCTAGAAGGTTACATATGTAGGTCGTACCAAATCGATCTCACTACAATAGGGTAGGTACAGCAGAGCAGTAAAGCAGCTTATCTAGTATACATCCGACAAAGAATCTTTCGAAAGCATTTCAGAAAACCTGCGGGGCGTATTTTTGATCCATGACCAAAATAAGGACTTTCTCAAATTTTGAGTTAGACATTTAGTAATGCATGCAGCGAACAGAAAAAACACCCAAAAATTGTTGCCTTGGATTTTTTTGATGTTATCTAACTTTGTCCAAAGAGTGATTACTAAACGATAAGACTAGTATCGGAACAGAAGATACATATTTGGGATGAAAGTTCGGGGAAGCGGATGTATTCACTGATTAAATTACAAATATAATCAAGACGCCATAGCTTAGTTGGTCCCCAATTTTTCATATTTTGTATCAAATCAGCCTAGGTATGCCTTCTAAGCGGTTACTTGCGACAAATTTCCAACGCTATTTTTTTTCTCCTAACTCAAGCTTCTAGTCATAAATCTTCAGTAGAGTGTTTCTCTGCAGGAGAGTCATATTCAGGCACCACAACATAAACCCAGCTCCTTTCGCGCTGTCGAACACTAAATACTTTAGAAGGCATTCTTCACTAAAAGTAATTATACAAAATATTTGTATGTACAAATTCTAAGCTAATTTACTAGGCCCACTTGAATTTGAAAATTAGCCACAAAAAATTTAAATTTAAAAGTGTTAAAAATATAAATTTTCGTTGGGCTTAAGTTAGTTTATAATAATCGAGATCGTTTCAAATATAAATAGAGAACTTTCAGCTGAAAATATATGCCAAAAACTGCAACACAATTAAGAAAGATAAACAATGCGGTTCTCATGTAGCTGCTTTGAAATACAAACAAAACAAATTTGGTATATAGCACACGCACCCTTGTTCCACTGACACTCATTTCACACGAACATATTACTCATACGCCATGGCACACCCAACCAACAAGTAGTACATACCTACATACATATTCACTCTTTTGTACTTTCACACCAGCTAACCTATTATCACACTCAAAATACAAAACAAAAGCTTAAGTAATGAGATTTTACCCCGCTTGCCACAAATAAACCCACCTCCAATGCATTGTCTTTTCTATTCTATTGTATTTATGTATGTATGTACATATGTATGCATTTCTGTATATAAGTATACATATGTTTCAATTAAAATCTATAGATAAAAGCCCTACACTGCTGATACCAGCAATTAAGTACCTAGTACGATTTTCTATATATATCTGTTGACCTATTGAAGTTTAGGTAATTGTCTCCATGTTCGCACTGTTTCACTAATGCTGCTTATTTAAGTGTAAATTCAATTTCAATTAATAGCTAGGTTAAAGAAACAACAACAATAAGCATTATGTACAACAATAACTATAGCATTAAGTTAGAGAAAAGCGGCTGAACCAACTCAATTAAATGTAATGAGAGTGTTGGTTGGCGTTTTAGTGACCACAATTTTGTGGTAGCTAAGCATGGGCAAAAGCTTAAACTAACATACATATATATAAACATATGTATGTATATATCTATAGCTTTTACTTATACTAACGTATACGCAATAGAACAGTGGAGAAAATCTTTTATTTATAGAAAAACAGTTGCGTGTTAGTTTTTTTTTATTAAAGCTTCTTTTGGCGGCTTCTGTATCTTTACTTCCTCTCCGTAATATATTGCATAGTTGTGAGAATTTGGAAGACCAAATACTATTCCTGCAGAATAAAGTGAAGCCCGTAAGCATAGTCTTTAGCTAACAAACCAAAGTCTACTTTAAAATTAATTTCGCAAACGATCTGTGGATTCTTTGAAATGTGTGCTAACTTGCACAAAATTTTTCTAATTTTTCCCATTTTCCAATGAAGGTCACAGACAATTTTAAATCAAAACTGAAATAGTATTTTGAATACAAAGAGCTTCAGATAAATTAATTCGGGGCCATTTTGAGAGCACTAATTGTTAGTACAATAAAATGCTTCAATTCAGTTTTTTTTTTTTTATTTAATCAAAAATTAACCGAAACTTTTGGGGGAAGAATTTTGGTGTGCTTTATTATTCCGCTTTAATGGTTTCATTATGTATCCCAAAGCATATTCTTGACCATGAAAATTTAAATATTTTTTTTTATATCTTTTCAGGTAAATATGAACTCATGGCTTGATTTAATTTAAATGCATACTTAAGTCATGGTAAGATGCAAATATGCAGGTAATTCAAACATATGTCCTTTCAACGAATATCCACAGAGATGACTTTCTTATCGTGTTAAGTCCGAAACGTTTACTCGTAAGATAGAGAAAGTCAGTAGACATAATAGCTCGTACAATTATGCACTTTAGACTACGCCAAAAAAAAATTTATTTTTATTATTTTTTTTTCTATTTATTTTTTCCAGTAGTAGTAAAAAATTATTTTGTTGTTGGATTTTGCGGTCTATTTTGTTTACAAATTTGTAAGTTATGAGCAAGCTCGAGACCAGTAAACAATAATTCTAAACGAATTAATATTGTCTGTTTTTGGGAAAAATTGATAATTGGAGAAAAATTACAAAGAAAAATCAACAGCGATGGATAGGATTACATGTTTCAGAGTTTCCAGGCTCATCATCAGATCCCTTTTCGGACACTGGGATGCGAACCCGTGTCTGCACCAAAGCCGCTGTTAGAAAACTCTAACACTAAGCTATGATGCCCTGTGACGTCACAATGTATTTGTCTCCACTTCAATTAATTCCCTTTTGTTTTGTTTGTTCTTGCCAACTGTATACACAAAATTTCTTAAGACATGCAGCCTATATGTTGTGATGTGTGTTGGTCTTGTTGTTTGTACATATTTACATATGTACGTAAACCCGTGCTATGGTTTCAATGTATTTTGTTGTTGGATTTTGCGGTCTATTTTGTTTACAAATTTGTAAGTTATGAGCAAGCTCGAGACCAGTAAACAATAATTCTAAACGAATTAATATTGTCTGTTTTTGGGAAAAATTGATAATTGGAGAAAAATTACAAAGAAAAATCAACAGCGATGGATAGGATTACATGTTTCAGAGTTTCCAGGCTCATCATCAGATCCCTTTTCGGACACTGGGATGCGAACCCGTGTCTGCACCAAAGCCGCTGTTAGAAAACTCTAACACTAAGCTATGATGCCCTGTGACGTTATAATATCTTTTATTTAAAATTAACAAACAAGTGAATTAGTTACTTAATGAGCTCTAAAAAAAGAATTAATGAAATTTATTATCTCTATGATTAACAATTCCATAATCAACCTTTCACACTGAACTCGTTTCTTTTCGCTTTTGTTTCATAGATATTTATTATTTAAAAATTTATTTATTTTTCTAATCGGCCTTAGACTCTTTTCCCTGCCTGTCGCCTCTTGTTATTGTTCTTTTTTAGTTTCATTTTTTATTTATTTTGTTGAATTGTCAATGCTTCAGTTAACTTTTAATAACACACTTTTTGTTGTTGCTGCCAACTTGACTTTGGTGTGACGTATTCAGCAATTTCATTTCCTCTTTTTGCAATTCCGGTCTAGACAAGTCACAAATCGAGAGCATTGGGCGAGTTGTATTGGTTGCCTTTATAGCTAGAGTAAACACATTTATAGAATTAAAAAAGTTATAATTGCTTTTGGAGACATAAAAGTTTGATGACCTTTGGCCTTGGTACTTTGGTTGAGTCATTTGTTGCGTTATGAGAAAAATGTAAAGTAAATCATTTTATTTGAATTATTTAGACCATTATTTTAGGTAAAATGGTGAAGGTCGCAACGAGTCTTATTCACTTCTTAAAGTTGAGAATTAATCTCGCTAATTTTTTAGGAAACAAACTTCCATTCCTTATTAATATTTGGTTAGTGGTTAGTGAGTAGTTGTTTTAATCAGACCTGTTAAGTAATGATTACTAATAGTAATCATTGCCGGTTTGATTAATTATTTTTCTAAGAATCCATTTAACAATTAATTAGTAATACTTAGAATCCTCAATGATTATTTTCCATTCAATTAAAAAATAATCAAAAAAAATCATGATTTTTCACGATTACCAAAAATAATCAAACACTTAAAAAATAATAAAATAAAATTTTTTTTTTACAATTTGTAATTTTTCTGTTTAATGATTGATTGTCATTACTTTAAAATTTTAATGACTATTTTTCAATTAATTAAAAAATAATCAAAAAAAAATCATGATTTTTCACGATTACCAAAAATAATAAAAAACTTAAAAAATAATAAAATAAAAATTTTTTTTTACAATTTGTAATTTTTCTGTTTAATGATTGATTACCATTACTTAAAAATTTTAATGACTATTTTTCAATTAACTAAAAATAATCAAAAAAAAAAATCATTTTCTTTTGAGTATTTTTTATGTCTTCTTGATTTTTTAAATAGTTTTTTTTATTATTTTAAATTTTTTTTTTATAAACGTAAATAATCATAATTTTTTTTAATATTTTTTTTTATTATTTTTGATTTTTTTTTAATAATAAATAGTCATGATATATTTTTTTTTTTGTTTTAAAAAGGCCTTTTCTTGAAAACAATTAAAATAGATATTTCCAATTAAAATAGCCGTTCAATCAATTAATTGCTAATTACTAATCAAATTTAACAAGTCTAGTTTTAATGATATGTAGATGGGGGAAGTTCGACATTGGCACTGCTCATTTTTCCAAAGTTCGTAAAATCATTCGACACACATTGACCATTACATAGGCAAATCTATAATACACCCCCTACTTGCACTGCTGCTTACAAAAAAAAAAATCAAAACACTGCATATGAAACCCAAAACAATACTGAAAATAGACAGATTAAAGCATCTTAACGTCATACTGCTTGCAGTTGTTTTCGAAGCTAGATTTTGCTTAGGTTTTTTTTTTGTTGTTTTGCTGCATTGGTTTGAAATTGCACCCATTTTTAATGTGTTTGCATAGAGCAACGGACAACTCAGTTTCACACACTTTTTTGTGTGTTTTTTTAGAACTTTTGTATTCATACTTTGCCAACAATTGGCCCTTGGCTTGCCATGTTGGCCTGCATTTGCTCCTTGTTGCACGACTGACTGCAGCAGGCCACACGAAAACTATGTTAGCCAAGCAGTTACTGCCTGCATCCTTTAAATATTTTTGTGCATTTTGTTTGTTTGCATCAAAGCAAAACTTTTTCGTAGTTTACTAACTGGTTTTTGTTTATTTACGAGGTATTTTTTTTTTCTATTTTGGTTTCTATTTTGTGCTCTTAGAAGTAAATTTATCTTTTGAATAGCACAACCAGTTTATTTGGTTGGCCTTGATTTAGGAATTTAAAGCGTGATCTGCTGTGAGAGATATTGTGTGAGGGGATTAAAAATTTGTTTTTTGTGTACTAGTTTTCTCTATTATAATTTTTTTTAAATATTTAATCAAATTTTTTTTGTAATTGTAATACCCTCCACAAGTCTGTGCTCGTTTTACGCTATCGCCCGTTGAACCGTTTCCCACTCAGTCAAGCCTTCCCAATTACCCCAAAACACCCCAACGTGCTATCTCTTTACAAATCTCAATCCTTGGTTTGTTCTCTTTATATGATCTCTTTGTAGTAGCTTGCAGCGCTTAATAACAATAAAAACAATTTCCATACAGCAAGCTTCCTCGCTTTTATTAATCTTCTACTAATCCAATATGTTATCCGATTTTATTTTTTGTTGTTTGTTATCAATTTTGATTCATGCTATTTTTCTCGCCTCATATTTCATTCATTGTCATTGTCTTTGTAAGCGTT
Organism: Sphenella marginata; assembly: GCA_951509765.1. NCBI lineage: Eukaryota > Metazoa > Arthropoda > Insecta > Diptera > Tephritidae > Sphenella > Sphenella marginata. The sequence continues at coordinate 15,454,571 of OX608083.1, forward strand.
GACGCTATAAACCATTTTTTATATTTTTTATGTAAAGCCATTTGAGCAATGGAATTTCGATATTGAAAAAGGGAGCAATGCATGCACATAAATACATATATGTATGTGTATCTAGTATGTATCTAAAATTTGTTTACGGTCACAGTGTTCCAATAAAAAATAACAAATTCAAAACTTGTGCCATTTGAATGTTCAAAAGGTATACCCTGCAGTGAAAAACAACAAACTAGCAAGAAAAAATATTAGTTTAAAATTAGAATATTCAAAGTTATCTCTAGGTAGTTCCAGAAGGATACACTTTACACCAACCAAAAATTAAAAAATTTAAGAATAGTGAAATTTTCAGATTTAGAGAAATTGGTCTCCTCTCTTATGCCGTTTCGTCAGAAAGCTTATCCGCCATCCCCGGAAGCATTGAAATTCTTTTCGCTTAACAATTATTACTACAATAGAATTAGAATTTTCTTGGTCGCTTTATCACTAGTTTGAGACTGGTATATCCCTGTGAGAAATTTGAGAATAAATTTTGTAAAAAAAATGCCTTTCTAACTAGTTAATTTAACTACAGCATACATACAACTATGTAAATATATAAATGGCATATCTTTTTTTTTTACTTTTTCTAACTCTTTTGCCGCACTCGTTGTTATTGTATGTATTTTCATTCAACTATCATCGTTTTAATTCATACATTTCCCTTTCAAAAACAGCTCAATTCGAGTGTATCGCTAAAATTTCCTATGTTTTGTGCTCCACATCATGGCGTAACAATCATAAATTACCATATTTTATGGTGTGCCTTTAGGCGTGACACAGTTTTGAATACTCAATATTTCATAAACAATACTACAGAGTAAAAAAAAAGAGAATTATTCATTCAAACACGCAAGTGCCTCGAAAGGTCGTTGATAAATTTATTTTCACTCACGCGTTGCCATGGTTACGGGGAATTTTGCGAGCTAATATGGGATGAATTTATCTATTTCAATTCTTTTTGCTTTTTAAGAATTTTTATTTAACATACATATGCACTAGTTATACATATTAAATATCTGACTGCAGTTCTTAATTGTTATTTTCAATTTTTTATTTTTTAAAAGCTTAAGCTTAAAGGTCAAATATTGACGAAGCACATACAATTCAGCTCCAAAGCAATGTAATGGAATGTATTCGGTCTTAAAAACTAGACTTATATCGTTAGGCTTTGTCTAGAAGGATAATTCTTTGATAATTTTATTTTCCTTAAGAAACAAATCAAAAACAATTTTTTAAATTTTAAAAGACTTTGAAAAAACGTTAACTTCACCGATGCACCATTTCCGTATCCGAAAAATATTTCTTTAAAATCTGGCAACATCATAAGATATTTTCATGATATTGCTCTACTAAATTGAAATCAATGAATCCATTAATTTTTTGGAAAAGAAAATTTTCGAATCGAGTTTTCGGCTGACCTATTCGCCAGAGAAAAATTCTGGGAAAGCCTAGCCGTGAAATTTTTGAGAAATGTGTCTTCCTTTGACAGATACCATGTGGAGTTCTTGTAGTAGCGGCTACTCATGCAATAACCATTTTTAAACGGATATCTTAACTTACTTATATCAAACTTTAATTGTAAGGTCTGGATTAGATAAATAGTAAATTTTTCTTGAAATCTCAACCTTAGACCTGAAAAACACTGGACAAATATAGAATTTTCAAACTTAACTGGTCATAATACTCAAATCGAGTATATCATAACCCTACAATCGAGTTCGAATGGTATTCTTAAATTCGATTGTGACTTCGTTTTCTAATTATTCCAAGTCGATTGCTAATACTTGCTAAAAATTGCTCTGATTATCGAAGTTGCTCTAACATTTGGAACTATGTTCGCTGTGCTTTCATTCGCCTTTACACTTGCACGTAAGCTAATCAAATGATTAAACTAAGCCACCCAAGTGCAGACAAGGGCAAATAGTTGCATTCATTACAAATATGCTAGAAAAAAGATGGAGGCTTGTCGCTACAAACAAAGACTGATGCAATCAGTAAATCCTGTCGTGTGTCACGTAATAAGTGGAGCAGAGCTCAGCTCAATTTAAAAATAATTTACGCGTGTTCGACGATTGGCACACTTCACTTGCATTTACTGACCGATTTTTCTACGAATTGAAGTATAAAGTAAGGCGTATGACCCTCACGCATTTATTAGGTGTATGTATGTATAAATGTATGTATGTTTTCATGTGGATGTATTTCATGAAAGCATATTTATCCTTTTATGCATATAAAAAATATGTACCAAGTATGAATTTTTTCTAGTTTCCCAATGACCATTTTTAGATGTCCTTGCTAGAGGAAAGGAATACATAATATGTTTTGTACTACCTTAATATTAGACTGGGTGGAACAAAAATTGTTTAAGCCCACAGCTATGTAAATTATGAAAACCTGATTTGGATTCAACAGACTCTTTTGAGACTGTTTTTTTACATATTTTTATGAAATGTTATTTTACTAATATTACTTTTAAATATATATAATATTTCCGCGCTAACCAAAAAAAAATAAAAGAATTAATTTTTCGCTTTTTAAAAAAATTATATATGTAAAATCAAATAAATCAAAAAAAAAAAGTTTTCTGTCCCAGTCTACTAACCGTGCTCAAGGTTTCTATTTTATTTATTATTACATAAATAAATACATACATACATACAAACACATGTTTTGTCCACTGAACGGCGTGCATGCACATATAACGTATGTGAATTGATGTTATGCTTTACCCTTTTAGCTCTTCATTATTCTGTATCCTCGAGCTGATAAACCGACTCGCTGTTGGACACAAGTTTTTTTTTTATGTTATTATTTGAGTTATTTTAGTTATTTATATTATACAAAATTTCTCAAAGTTTTACATTTTCTTTGCAAACGCTTCGTATGTTGGTCAACTAAGCTTGCTAAAAGCAAATCTTACAAAGAGAGCACATAAAAATTGGTTAGGTTGATAAAAGTGCTAGAAGAGCGAAACGGTTTGTTGACGAATTATTTGCAAAACTTCTATTTGGGTTTTTACATAAGAACTTCTGTTTATTTTTATACTCAGCTGGGTATATGTAGTTCTTAAAATATATTAAACATAAACGATGATTAAGTCATATTCGAATTATTTAATTTTTTTTGGGAAAAATTTTACTGGACATCTCGGTTCCACATTGCAAGTTCACGTAATAAATGGGCGATCCCTTAAGCTATTAATAAGGTTCTATGATACAGATGAACTCAATTACAACAGATCCCAAAGTCTATTGTATCGTCGAAGCTTTTATAGTCATAACTTACATGAGCAAAAACATAACACCAACTTTCTTGTCAAAGCTAAGAACTGAGTATATTCGATTCTGTTGCACCCAAATTCAAATTGCCTTACTTCTTTTATTTACTTACTAAGGTGCTATTATCATTGATAGTGCTTGTAGTTCTTAGTTTTTGTCCGGTGACAGGTAATAGTGTCACTGGTAATAGTGTCAATTGACACTATTTCCAGGGTAACTTGGAAATAGTGTCAATTGACACTATTGCGCTTTTGGAAATGGAAATAGTGTCAATTGACACTATTGCTATTTTAGGCAGCGGTTGTCTGCGCAGCGCAGTGTTGTAAGAGATAGATTTTTATTATTCCAAGTCCTTCTGCGTAGTACACTATTCGGCGTAGGCGGTCTTCGGCCGCGCTTATTACAAATAACCCTGGGCTACGCCATTCCAATTCCGGGTGGTTGCCCTGAACGGTGGCAACATGCCACCGTTCCCACTCTATGGGCGGGATCCATGGTATTTTTTTAATTTTTATTATCACCTGAAACTAATGATTATTATACCGGGCGATTTTTTATTTAAAATTTTCATCTTATGTTATTAGCTATTCACATATGTATATGCATGTACACTATATTTTTATTCCCTTTATGTTATCTTTATTGCCAATTCAGAAAGGTGTTCTGCACAAAAATACCTTGGATCCCGCCCATAGAGTGGGAACGGTGGCATGTTGCCACCGTTCAGGGCAACCACCCGGAGTTGGAATGGCGTAGCCCAGGGTTATTTATAATAAGCGCGCCCGAAGGCCGCCTACGCAGAATGGTGTACTACGCAGAAGGACTTGGAATAATGTAGCCCAGGGTTGTTTTTTAAATTAAATTTAAAATTTTGCACATACGCGGTTTTGCGCCCACAACAGTGGTACCTCAAATGAAAGGTAGCATAATTACCTATCCAATACAAAATTTGAATTTATTTCACACATAAAATGGGGATTTCGTGTTGGGGATTCTAATTTTAGGGATTTTTCCTTTGCGGATTTTGATTTTGGGGATAATGTGGTAGACCCGTTTTTAGCACTTTTGACACTATTTCCATTTCAGTTTGGAAATAGTGTCAATGACTTATTTTCCATTTTCTTGTTGACACTAATCCATTTCGAAAGCGCAATAGTGTCAATTGACACTATTTCCAATTTAGAACGGAAATAGTGTCAATTGACACTATTACCAGTGACACTATTACCTGTCACCTTTTTGTCCACTATTCATATGCTATGTTATGTCCCATTGTTCTCATGTATACTAAGCAAATCCTTGATATGCGTGCTCTCGGCATTCACATTCATACAAAAGCTCTTCCCAAGCACTCCGTTAACTTTTTGCTGCATACATACATACATATAAAAGGATAAGGAATACATGAGTCAGTATTTACATACATACATTTGCGTAAGCGACTTAGCTTGTAAAATAGCATGACACTTCTTATTTCATATTTTTAGCACTTCCTTTGCGAGTATATTCAACAAGCAGAGCAATTTCCTAGTTTAACATTTGGACTTATGAACATTTAACAAATTTTAACATACATACTCATACACTAGTTCATACATATTACAACTTTTTCTGTAGGTACATACATATAATTTATGCAGAAGGTACTCCTTGTACATTGAATAGAAATTTGTTATTTCGAAGCGTTTGATTCTTAAAAAAGGGAACATCATTGATTCAAAGTTTCAGGAAAAATTTGTAGAATTTTTTTTTGACAAATGTCTTTGTCCTATATAAGTTTATAACAAATTAGAGACCCTTTTAATGAACGTTTTCAAGCTGCGAAAATTATAAAACTGTTTGAAAAATCTAAAAAAAAATGTGTGATAATTTTCCAATTTGATACAAGAAGGTCCTTGAAATTTTGAAATTTGAGGCAAGAATTCCAATATGATTTCGGAGTATACAGTTTTGTAGCCTGTCAAATTCCAGTTTAACAAGGTGTTAGTTTAAGGCACTAAGAAAATTTGCTTGATTTTTGCCATTTTTTTTTTTTTCAACATAGTGTTTTGTATTTTCTGCCATACAAATTTAATTCTTATGACAATCTTCGTCAGAAAAAAATATCAGACACTATGTACAAAACAAAAACAGCCAAAAATGAAACAAATTTTCAAGCGCCTCAAAACTTGCACTTAAGAGACAAGAATTCAACTGGCTACAAAACTGCATACTGAAAATCTTGTCTCAAATCTATTACAAAAAATGTATGTCTATACAAAATTAGCAGCTGAATTTTAGTACAAGAAGTTTTCGAAATATACCTGAATAACTAAGTCAACCATTTTGAGTAACACTCACTGTACATCATTGACGGTAAATCATGCCCTAAATTTTACGATAGACTTGCCCAATTTTTTATTTTTTTGAATTACCTATGTTGGTATTATTTTTCAGAAAATAAAATTCCCCACAAAAAAGTTCTGTGTTAAAGTTTTTTCCAGGCCTTTCCCGATAAAACCCCATTACTATTTCTATGCTTTTCTGATTTGACGTCTGAGAGCACCAAACAACCCTACGGACTGAATTAGCAATCAAAGTATATCTCTGAAACACTTTACAGCGCTTGTTAGGGTCGAATCCAAGGTTGCTACTGAGAGTACAAGACGGTAGAGGGCGCCATTTCGAGTTGTCGAATTTCAAGCAGACTTGTAGTTTTAATGTGGTTGGACCAAACAGAATTGGTGTTGAAAGAGTAGGTTCTATTCAACAGTTGAAGATGTGTTAAAATAACAAAAATAAAATGGGTTATAGAACACCACACTTTGGAGCACCTTCTTAAATTCTTCTAGCTCTAGATGTTGCGTTCGTCTCTCATATTCCTATTCTGAATATTGCTTAAGACCTCTCCCGGTGTGTAAGAACGCTGAAATTTTCTAGGATTTACTCTTTCAAAAATCCGTAAAGGATGTCCGATCATATTTAGACTTTCCTATATATTTTTCCACATGGATGAGTGTAACGTTTTTGTGGATTACTTAAAGAAACCAATTTGTAAATAAATTAATGAATTTGTCTTGAATGAATTTGTCTTTGAAAAAGGTTCGAAATGGCTTCCAATAAAAAGTCAAAACACTTAAGTCACAACACAGCCGCTTGTCACATTAAGAGAGACGTGCTTCAAAATTATTGCCCATTTGGGAAAACTTTTTTTTTATTTTTTTACACGAGCTAACATAACATTCACCACAGCATTAACCCGGCTAGAGTCATTTTAAGAAATTATTTTATATTACGAAATTGAAAAGCGGCTCTAGCTGAATGTGGCAAAGACATACCTACATGAAAGTAATGTGCTTGAAAGAATTGACAAATATACATATCAATGTACAGGTTTACTCATATACATACATATACATATGCGTTGACATAATATGTGGTTATGTTTTTTTGTTTATGCGTAATTGGCTGGGTTCTTGTAAACACAATCCTTTTTTATAGCTTGTTTGCCACATTTATGAGGCACAAAATTAAATTTATGCTTGAAAAGTTTATAACAGATCTATGATAAGGATATGTTTGTTAGTATGTACAGCACGCAAGTAATAAAATGGTGAGCGTATAGGAAGAAAATGTTGCTAAATTGAAATATCGAAAATTGCACCACTTTGACATTCGTATTTGATGGAGTTGTCATAGGGTTAAGCTAAAAAATTGTACTGTGAATGAGCAACAAAACTGTGGAAAAGCTTTATTTGCAGAAATCAATTGCTTTCAACTATTTGATAGAGGTCAGAAATTTTTCAACGTCTCCTGAATATATGGGAAACATTGCACTAAGAATTGAATGAGTAACAGACATATTGATTGCTAAAGTTTCCACCTGGAAGACTACCGTGATGAGTGACAAGTGGCAGTACTTTAACAAAACACTCATCCAATTCCATAGTTTATTTAGAGTCATCATTGTATCCGGAAATGCTGCACAGTTCCGCCTCCATCCAATCATTCTCAGTGGGAAACTTTCCTTCGAGGATAACAACTAAAAATATGCCAGACTTTCCTGTGGTTCTCGTGCTCCAACTGGATGCTTACTTAAGCATAGGACTGTCGTTAACGCTTCTTGGTACCTTAGTAGAGCTAAGAGTAGATAGTCTGGAAGCAAAATCTCGCAGCTAGAATAATAATATTGAAAGGCCATTTTCTAACTGACCGTCTTTGCACTCTTTCGCGCTACTGAACAGCACCAATTATATAAATGTAAACTCTGATCCCTCGTTTGACACATGCTAATTCGCGCAAATGAATTTTCGCTATCCACACTTTTCTGCACAAAAACAATTTGAACGCAAAAAGTTTTAAATACATCTCATCTCTAACTACCAATTTTGCGCTAAGATGTCCTCTGTACAACAAAACTTTCAATCGCACACTCAACCTCAGCCTTTACATCTTGTTAGCCCTCTCCTACCTGAACTCTAGCGAAAGACACAGCGAACGAGGTAAACGCTAAAGAAATGTGAAATATGTTGGTCGTCAACGTTGCTGCTTTGGCAGATTTAAGAAGACGTCGACGACGATAACGACGGCCAATCTGGGTTAAGACAGTCAAATCCGCTTAATTAAAAGCGCTAAGGCGTGTACATCGTGAGATTTTCAAAAGCGACTGTTAAATTGCAGATGTTAATGCTGGTTGAAGGTAAAGGCAAGCTAAAGACGACAAGGTAAAAGGTGCAAAAAAGTTTTACGAGCATTACAACATGGCATACGAATGAGATATATGAGTGTATGTGTGTGTGCCTTGAGCATGTATGTGTGTGCTCTGCATGTATGTATGTGTGCTTAATGCAATAGCCGACATAATTGCAAAGTTTGTATGCAGATTGAGAACGCTTTGCGGTGTGCGGTTAAGAGCGTGCAGGTGTTAGCAGCGGCATCAAAGGTAAATGGTGGCGCTTGCTTAGTTATTTGTTTTTGTTTTTGGTTTTGTTTTCTTGTTATGTCGTTTAAGTGCTGCAATAATTTAGCATTTAACTTTGACATAACTATCGTTCAACTTGTTACCGCAGCTAATTTAACTTTCTTCAAGGAGAAAAGAAAACTACACGATTTCAAATATGTACAAATACAACAAAATGAAGATACGGGGGTCGTAATGAGTGTTCGTTTAGTTGGTGGGGGTTCGAAGTATCGATTGAGATAAAGGCGATAAAATAAAAAAAGCAGAGTCTTCTTTTGGGAACTATCTGTCTTACATCGTTGGTTTTGCATTTAATATAAAATTTTAGAAGTCAAATCAAAATTTTTTCGAATTTTCGTTTATCTGTCTGTTTGTTTGTTCGCGTATCACTGACAAATTGCTAAACCTAGTAAAACGAAATTACCAACGTTGCTTTGTCAGACCTCCAAGCTAAAATATACGCTATCAATTATTTAAATGACTACCAGTTCCAGAGTACTCAACCAATATGTGGACCAGAGGTACCCGAAATTTGTAATGAGTGCTGCAGTACGCGATGTAATTCAGTTAGATATCAAAACTAATTGAAGAGATTCTATAATGAACACCGAACTCAATCCATTGCGTATTCGAAGACGCAGGAAATTGTAATCATAATATATACATTTCTCAATCTTTCTCTCAAGAATTAAAATTGCTCTGAGCGCATGGTAGAAAATTTTACGTAACTTCGAAAATAATTCGATTTTCGAAAAGCTGTCCCAAAAGTGTTTCAACAGGAAATTTAATTTTGAAAAAAGTGGCCCATTTCACAAAGTTTAACCATATATTCTTGATGTTATTGTCGTTGTCCCGATATCCAAAAAAAATACTCAAGTAATCGGCAGTGAGTTTGTAGTCGACAGGTTTTGAATACTCGAACATTATTTATCTGGCTCAGGATTATGACGACTGAATGACGGCTATTAATGACTTACAAAAATATAAAATTGTACAATCAAGATTTATCAGCTCTCACCCTTTTTGATGGGTTTAACTTTTGACCAACTAACCGAACTTTTATTGGGCCCCTTATAAACAGCAAGTTTAACACGTTTTAAACCAATCCAACGTAGACGCCTTTGATGATTGCCCTTGACCAAATAAAAGAGCGATTGAATAGTAAATAAGATGTTTTAAGTTTCTTAAGTGTGGCAGACCCAACCTAGTTGTAATTAAGAAGGTATGTATGTAATGTAAATTGTTGCAAGGAATTGAGAGCGCATCGACATTTAAACGCATTTGTATTCAAAACATCGCAAAGTTAATGAGTGTATGGTATATTATTGTATGAATAAGTTGTGTTTCCGCTTCTTTGCATGAATATGTATGTATGTTTGTTTATTTAATGCACAATACCACTCAGCATAGTGATTAAGTTTAATTGATTTAAATTGTATGGAATACCTTAAGCCATACTCATCGAACAGCCATTGAGTATTGCTGAATTAAGTCAATTATTCCTTTATAGCGCTACTAATGGAAATTGCTCAATCAGTCATGGCTCTTAATGCGAGCACGTGCCATGATTTGTAAGAAACTTAAAAGGATAACATTTTTAGTGAAGATTTTCGGTATCATGAAATAACTCCCAAATGACACTGATTTCATTTCCTTGTTTGGGAGTTATTTCATTCCTACATTTGGGGCGTTCTTTCTTTTTTATTGGGAGTTATTTCATTTGGGACTTATTTCATAGTAGCAAGATTTTCGAAAAAAAATCAGATATTGATTTATTGGAACAGTGTTTGAGATTAGACATTGATGCTGAATAACGTTTTTCTCGGAGATTTAAAAACTCATTTACACTCACGCCGACAATACTTCACTAGACAAAAGAACTAAGTAGGGAACAATTTGAGTTTCCTTTAAAGCTGTTAGGTTTCAAATGTTTTGCTCTTTAGTACTTTTGATCGTTTTTACCTTATTTGTTATCGCTGCTTATGTTAGACTTGTTAGTAGGGCTGTGCGATCAATCAAAATTTTGATTAATAATAGTTTCGATTACTCAATTAATCGATTAACTATGATTTTTGATTAATCAAAAAGAAAATTAATTGATTAATCGCCTTTTTGATTAATCGTTTTTTGAATCAACCATTTGGTGCATCTTCGACATTTTGCCCACCTCTTGTTTGGTTTTCATTTTTTTTTTTCAGCTTTTTCAAGGCAAACTTTCACATAAGCAAATGAGTAAATTAATCAGTTTTTGATTAACCATTTTTGAAAATACTCGAGTAACGCTCGTTTTGATTACTCACAATTTTGATTAATCAAGTAATCGATTAACTGAAAATTTGATTAATCAACTTACTCGATTAATCGAATAAAGGCACAGCCCTACTTGTTAGTCCTTGCCTGGTTTCCGTATTATCGCAAAATTTGCAGTACTTCGCTCCAATCTTAAAAGTGCCTTGAGTAAGAGGGTTTTCTGGATAGCCAAGCGCCCAGTCCATTATAGTATCCAGTCCAAAACTTCACCACAGTAATTTATTTCTCTCTGATAAGTTTTTCTTGCTGTTGTAAATACCCCTGAGGGAGATTTTTTTTGTTATGTCGGGTATATTTTCCATACAAAATTAATATTTCTTAATGCGTTGTATGAAACAAATACCTCAACTCCCTTCACGAAAAAATTGTTAAAAATTCACGGAAATTCTGACTTGCACAATGTTATTCTAAAATTGATTTACGAAACTGCGGAGAAAAAATTTGAAAATATTGATGAACAATTTTTAAAGTTTAATTAACTTTCCTAAACATTGGGTAAACTTTGAAATTTTTTTTAATATGATTACTTTTATGGTAGTTTCTGAATTGTAAATGAAAGTTATTAAAAACAGAGCTTCTCATTATTTAATTACATTACTATTATATTGAACAAAGCTGTATGTATATTAACTTATGCTCAAGGAAACTACATTTTGGTTTGGAAAATAAAAATAATATTTAGTCTTGTTGCTAACTTTTTCCACAAAGTCATTATTTGTCTTTAAATTTGGCAATTTTAAGTTGACAAAAACAGCCAAAATGAGATATCACTTGCGACGATATATTTAGACTTGATGGAGGTTGTAGGAGTATATCCATGAAGTTGACACGATTGAGTGCGATAGATAAAAAATTGGAATATAACTCTCTACTTTATCCAAACCTGCATCGCATTCCTTGTTATTTATCTGCGTATCTGCTCCTTTATCTCATCTAATACAATTTGTGGTATGCCTCTTGCCATGGACATCTCTATCCATTTCCAAACTGCATTACAATTCAAAATTGAAATAAAAACACCGCATTGCGGATATTTCTAAACTCATTATTATTTAATGAACCTTAGTTTTACACAAATTCAATTTATACATTTACCGATTTAAATATCATTCACATACACGCAAACATTCATACAAAATTGTTGTTTTGCTTACGCTTCATTGGACACATTCTGTGTTAACCGATTGACTTTGACATTCCAAATAATTACAAAAACATATGTAATACTAGAATTTTAAACAGACACATACACACACATACACTACAAACTCTAGTTAGTCTTCATTTTCTATATTTTTTTTCACCATTTTGTTTCACGGAAATGAGATTTTACACTAATAACGCCGTAATGTGGCTATGGATATGTTTGTATGGCATATGTAACACATCACAGCGCACCAAATGTTGGTCGAAGGTACCATATTGGAAATGTGATTATTTAAGCTTTTGGAGGTATGAAGGGTGCAAGTTTGATTCATTTGTAAATAAAATATATCCACTTGTGGCTCTGAAGCATTGGCAGAGTTGTTAGCCCCTTCATTCTTACTATAGGATTGCGAACAAAGTATTTAAAATATATCATAAGCCGGCTGCGAATTACAAGATCATGTGATATGATAGGAAAAATATTTTCACAGTGATATTTTTTATTAAAAACATTATTCATGTTGTATATTATTCTGAAATAGAGAAACATCGGAAGGTGCTCGCATGAATACAGATTTGCGGAATATACAGTTGTTTCATTTTCCGTGTTGTTCCCCTTTTCAAATTTAAATTAAAATTTGTATGGCCAGTCTAAAATTATTATAAATTTTTTAGCTTAAATTTTTGTTGCTTTATAGTACTCAGAGCTCCATTTTCGGTTTTCTGCCTTCAAAATTTAAATATTTTTTGAATTATTTTAAAATGATTGAAATTAGAAAGATAAAAATAATATTTCAATATTCCTCATTTTTAAACAATTTGCGAGTCTGCTGGTATATTATTCACAGCACACATATGTATGGACATACATACACACTCACACAACCCTACACACTTTTACTTTGAAATTAATGCCACAAAACAATTTCGATTAAAACGCGCATTTCCGCTACTGTCAGCGCTGACGCCGCCACAGCCAATACGTTGCATTTCATTAAGTTCAAATAACATCACAAGAGCAGCCGGATTCTAGTCGGAGGTAGAGTCGAACCGCAACTAACCATTGAAACATCCGTTGCGCGCATCAAACCATCAATTTGCAGCCATTCAACTTCAAGTCGGCATTTGTAGCCATTTGTATGTGCATACGAATCAGGATGTATGAGTTTACACGTATTTGTGTGTGTGTGGGTTTGTGTGTGTGTGGAGCTGTATGTTCACACATGTGTTAGTACAGCTTTACTTCCGTTTCCGGTTGTCAGATATTTTAGAATTTCATTTGAAATTCAATTGATCGAAGTTGTATAAAAGCAAAAATAACCATTCGAATGAGTGGCGCTAAGCCAGCATGGAATGAATGAGGAAACTTTGTCTATAGGAGTAAGATTGCATTGGTAAAGCGCTTTGATAGCTTTAGCATGGTGTTTTTGATGTGTGTGTGTGGCTATATTTAGGGATTGGAAGAGATGTGTGCTATCTGAGTTTATGTTGAAAATTATCAGTAAAATTCAATTCAGTTTCAACGAATATTTGTTTCCCAAATGATGGATTGAAATAATGTAGCGGAGAGCTTAAAAAAAATCAGCAACAAAACTGGCATTTTGACGTTGTGTACTATTATTGTTATGGAATAGAGTAAAGAAAATGAAAAAAAAACTAAATCTTAATGCGCTTTAGAATTGCTTTTAAAAATAGTAAAAGTGAATGCTATTAAAAGAAACAATAATCCTGATTGAATAATTTTACAGCGTGCTAAGGATAAAATACTTTATTTGTCATATAGAATATGAATTATGCAGACACACAGAAAAAAAAATGTAGACAATAGAGCATTCTTCAAACGAATTTTGAAATAAAGTGTTATCGCAGAAAAATTTGAACAATGTCTTACGTAAAATTTGATTTTCCTAAATGAATTATTTTTCCTGCTCTCTCTTTTTTCTTTCCCTCTTTACTTTTAACCGCTTTTATTTTAGCATAGAGATGTGTGATTAAAAAATTTAAAATTTTTTTAAAAATAAATTTTTTTGATTAATCCAAACTTTTGGTTAGTCAATTCTGACTAATAAGATCTTTAGTAACTACTGTTTTGCTTCAAAATAATTTAAGTAAAGATAAGTATTTTTAAAAACTGATAAAATTTAAGTAGTGGTGAGTTTGTTCAAATGTGCATGTATTGAAATTCTCTGATTAATCAGGTTGTGATTACTCAGTTTTTAATTAAAATTAATCAAAATGTGATTAATCGCCAAATAACTCGTGTTAGTTCTTAACTATTCTATTATGATTAATCTCTTATGAATTAACTAGTGAATGGATTTGTTGATAAGCGTCTAAACGATTAATAGATTTGCAATAATTGTTTCATAGTTTATCACTAATCGACTATTTGTTTGCATTCGACTAGTTGGCAAATTCGATGATCATTTTACTAATTTTAATTTATGTATATCTTTTTTTATTGAAATGGAAATGAGCTCCACCAACTACATAAACTTACTGAGTCCATATCTTGCAACAATAAAAAATGTTACTTTCAAAACATAAAAATTGTTTTTAACAAACGGTTCGTATTCGAAAAGTTACAGTCGATTAGTCGAAATCGAAGATTTTTTTAGTAATTGAGATGTTCTATCTAATATTCCAGTTTCACACGCTCACTTTTGACCCTCTTCTCTTGTCTCTTTCAACAGGCATAACTTCATATTCTAAGCGTAACTGCAAAATTTTTCGACATTTTCGTAAATATTCGGTTGATTCTAAATATTTTTAAGCCACAAGTTTTGTTGTTTTTTTATTTTCTTCTCCTTTTTTTGTTTTGTAAAAGTTATGAAATTGCTTTAATCATGTGGCTGCCCACATCTACATTCACATTGCGAACACGACACCGTCTAAATTGAATTGTTTTGAACTTGCGAAATTAAAATGTTGAATTATTTGTAAACACTGTTTTTGTGTTTGTGTTTTTTTATTTCTTTTTTTTTTTGGCGGCAGTTAATGTTTCTGTAATTTTTTCATCCACCCAAAGCAGCCTAAAACTTTTACAACTTTAATGGTCGTCACTGTAGCATAATTGCCGACACCACTTAAAACATTTTCTCTACTCGTTTTTGTTGGTTTAATAAATTGCCCAAAAACTTGTAAATTAAATGTAATTACAACTTAAGTGTTTCTGCGCATACTTATTGATGATCATCTGTTTCTCTCTTTGCAGTGCATGAAAGCCTATGTGGATTTTGAGATCACTGAAGGCGCCTATGAGATTTCATGTCCCGATGCTCAATGTCCAGCGCAAGGTATTATGACGCTAGCAGAAATTGCAAATCTTACAACAACCAATCTAATGAAGAAACATCATCGATATCGTCTGAATAAAGGTAAGTTCATTAACCTAAATTTTTTTATATGTCAGGCATGGGGGTTCTTATTAAAGTTCCTGCGAGTATTATTTTAGTGGTTTATTTTTATTTCAAACCTAGGGGCTCCGCATTAAAGACCTGATTCAACAATTTTCTATAATTTAAACACATGATTCACAATTAATTATTCGCATCTACCTTCTCACTCACTTTATTGCAGAAATTGAAATGGATAAGACGCGCACCTGGTGTCCACGTGCCGGCTGTGAAACTGTTTGTCTCATTGGCGTTGGTCAACATTCCGATGCTACGCCATCCACCTCAACGGGTAGTGCTGGCGTGGGTTGTTCCACAGTCGCTTTCACCGATAGTCATGGCAATGCGCAACAACCCCTTTGTGCCGTACAATGTCCATCGTGTAAGGATGAATTTTGTTCAGCTTGCAAAAAAGCGGTAAGTAGACGCAGACACTCAGCAGCATCGCCCACTGCAGATGTGGTTCGGTTAACTAATGACTTTTTGCAACTCATTTGTAATTCATTATCATATTTCTTTTTTTTTTTTCTTGTTCACCGTTTCCCACAATTTTATTGCTTTTCCGTTAAAATTACAGTGGCATCCGAATACGACTTGTGAGGAGAATAGCCGTCGTTTGGTGGCAGATGGTCAGGATGACATTGGTATACCCTTCGATAATGACCTCATCAAGTGTTGTCCCATGTGTGCGGTGCCCATTGAGAAAGATGAGGGCTGTGCGCAGATGATGTGCAAACGTTGTAAGCACGTCTTCTGTTGGTATTGTCTGGCCAGTTTGGATGTGAGTATAATTTAAATACATAAATATGCTAAGTACGTACTATAAAAATTAAATATTTATAAAAGCACTCTTGTTCACATTATGAAAATGACCAAAGTTGGCTGTGAAAATAGCGGTTATTAGGAGCTTTAACTTTGTGCTTTTTTATTAAAGCCTATCAAGTTTCATACCCACCGTTTCGATTAGCTTGAGTGATTAAACAATTCAGATGCTTACGTGGAATTTTAATATCAAACTTTTGAAGCAAGCTAGGAATAGCCGATGCGTTAAGGACAGTGGTTTTGTAGATTAGGGTTCACTTTTTTTGAAGAAAGTTCAAAACGAAGATTTGGTCTGAGTATTACCCTTTCTTAATATAAGCTTTTTGGGAGGATTTGATGCATTTCCTGCGGCTCTGATAACTAAGCTGAATTCTAGAACTTCGAGGGATGATTGCCCGCTGTCGCCAGATTTATGGACCAGATCTAAAGGAAGCCAACTCACTCTATACAAACTGCTTGATTGGAGTTGATCTTAAATAAGCGATATAAGTTCAAACTAAAAAGTGCGTTGGGACTAAAATACTTCGTGGAACTACATAATTCGTTTCAAATCTAGTACACGATTGCAGTAGCTGAATGCACTTCGGCTGATTTGCCAGGCGTATCAAATTCAGGATGTTTTAACCCTTAATTAACCTAAGATATTTTCGGTACAAAAAAAGTATGCTATTTTAGTCCCCCTCGGTGGCAGTAGATCAGCTCCGGCATTGTATGACTTTTCCCTCATATGGCAGTCATTGTTTTCAGACTAGGTCCAGATGTAGTTACAACAACATTACACACCCAGGCAACCATTAAATTGGATCACATCTTTTGATAACAGTTTATATGTATATTTATTTTTACTTTTTGTTGATTGAATTAGCTTACAATAAATATTTAAACTTTTCTAGGATGATTTCCTGTTACGTCACTACGATCGTGGGCCATGTAAAAATAAGCTTGGACATTCCCGTGCCTCGGTTGTTTGGCATAGAGCACAAGTAATTGGCATTTTTGCTGGTTTTGGTATTTTATTGTTGGTCGCATCGCCACTACTACTTTTGGCAGCACCCTGTATAATATGTTGTAAATGTCGCAGTTGTAGTGGTGCGAGAATTGATGAAGGCGACACGGAGATAGAGGAAGCGACAGTGCTGCAAAGGTAATCAAAAGTATGTACCCGTAAAACACTTAATTTTGCTTCTTTTTTTTTAATATTTCAATCTAAACCAATTTTTTTCTTTTTCCAATCCCCACAGCCTTTGAAAGGAGCGCGCCAGTGAATAGCAAACAAAAAATTGGACATACATTTTAAAGCGCTTACAAGAGAAATGAATGAAAACTACTAACTGTATTACCGATTATGCAACATAAAGTAAACAATTTACTTTGAACAATTTGTTATTATGAAAATAATATTTGGAAGAAAATAGAACAAAATATCGTAAATATACATCACGTAAATGTTAACATAAAAAAAAACAAAAAAAATTAACGGCTTCATATTGTTAAAAAGAAAATATTAAAAATTAAGCATATGTTAGTACTGTTCTAGCTATAAAATCGTGTGACATTAGACTAATTCAAAAATATTTCATAATTTTCTGAATAAGACTTAACAGTTTTGTTTTGGTGTAGATATTGAACTGTTAAAGTATGAACTCTCGACAATTGTTTTTACTTTGTTTAAGGAAACACCAAACTAAATTATTTTTTTGAACAGTCTAATGTGTCAAGATTTTGTACTGCGAATGACGAAACTTAAACAAGAAAATAGGTATGTAAAAAAAATATTTATTGACGGTTGAATGGACGATGATTTTATTTCAAAATATTTTTTGAAATGCGTTCTATTTCAGAATTCGTGAACGGACACCCTGTCACAAAATTGTTCAGCCAAATTTTTAAGTAGAGCGCTACTGAAGAACAAATTCCGAGTTAGGGTTTTGAGCAAATACATAAATTTCTCGTGAGGTTGTTTTTTACACATATTTTGATACAGGGTGCTGTTTCACTCAGCCCTCTATACATAGTAGATGCTTTCATACATATGAGTCATTCCATGTCCAATATTTGGAATATATTAATTTGTCTTTAGTGGATATTTTTACAACTTTTTTAATTCTTTATTTATTAGATTCTGAAAATGATTCATTTTAATGTAAAATATTTTTCTGAAAAGAATTGGAAATATTTTAAGTTGAAAGGAAAAAACCGAAAAAATTGTTTCTTCTGATTTTTTTAAGCATTCTCAAACAGTTTTTTCTGAAAAAATTTATTTTGAAAAATTTTATAGCTGTAGATACATATGTATGTATGTATCAATGTAAACAAAAGTGTGTGAGCTACTCTAAACAAAAGCTGCGCCAACAACTATTTTAGACAATTTAAAAGAAATCATACTATTGACATCCCGATTAACTTAACCTTGATATTAGTGCAATATAATAAATTAAAATGAAAAAAATAAAATGAAAGATATAAAATAAAATTAAATAAAATTAAATAAAACTGAATTAAATAAAATAAAATAAACTTAAATTAAATAAAATAAAATAAAATTAAATTAAATTAAAATAAATTAAATTAACATTTTTGTTCCTCTTTTTAACCTTGTAATGGCAAGCAACAAAAAGTTTTAGGTGCTCACAATTTTGGTTGACTTTTTGGTTTACATTTCATTTTCGAAATTTCAAATGTAGAAAAAATGTGCTTTTTTATTGGCTTACGAAAAAAAACGAATGTAAACTGCATTTCATGAAATTTAAACACACAAAAAAATGTTTAAAAATTGATTTTATTGATATAGAATTTGACCGTTTTTAACCAGTAATAAGTAAGCAAGTTAAAGAAAATATAAGCGCTTACAGGGCAAGTTGCTAGTTCGAAAGCGACTTGTTGACATTCGCCTTTCACAGGACATTTACAATTTTGAAAAGAAAAGTTTTATTTTTATTTCATTCTTAGATTGCTTACGCGTAGAATTTCTACAAAATACCCATAATCATAGTCAAGTTAAAATAGATTTTATGTCTAAAATGGAGTTTTAATTTTAATATTACGGTTTTTGTCTATGGTTGCTGAATAAAATAGTTGACACAAGGTGGCCTTGCTAAGCAAAAAAATTATTCACACCAACTTCATATTTTTCATTTTAGCGAAAATCTTTGTTTAATATGACTATGATTGCCCAACATTTTATATGTATTTTTAAGTAAGGATTTGGATAAAAACTTGTATTAAGCAACGACTATAATTATGGGCCGTAGATTTCGAAAATAATATATGGAATTTTTTCTTTGCCCATTTACCTAGTTAAACTAATTAAAATTTCAACTTTGCTCTTGTCAGTACTTTTCTAATATAAATGTTGTTTTGGAAATGCTTGAAAAGTAAATATGTATGTATAAATATGAGTATGTGTATAGTAAGTTGATTATGCGTTAACTAAATTGTGATATTTACAGTGATGCGATTTGTAATTAATACTTTCATTATTATTTTTGAAAAATCGATAACTAAAACAGAAATATAACGAAAGAAAAAATTTGTTTTTTAAATAAAATAAAATGAAATAGATTTATAATTACTTTCAAAATATATGTATGTATGTATGTTAATATACATGATTTATATTGTTAAATAAATACTAGTTGAAATATGAATGAAAATGTTTAACCCTTAGTACAACCCTAGCTTGAGATCACAAGTTTCTTTTTAATAAAACTTTGTCAACGTATAACCGATTTTGTTACGAAAATTTATGTAGATAAGAACGTATTTGTATATGTATTAAGAATGTTAAGTCTAACTTTGCGAGAATTATAATTAAGTTCCACTTTTGTGGAGAGCTTAAGTACTAACTTGATTATTTTAAAGTTGCAGGCATTTTTCTATTTATATTGTTAAACACTACTCTATCTATAGACACAGCACACGCATAGTTATTTTCGAAGATTTATTACAGCATGGGAATGAGTTACCCGCGCTTATTAGTTGGGTTTGTTGTGCTCGGTACCATGGAAATAGTCATGGATAAAAATTTGCTCTCCTGCGTCCGTTTGAGCCGAAAGACGTTTTTAATATTACATTTTTCAGTCTCATCTGTTGGCCTATTTTTTATTTTTTTTTCAAAGTTCCTTTGATCGCTTTCGGTTTCAAAAAAATTGTTTTCATGCATAACTTCATTGGAGTTATATTCTTTGAAATTTCTAGTAAAAATTTTGAATCATCTAGGCTAATGCTACGACCTGATTACTAGGACATGGCTAGTAGATGCGGCTCCAAGAAGCTATGCAATGTGGTTCAAATATTGAATTGTCTCTGGAAGTTTTTTTCTAGCAAGTGAATGTGCTAAATAGTAACAAGTTACTATGCTGATAGATTTTCTTAAGTGAGGTTATGTTCAGCGGATAGCTGTCAAAATACAGCGTACTTTTTTTACTATTTGACACAATGGAAAATATAAAAATGAATTAATAAACTCAGTTTTTACATGTAAAGGTAAAAAAACTCATAAATAAAAATATATATAAATAATACCCTGTGTACTAGCAGTACAGTTGGGTATAAAAAGCACTACCAAACAATGAAAAAAAAATATAATAAAAAATTTTAGCTTAGAAACTGCACTTAAAATTGAAGTCTAACTATAGCGATGTAAAAATCAGCTTACAAACGGAATTAGGCTAGGCTTTAGTTTATTTTGAAAAAAATTTTAGCCACGCCCCTATACAAGTATGTACATATGTTTCTAATTATTATTAGCACTTAAATCAACATATATCTAACTGTACTTTTGAAATGTGCTGTTTTTCAAAAATCGTTAGTAATCGTACGAATAGATATGTATATATGTATATTTAAGTATGTAGTTATTCGATGCATAATCAATTCGCGTTATATATTAACAAAAATTTAATATAACACCTTAAAGTGTATTTACATAAGCAGACACATAGTTAAGTACATATGTACATACATATATGTATATATGTAGGTATGTATATCATATTAACTGCAAAACGTATTGTATATTGGTTTGTTTGTTAGTTTCATACGTGAAACTGTTTGTTTGTAATTAAATCGCTGGATATGTGTGCTTGTGTGTGTGTGTGTGAATTGCGTTAGCAAATCCGCTGTATTTGTATTTGTATTATATAAAATATATAGAAATATTATACAATAAGTAAAATATATAAATTCGTTTAATTAATTAATTAATTAATTATTATAATTATTATATGCAACAAGTTTAACAACTATCACACACTTATTCTAATTAATTCAATGATTAATTCATTAACCAATTGATTGAATTATCCGTTTAGCCAATCACGATTATACCTATGTAGTTATGTATACTTATTTAGAAATTGTAAATGTATTTAAAACAACAAGAATGTATACAAAAATGTATAAATCAGAAAATCATGAAATTTAAATAAAAAATGAAGAAATGTGAAAAAAAAAATGTTTTGTTTTTTATTTATTTACTAGAAGGACCCGGCAGGCGTTGTTCTGCCCAAATTTAGGGAAAAAATCGCACGATAAATAAAAAAGTTTAGAATATTTCGTTCCCTGGTCCACTTCCCGGAAAAAAGTTAACCTCAAATTTTAACAAAAGTAAAAGTCTACCTTTGTCCTAAATTTGAAGAAAATTGCACCATAAATAAAAAAGTTTGGAATATTTCGGTCCCTGGTCCACTTCCCGGAAAAAAGTTAACCTCAAATTTTAACAAAAGTAAAAGTCTACCTTTTTCCTAAATTTGAAGAAAATTGCACCATAAATAAAAAAGTTTGGAATATTTCGGTCCCTGGTCCACTTCCCGGAAAAAGGTTAACCTCAAATTTTAACAAAAGTAAAAGTCTACCTTTGTCCTCAATTTAAAGAAAATCGCACCATAAATAAAAAAGTTTGGAATATTTCGGTCCCTGGTCCACTTCCCGGAAAAAAGTTAACCTCAAATTTTAGCAAAAGTAAAAGTCTACCTTTGTCCAAAATTTGAAGAAAATCGCACCATAAATAAAAAAGTTTGGAATATTTCGGTCCCTGGTCCACTTCCCGGAAAAAAGTTAACCTTAAATTTTAACAAAAGAAAAGTCTACCTTTGTCCTAAATCTGAAGAAAATCGCACCATAAATAAAAAAGTTTGGAATATTTCGGTCCCTGGTCCACTTCCCGAAATAAAACTTGACATAAACACTCTCCGGATTCCTACTGAGCTATCCTGTAAATATGAACAAAATCGGAGCGGTAGTTCCGGAGTCTATAACATACATACATCATAATCACATTCGTCGTCGATGCAGAGAAAAAATTTCCAGAAATTTTGCAAATACTTCATATTCTACCAGGCGAACAGAATTTAAGCACAGCCAACAGCGGAAATCATTTTTGAAGAGAGCGCGCCTAAAAGTATGCTACAATTTTCAATGCTCCGTGGTAATGAGACTTCCTTTATACCTTTAATATACCCCAATGCAGCTGCTGCAAATAATTTAACTTTGTCATATAAATTTCAGCTAAAATTTTTTTCAAACAAAATTTTATTGAAACAAAATAAATTTTTAATGAGTGGAATTATTTTAAATAATTAACATAATTTATCAGCCTCCGAAGTGTTTTAGCACTTTTTTTCTCATAAAAGGTCGATATTTTCTGTCCAAACGTCAGGTTTTGACTTTAATTAGAAACAAGTAAGGAAAGGGCTGTCTTTGAAAGTTCCGAAGTCCATATAGGCCAGGTGTTCGGTACTTATTTACAATTAGTACAAACTCTTCAAAGCTGTTGATTTAATGCTATATAGCCCGAATCACATTTATCGGATTGTATGATTGCTGTAACGCAAAATGGCGGCGCCATACCAAATTTTATCTCTGAAACTGAAGGAATAGTTTGCATCAAATAGACAGACGGCTAAATCGTAAAGCGTATTTGTTCAAGATATAAAATACTCGGCACACACGGAGGCAGAGCTCTCCGATATTATTTTATTTTTGAAACAAAATATCATTAAATAATTTTAGTGCTTTAAGACAATATAAGCAAATTTCTATTTATTTTTTCACTGCTACATCCATCCCTATTCGCGTTCCTTTATCATCTTTACTTCAGCACAGGGTGGCATGTGTGAAAAGGTAATTGAAATCAGCTGATTTATTTGACAATTCGTCTCGTATGCTTCTTTCTGCATAAACAAATTAAAAAAGAGGCGACTTATTGCTCTCAAGTAGTAAAGTAAGTTTACCCGGTATTAAAGATAAATAAACGTGTAAGGATCTGAAAAATTAAATTTTTTTTGCTTTTCCAGCATGGAGGACCAAGCATGCCCACGGTGCAAAACCACAAAATATCGCAATCCATCACTGAAATTGATGGTCAACGTTTGTGGACATACACTTTGCGAATCTTGTGTTGATCTACTTTTTCTCAAGGGATCTGGCTCATGTCCCGAGTGTTTGGTGCCGTTGCGTCGCAACAACTTTCGTGTGCAACTCTTTGAAGATCCAATGGTGGAGAAAGAAGTGGACATACGCAAACGTGTATTACGCGATTACAATCAAAAGGAAGATGATTTCGCTACACTTGAAGAGTACAATGATTATTTAGAAGAAATCGAAAATATTATCTACAATCTTTGCAACAACATTGATATAATAAACACAAATAAACGTATCGAAGCTTATCGTCGTGAGAATCGTGAAGTTATTCAACGTAATAAAATGCGCATGGGACGGGAGGAATATGAATTAGAGGAGATGCTTGAACTTGAGCGCGCTCAAGAAGAAGCACGTCGTCAAGAGTTAGCCGAATTAGAGACGGAACAAAAGAAGAAGAAAGCACGTGAGAAGGAAGCACTCATCGAAGAACTAATGAGCAGTGGCAAAGATGCAACAGAAATTGTTAATGATTTTGCGGAAAAAGTAGAAAAGTTGCGTGAGGAAGAAAAGACATTGCCACCACCCAAGCCACCTACACAATTCTCAACTGGTATTAAATTTGGTCGTACAACCGATCAAATGTTTTTGCCTTTGCCAAAGGCAGAGGAAGGACCCCTATATGAGCATATTACTCCAACACTATTTATTGAAGGGCCTATGCCACCAGCTCAAACCGATATTGAAAGTAAAGGTTTTATTGCACACATCCGACCTGAAAATAGCGCTGAGCGTGCTGGTGGTTATCGTGCACATATGGCTTGTCAACGAGCACTGCTGGAGGCAATGATGGGTCTGTATCATGGCGCTCCTGCGGTCAACTGACACGAGAGGGATAAGGAAAGTAGTGATGAAACTGGAACGCTAAGCGATGATTAAATTTTATTTTGTGTAAGAAACAAACAGAATGAAGAGCTGCGTTGGATATATGTAGCTTAACATAAACATTCAGTCATACACATTTAATTTATAATACCTAGATTAAATAAAACTACAGCACCTAAATGTTATCCTTTATAAATAAAGTTCTATTTTGTTATTTCAAAACTGTAGTCGCCTATGTAGTCTACAATTGGAAATGGAGCCAGTGGTTGACATTTTGTTGTGGTTGTCGTCGTAATTTCAAAAACACACCCCGAAGGTTTTGGGGAGTGTTTTCGAATTAACAATCCTTGGGCAGATTTGAACCTGGTACACTCTGATACTCCCTTGCGGTACTGTAGCGATCTGGTATGACCAGTGTACCTAACCTTTTAGGTCATGTCACCCATCCCTCCTTAAGGAAGAGGAATATCGGTAATGAGAGGTAGAAGTCAGTGTCTAACGCTAGGCTGCTACAACGGATACATTTTTCGATTTTTTTTTAAAACGTAACAACAAAAATGTAAAGCAACACAAAACGAATTGGAAGAAAATTTTAACCTAAACCTCCTGAGAGCTCCATATAAAGCTTTTCTCATGTTCTGTAAGAATAGAAGTCAAACAAAACCAAAATTGTTAAATGTTTTATATAATCGTAAGATCTTTTATTTTAATTTAAATTTATTGAATACTTGACAATGACACGCATTTCTAAGTATTATTAAGTTTGTTTTATAATACGTGCACTATTTTAATTTTTTAATAATAATCATGATTAATTTGACTTACAATTAAATCGGCTTAGAAATAATACTTAAAAGAAAATCCTAGAATTAAAACTTAAAAGAAGATTTATATAAAAAAAAAACTATCGGCCAAACACAATTTTAAAGTAATGATAAAATCAATAGCTAAATTAGTTCCATAATTAAGCGGCTTCATACCGCGCTATATAAGTCAAAAATTGTGTATGCTTTTTCGTTTTATTACTATTTTTAAATCTACAATTAACAAATTGGCAAACAATGAATTTACATATTTTGTTTTAAGGAAATCGTCAGGTTCAACGGAATATATGTAACATGCAAGCAGGTCAGGTTATAAATGCGTGGATAAGGCGGGTGGGAATTCAAAGCAACCATACATACACTTAGCACAAGGCTCTTGATTTTCAAAATTTGTTCACCGGCGTAATTAGTATGAATGTGAACAGTTTTTTAAGGAAATACAATTTTTTTACAACAGAAAAAATTTTAATTTATAAAAATATTGCAAATTGGTTAATTTTATTGCACTTTTAGAAAAACAAATAGAATGGAATGTGACCGCCGCATTTACAAAGCGCTATATATTCTGCTCATTATTAAACATTCTGAATAGTTAAAAAAATTATTATCAAATCTACATGCAATTTTTAATTTTTTTTTGCCATAATATTTTCTCGTTTTTTAAATCCAAGCAACATCATGCAATAATACTTTCAAACTTGGTTGTTGTTTTTTTGAAGGTCTGTTATACCACCCTCAAGAAAAGGAGAAATTCATGCAAAAAAAAGGCATACAAATAGTTGAAATTTTGCTGAGCAGCAAGTGTATTCGAACTCAATTTGTTTTTTTAATTATACCTCGCGACAAAATATGATTCACTTTTCTCGAGAATTGAATTCAGAACTAAAAGCCAAAAACTACTTACAAAAAACTACATAATTACATCAAAAACACTTTTAAGACAAATAGACGTTGCTAATTTAGATGCGTATAAAATACAGTGTATAATAACTATTCTAGCTATAGACGATGGGCATTCACAACTTTCGATTCAATTGAATTTTGACGGAAAACACTTTCCAATTTGAAATGTATTTTTTTAATGGAATAAATAATAATATGATAAAAGGCTACTGCAATTAAGCTAATGAGCAAAGAGTTACAGAAAGGGGTTTCAAATAATTTCGAGGCTTTGCATTCCACTTGAAAAATATTATTCTGAAACTCTCAAGTGAAGTTAGAAGTGAAGTTGGAGATTATTCAGATGTTTATACAATCTTTTCCGTCATAACTTTATTATGTAACAAATCGAACGAATCGAAAATTGTCAGTGCCAATCATTAGCCTAATAGTAATAGTACTAATTTACAAAATCTAAGGTAAGCTTCAAAAATAAGTGTTCACAGTTTTCAATTAGTTATTACAAAAAATAAATAAATATAAATGTCTTTTCAATAATTTTAGCCTAAAAATCTCATGTAAATATGATGTTCTCACGCAATTATAGTTTTTATTTTAGATAATTTTGTCACTTTTTTCGTTAAACGGTTTTACAATGCATTTTTTACGTATTACGCATGTCTGTATTAGGTATGTGTTTATAGATAATATACGTATATAAATATGTAAGTTAGCTTGCGTCTAAAAAGATTCTTGTTGCTGGTTTGTTGAATAATCTTTGCTCAAATTGTTTACTTCTTTTGCTTGTTTTTTGTTAATGGCTTTTGTTGTTTTAAGTTAAGTTAAAGTAAATCGTATGTTACAATTAAAATATAATTAAATTTAAAATACGATATTTATTTTTATTTTATGCCACGCTTACGCCAATCCACACTAACAAATACACAAAAACACACGGCTTTCGGTTCAGACGTCTATTTACCTTAAGCAAATCTATATTTAGTGTTAAGTATTTTTAATGTTTTCTTTTTTTTTTTCTTAGTTTCGCATTTATCCTTTTTAGAATTTATACATTGGAATCAATTTGTGTGTATGTGTATGATTGCCGTAGCGCGTTTACGTTTCAGCTTAACGCGTCGACATATTTTTTTCACAGACAATTTACTTTCAGTGTATATTAGCGTAATTTGTTGTTGTAGTTCCATCCTAAGTACCAGCAATGAGTTTGTCAGTGCAGCGAACAGGTTATAAGTATACCGATCAGCAGCGGCAGCAATAGGCTTCCACTAGACCGAATCATCTGTAAGAGAAAGAAATGTAAATGTAGAAATGCAAATTAAGTGAAAAGAAAAAACTATTTGGATAACTAATACTATTCGGACCATGCGAATATTTCTCGAGCAATTAATTTAATACTAACATCGTTCTTGTAACATTTTGCCAGTTAAGCATGAGACTAAGCAATTTTTTTTTTTTTTTAAATATTCAGACGAACTAACTTTGGACTGTAATAAAATTGAATTCTTCATGAGCTTTTGTGATTCCTGCAATTGAAGTTGACTTTAACTGCTATGTTTTTGATTTGAAGAACATTGACATTTGAACAAGCTGGCGGAGAAAAGGTGCGGACGCCTCCATCCAGTTAGAAGACACTTTTGTCAAGACAACGGGCGAGCCGATTAGACAGCAGGGAGAAATACTGACATAACACCAGCCATAGCCTGGCAGGTTTGACATGGTTTAGTCAAATCATTTTCCCGAAACCAGGAAGAATTTTACCAGAACTTGGCACAGTTGGTCCTGGTCTAAAAACAAATACGCGAGCAGGCAGTTTCTGCTGACTTCATCCAAGCACATAAGGGGGCATCTCTGTAAGCACTATGAAGAGATCGTTCTCGTAGTCATGCTGGTGCCAGAAATTGCTAGTACCAGAGCGTACCGGAACTATACAAAGCACAGCACTGGCTCCACTAAGCCTTCGGCAAGATGGTTTCTCAAAAAAAAAAAAAACAGTTGGATGGACTACCAGAAAAAAAATACTTGTTTTGGGTAACGGTTTTTAAGGATTAACAAATTAATGGCTAAATGAATTTCACTCTTACCATGATACCACCATTTGGTCTTTTTCGGATTCTTATTGCAGGTTTTTACATAGAGTGTATTGTCTGGTGGACGTTTCTTTTCGCGACAGCTACTCAACATCGATGCTATGCTTAAACAAACTGATTGTACTGAAAGCGCTGGCGACCAATCCTCTGTCAATATGGAAAGGCAGATATGTCCGTTGGAGTAGACGTGTGGATGAACGGGTATATTATTGCCAATAAACGTCACCTATGCGAGAGAGAAGAAAATTAAAGAGAACATTATTGCAAAACGAACGTAGTAGTGTTGGTATTTATTAGATAGTTTACCTCAGGCGAATCGAAGGGATATTTATTGTTGAATTTAAATAACAATTGAAAATTTTCACCTTCGTATAGTGTACCCTCGAAACCGGCAATATTTATTTTCCATCTGTAGAAATAAAAAATGAATATATTAGTTAAGTAATTATATAAATGAAAAGATATATTGAAACTACTAGTGGAACAAAATTATTGCATAGTTATTTAATTTCTTTATAGGCGGATGTAACTTACTCTGATAAATTTTGTCCTATGCTTTCGGTATCAACGGTAACACCCGGTGGCGGTTCCTTTATCAGCGACATCAACTCTTTATGCAGTCTTCTCTGTAATTATGAAAAGATAACAAAGACTGTTATAAATTGAAAATAACTCTTAGTCATATTAACAATTGCTTATAAATAATAATAAAAATGTGATAAAGTCTTCGGGTAAATATTCTGCATATTTATGACAACAGCAAAAAACGTTTATTTCGGCTTTGGATACTATTTTTTGAGTTAGCAAAGAATGGGAGAAAATTTGTCTATATCCTACTACGAAAAATGACGATAGAGGGATGAAACTCAACACCTTGATTGAATTAACTGTACAAGATTTTAAATTTTTTAAAGTATTGGAAAATGGGCCAAGTTCGTGATCATCCCTTTTTTTTGAACAAAAGTTGAAATATTTTAAGGTGAAAACACTTTTTTTCTTTATTTTTTCGTAAACATTTGCATCTTTGTGGATTTCACTTTTAAATTGAAATAATTTATCAAAATTCATTTAAGCCAAGCAAAATAAACAAGATTGAAATTCAGGCCTTCGGCAGTAACGCAAGGCTGGTAAAAAAAAGATCGTCTATCAAACAGATACAGAAAAATTTCGCCAATTCGTTGCTACTAATACGGGAAGTGTCCCTGTGAAGAAAGTGAATACGTCATTCTAGTCCTTCTGAGTATTTACGTAGAAAAAATGGGGTGATTAAGTATTAGAGAAACCATAAAGTAAAAACGAAAAAAGGAAATTTTTTTACGCAAATACGTCAATACATTTTGAAGTGTCCGCATTTCGATAAGAAATTATCAGCTACAGGTACTTATTTTTATATCTCTACGTGTGAATTATATTTATCTTGACTAGGCATTAACCCTAATCCTTTAGTAATCGAGTAGCAAACAAGCAACGAGCTTCTTACAAAATATTTTCCACTGTTTACAAGCAGCGCTATCATAACTGAAGACAATTTTTCAAATGGAATTAAGTGCCCTTAATCCTTACAAAATTTACATTGAAGATTTTTGTTTATAAAAATGTTGATATTATTTATCAAACGTGTTTTTAGTATTGCCGCAATTCACAATAGAGCCACACTCTCGAATTGCTTCAAAAGCATTGAATTGTTGTTTTTGTTTTGTATAAGCGTTCAAGTGTTCTCCCGAGTGTTTTTCGTGCCACTTGGTTGCAAAAGATTACGGCTTTTGTAAATGACTTTGTCAAGCATTTTGTTTATATAGATACCTAGGTACATGCATATGCACTTACATATTTCGCCAAACAAATAATAACTACCATCGTAAACTATTAGTATTATTGTTTTTAGTTATTGTACGCTAATATGTAGGCGTTTAAGTTGGTATTAATTCAAAAAGTTAGTCAGCAGACTTGTTTATCAGTTAAGGCGTGATAAGATAGGAGAGAAAATTTAATCAAATCACATATTGTTTGGTTATATAAAAACTCATCGAATTGAAGAAAATAAGAGACCTACAACAACAAAAGGTAAGAAGGGTATAAATGACAGCACGCAAAAGTAATATTTCCACAGAAAGATAATAGTGTTTAAAGATTTCTATTAAAAAAAAAAATAAAAATTTTGGCAGGGCTACGTGACACCGCCAGTTTAAAGTGAATTGTGTGCGAAAGAGAAGCCCGGCCAGTAGTAAATTATTATTATTATAAACCTCTTCTTTATTTTTTGAAAATAATTTTCATGCTTTCCATGTCTAATAAGTGTTCTGAATGCGAGCCAAATCGAATAATTTATAAGAATTTTCTTAAAAACTCGTTTCCATCGCCACTTCACGTCAATATTTTTGTAGAGCTTTTACTTTCTCCACGACTAATATGGTGTCCCCATAATGAGCTACATATGTATATTCTATCAAAACTAAATTTTTTTAAATTAAGTAACAAAATTTTGGTTCTTTCTTTGAAATATGTTTCGAGCCCTTACTTCTCGAACTTTCTTTATATCTCGCAGTGTATTTCATTATTTATTTTTATGCTGCGCTGTCGGTAGATAAGAAAGTACTTTGATAAGTCAAAACCATGTTCCAATAATACAGATCGTAGCCGCTCGACAAAAATACAGACGCACATATATTTTTTGTTTTTGTAATTCATAGATTTAATATCAAAATCGCACTGAGAAATGAGTGTACTGTCAAAATTCGAAGAAAAGCAGAAATCAGCTGGTCCAATAACACAATCTGTATTATTCGTTCACGCTCAAAATAGACGTTCAAAATTGTTTGATGTGAATGCGAGCCACAGAATTATATATAGCAATTTGGCTCTGTGAGAATATTTACACTGGGTTACTCCTTGGCCGTGGATAACATATAGAGTCTATATAGATATGCAATAAATAGGTTCTCAATAAATATTATTGGACTACTGAGCAACATTCCCTAAATTCTTCGTATGAAAAAATGTTGATGTGAAATATTTGAAGAGTATCTTAAACACTAACAAATTCTAGAGAAAAATAAAAAATATTTGTATATGCAATTAATACTTGCCTCCCAACGTGTATTGTCCAACACCAACGGTTTACCGCATTTTGTACGCGGCTCTTTCGTCACCTGTGATTCGCAGGTGATGATTTCGGATTTAGGTAATTTGTCTTTCTTGTTCTTGAATATTTTCAACATTTTGTCAATTAGCACTTGTGTTAATTTTTTCTATAACTTAAGCAATTAATTGTTTCTTTTTTTTTTAGTTTTTTTTTTAATTGTTTCTATTTATTGTTGCTATAAGCATTGTAGGCGCTGATGTAATATGCTAGATTGTGCAAAACTAGTGTCAGTAGGTTTCTTTATTAATTGCAAGTATTTAATTGAATTAAAAGTTAAATAAAGGCGCAAACACTGAATGAACACCGGCAAATGCTAGTTAGTACTAAATGTTTGTAATTTAATTTTTCTACTCAGCGCGCTTGCTGTGAATGGCGTCGAGCGTACATTCTATTAAGTAATTTGTTTTTTTTTTTCTTTTTGTTTTTTTTTATAAAACACTTAAGTCAATGCAATGACCATTTAGCGGCATTTGAATTACAAATTTAATTTATTTTTTTCGCCTACAATTACAACAACACAGCGTTATTAAGGCGCACTAAAATTAAAATTATTGCAATAATCTTGCAAATAGCAATTAATTCTCTTACGCTGCACTTAAACGACCAACAAACCGGCAAGCAATCACCGTCGTCACACAATGCTGCACTTAGTGTTACGACACAGCTTCATGGTGATTGTTTTTTTTTTTTTTTTTTTTATTATAATTTTTTTCTATGTATTGTAATTTGTTAATATTTTTGCAATGTTTTTTTTTTTTCTCTTTCTAGTTCCGTTTGTTTACTACAATTCTCCGTTATTAGCTTTCGATTTCACACCAAAATATTAATTACTTTTACGCCTGCGAAATTAAAGCTTTATTTTTATTTTTTGTTCTAATTAAATTTTGCAACAGAAATTTTTTTCCGCTTGAACGTTGTGCTCACTTTGGCGTACAATAAACGAATATTCGCTAGCAACTCAGTGAAACTGCTAATAACACCTGAGGCACAAATAAAAAAGGAAAATAAAATGCGAATAAGCAACAAAAACAATAAATAAATAAAACACATTGTTGAAGCAAACGCTATCAGCGCCAGTCATAGCAATATCAGCACGCTCGTTTGGAGTGCCTTATTTTATTTTATGCTGTGATTGCAATTCGTTTTTAAAGTATTCCCGTTGTTTTTAATTCTTTTCTTTTTTTTTTCCTTTTAATTTTGTTGACTATCTCTAACCCCTAACCCTTTCATTTGTTTGTTTGGAAATATAGAAATATTTATAGAAAAAAACTTTTAGTTGGGTACATGTGCACGAAATTTGGAAGCGTGGTTCACCCGACTGAAACACGCCCTGAGGCAGTGACAGTTCAGTTAAGCTTAACTTAACATACGCTCGAAGTTAGATCTAGCTGTTGCTAATTGTGCCACGCGAAATTCAAACTGATTATACAGACTTCTAAGCAAAGTTTGCATCAGCCACTCTGAAACCATATTAAACAGAATTTTCAAGTGTTTGTTGTCAAGCTACGTTAACTGAATCTTAAGTACTTAGTATGAGTGAATACTCATGAGTATTTATATGGCTTAAGTATACACACTTCAGCATCAGAAAAAACATCCAGTGGGCCAAATTTCTTAGTACGCTCAATTAAATAAGTATGTCTTAAGCAGAACTGTTAAATAATGATTACTAATCGTAACGATAACCGGTTTGATTTAATGATTGATTACCATTACTTTATATTTTACTTGATTATTTTCCAAATAATTAAGAATAATCGAACAGAAATCATGAATTTTTCACCATTATTTAAAATGGGTTTCGAGAAAATAATAAAAAGTAATCAAAAAACTGCTTTTCATTATTTTTGATTTTTTTTTCTATTTTTTTGGTGTTTTGGTTTTTCGATTTTATTCAATCGTAATCTTACTAATGAATCGAAAATAATCAAAACTAATGAAAAGCAGTTTTTTTTATTACTTTTGATTAATTTCTCTAAACCCATTTTAAATAACCATTACGAATTAAAAAATTTGTCTAATCAATTGACTACTAATTACTAATCAAATTTAACATATCTGGTCTTAACTAAATAATAATAAACGAAAAGATTAGACTAAACGGACAAATTGGACCGTCTATATCGATCAATTTTTCCCATATCAAGTATATTCCAAAATAAGAAACACTTGAAAATTGAACAATCTAACACGTTGATTGACCTAACGCTCTTAGCAACAAACTTTGCGAAATTGAGAAAAATGGCAGCTTGAAAGCCGTTGAAAGCCGTTGAAATTAATTTTTCTACCAAGTATATGTACATATACAGCTGCGTGAGGTCTGGTTCTGGAGGTGTCAATGCAGAGTTGGGGAGAAGAGAAAGTAAAATTTTTAAAATGCAGACAAGTCAAATTGTAGGCGAACCGTCAATGGCGTCTGCTGGTAATTACTAACTAAGTAGACGACTTTAACAGAATGAGCTATCTTGAATAATATTTGGCGCCTAACCGTCTAATCTTTTGGTCTGCTGTCAGAGGCAGATATCGATAGTAATATTTTCAAAATCAAACTAGACAAATCGCTGGACGTTTTTAAGCTTCACTAAGTTCATATCTGCGTAAATCTTCGTCTTACTTTTGTATTGTAAGTTTAACACCCAAAAGCGAATGTTAGGGCGTAAAATCAATTATTATTATCATTAAATATTTTCCAAAAGTTGATGCCGAGAAATTTTAACTCGACAAAAAATAAGGTAGAAGTATATCAGGGAGAATAGTGGCAGCGAAATAGGAAGTGTAGTAAGCATAACGTCGGCCAGATTTCATTAAGAAAAGTTCATGAGTCCATACAACAACCTTTCCAGCACAACAATAACTACAATTTTTTCTAAAAACATCTGTGCAAACTTGCATGTAGCTGCTTTGTTGTTGTACAATTAACACCAATTGAAAAATTTGCCAAATTTACTGATTTTGTTGTTTGCTGACTAAGAAGAAAAGTGCAAAAGCATTACGTCAGTTCATTTGAACGAGGTGAACTTTTTGATAACAAAATACATACATGCATTGTTTACAATAAACTCGGATCGCGAAAGGACAGCTTTGGAGGTCACGTTATGAGTAAAGTCAGGTTATAATTGGGCTTAAAGTAAAGTCTGGACTACGTGACTAACGACCTGTTTCGTATATAATTTACAAAGCTACAGTATGCCTGCAATATTCAAGAGGTCAGCCACAGAGTTTATCAAGGTTATACAAATATTTATAGGACGCACATTTGGAAGTACAATGTAGATAGAACTTTTGACCTTTAACGCAAACTCGGTTCTTGAACTTTGCCAATATATATTCACTTCTATTAACTACCTTAAAACATGTTTTGTTGTACACAATGAACTCCAAATAAAGAAATAAACAAATTACTCTGAAATCTAGCGTCAATAAATATGGTTTCTTGATAAAAATATATATGCACATATATTAAGATAGATTTATGGAACTGATAAATATTGTGTAGAGCAAAAGTTTTACTGCAAGATGAAGTGCTATCTATTATTATGCTATAAATTCTGCTTTCAATGAAGTCGATAAAGAAGATAGAACGTGAGGACTGTCACACTCCCCAAAACCTGTAAAGACACAAGCAGATATCCACTCAAAGGTCCAAGTATACAACTTTGGCTTCTGCAGTCAACTCTTTTTTTACTTTGTCAATAGCAATGGCGTTGAAATTTCTGATACGGGGTACCTACAACAGGACCACAATCTTATCGACTATAGATGTTCCAACACAAATTTATCAACCCCATTAATTTAGTAAAAAAAAAAATACGTAAATATTTGCTGATAAGATATGGTTGGTGAATGTAGCACTTCAACTATAATTAAGTAAACACTTTTTGCAAAGTAAAAAAAAAAAATAATAATAATAATAAATAAAGATAAGATACAAATTAAGTTACTTGTACACAGAAAGTACGTGCAAAAAATTTATAAGAAAATTTTAAAAAATAACAATGGTAAATACAAATCTATGTAGTTATCAATTCGTTAGAATTGTTTACACTAAAAATATTTGTTTAAGATTATGAAAACTCGGAAGATATCATGAGACTCCATGGCTATTGTCATCAGCTCGCGCGAATCGAAACGTTGAAAAGCAATTGCCAAGGCTTCAATGAAAGGCGTTGCTAGTGACTAAAGACATACATTTCTATCACCAATATGTAGGAGTGCTGAAAAGTCAAAGCTCAATTGTAATAAGAACTTCAAGGCGGCTCAACGGAAAGAAGCTTATGTGCAATATTTTCAATTCGCACATACCAAGAAAAGGAAATTATAAAGCAATTATCTAATTGATTGCAAACGTAATTGTCACTGTTCAAAGTCCAAGCAATACAGGGTGACTGAGTATGAATACATTTATTTTGTTTTACCGACGCCGTACTCTAAGACCTTAAAAAAAAAATTAAAAGAAAAATAAAAACGAGTTGTCAACGTTCGGCAAGTCCTCTCGGAGATGTGACACATAAAATTGCTAAGGGAAATTTCGCCTACCTTAGAAAATGCGGTTCCACATCAACATATAGCGTAGAAAGATCGTGTCAAATAAATGGGCGACCATTCGACGAACCAAATGATACTAGCAATAGAGGAATAGTAACATAGAGAGCTAGTAACATGTTATCAATAAAATAAGTGATGTATAGCTTATGCAACAAATTTGAAGCATTACATCAAAGGAATATATATTTATCGCTGCAAAATTTATTAGACAATCAAAGATTGATCGTGAAGTGACTGAGAGACAATTGTCGGAATCACTTTCAATTGCATTGCTCAATTGACCAACGTCACATCATGGATATTGTCATCGTCAGAGCTCCCGAATAAGTGTCAATTAATGAAAATGTTGTCGTAAACCCGACTGTCGTGAATTTGAAGAAACTTACTAACAAATCTGAGTAACAAAAATGTATTTCTTGATCAATTTTTTCTGAATAAAAAACTTTCTGATTATTCGGTCAACTAGTATGCTGGACCCCTGGATATCAGCTTCGATAGATTCCACAGCAGAGCCAGTGTATAATGTATGCTGGGTAAATGCAGCTTCCATTAAAAATGCTTCACTTCATATATTTATTTTTAACCTAAGTCGATTATGGGATTCAAACAAATTGAGGCCTAATTCAATATTGGCATGTTAAAATTAAGAAAACGCGAATGTAGATCAGACTTTCAACTACTATAAAATATTAGTAATGGAGAATTGTTGTAAATTGTATTGCGTTTAGGGTAATCCAGACTATAATAGTATAAGCAGCAGGAGGTACAAGAAATCCAACACCACTAAGGTCTCCTTGAATTTTCTAGTAAGTCAATAGAAAGGCTCTTGGGACAACCAAGAAGTACAATTAAAATATTTAAAAATCTTATCAGTTGAGTCAAATATTTCCGTCACACATCACGGTATAGTATGCAAACATTTCGGGATGCCGGGATTCACTTCTTCAATATCTACGTAATTTTCATTGACATGTTGCAGTGGCACGTGTGGCATTGTTTAATTAAGAATACAAAGGCATGTATGATTGACTTAAAAATAGAAGTGTCGGTCTGTACATACATTAAGACAAAGCAGAAACATGCTTCCTTTTTCAATTCAGACAGATGCAAACGCGTCGTGCAATTTTTCCAATTAGTTTCGATAGGCAACGGAATATGTGATGTCAATGGGCAAGCGGACAAGAAAAAAGGCTACTTCATGCATCTCTATTTGTGTGTCCTTAGTGGTGTATGCAAAAAGAACCACCAGAGGGAGTAGGAGCTTAGAAATAGCTGAGCAAGTTAATACCGAACGATTTCAACACCGTGAAAAGGGGCAGATATGCTGACTGTCTTGCAGCAACGATTTTAAATCGGATGAACCGATAGCCTGCGTTATCAAGGCGATGCCAAATAAGCCTTATTCAAAAGCTTACGATGGAAGCAGGAGCTGCAAATGGTCGATCAAGCAGGTGGTTAAGCCGCAGTTTTTAGAAACACAGAGTAAAATGTGTGACCTCAATTCAGACCCCAATTGCGAACCAGTTTGAAGTGATAGACTAAAGTGATAGTTGAAAGACAATATGAAGAATCGGATATGGATAATTACTAATCTACAAATACCTCCAAACTATCCAAAATGGAACCAGTTAAGAACTAGACAAAGCAAAACTATCTTAGGATTGTCGGAATGAGAACTTCTTTCAGACGGGTTGTCAGGTGACAATTGCTCCCACCAATGACAACCCCATGTTAAAGTAGATTGTGCTAGGACTGGTTGTTCTGAGCTAGTCCAATTTTCTGCAGGGAAAATACCAAAGACTTAAACACAGGAATAAGCGAGTAAGCAAGTCCAAGTTTGAGAGAAATATCGTGGCATAAGAGCTAAAGTGAAACTTTGAATGGGTACTAAAGCATTAAAGTGGGCGTGGCAAAAAAAAAGATTTCTTTGCGCTTAATATACAAATAACAGGCAATAATTGTTTTTTTAGCTTTTTTTGAAAAATTATGGCGCTATCTATAAGAAGTATCGTAACAACAACCACAATAACAAGAAATAAAAACTGTGTACTACAACTGAGTACAATATAAAAAATATAAACAATTGTTTTTTTTTTGTTTTGTTTTGTTTATAAACACGCTTTTATGTTGCTCATCAACTTTTGCATAATTTGTGTTGTTGCTGCTAACGAATAATTTATTGTTGAAGTCGTTAGTAGCATTGGAATTTTAAGTTCACTACGAATTCCAAACAATTTGCGCACAGTCAGACACGCGATA
The DNA here is from genome assembly GCA_951509765.1 of Sphenella marginata. NCBI lineage: Eukaryota > Metazoa > Arthropoda > Insecta > Diptera > Tephritidae > Sphenella > Sphenella marginata. The sequence goes on from OX608083.1 coordinate 15,492,504, forward strand.
AACAGAAAAATTCATATTAAAATCGAGAAATATAGTAAACATTTAGTTGGGTGAACGAACATACAGCCAGACACGCGATAAGCATTACGGTAAACATGATGAAATAATATAAATGAGAATATGTCAATAGGTGAAAAGTACCGGTAGCCGCAAAACCAAAACCAAAAATGTACGATCCATCATGCCGATCGCAGCGGTAAAGATTTGCTTGAGTGCCCAACGCATGAGTCATTGGCTTTAAGTGAAAAGCACTGTTGAGCATAAAGTGAATGAAATTACCCTCGATTTCACTTGAAGCTTGCACTTTTTACAGCATGCAAATTTGTTGTTTACTTTGCTAACTCATATCTACTAATTATATTGCTTGGCTAATAACCTTAAACACTTTTTATTCAAACATAGCGGCAAAGCTTAACATCTTTTGTTTTTGTCATTGGAATGGAAAGTGAAATTTAAATATGGCATTAAGAGTCATCTCAAAAAAAAAAAAATTATAATAATAGTTCTCTGTTAATTGAACTTAATGAGTTGTTTAAACAAATTATGAGTCAAACATTTGTGCTTCATTTTGCGTGGGGATTCCACAAAATGTCGCCATCCGTGAATTATGAACAACAAATTCGTTTAAGGCAGCCTAATTGTGAGTTGCTCGAAGGTCATGTATGGTGCCAGAGTATTGTTCAAAGTGTCACTTACGACTGTTAGAAGATACATGCATACATGTATAGGGTGTCGTGGATTATATTTTCAATATTTTCGAGTCTTTTTGGCCTCCACTTTATTTTAACAAATATAATGAAATTTCTCAGAAGCACAATAAACTATAAAGCTCTCATCATCTTTGATCATCACTTATTCGGTACACAATTTTGACCATTTTCCAGTTGCAGTGGCGGATTTAAAATTTCGGGAAGAGGGGAACTTCAAATTTGGTTTTATGAAATTTCAAGGACATCTTTTATACACAGTTACTGAAAAATATGATTTTGGATTTCGAAAAGTGGGGCACTTTGGACCCAAAAGCTGCCGCCGTGAGTCCACTCCTGATCACTTGCCTCATTGTCGCCAATTTCAAACTCCAAGCGTGAAGTCTTCATTCAACTGCTGCTTCCAAGTTCATTTACATAATGAGACCAAGTTAGCAGAGCATCGGCTGTAATAACCTGCACTATGAACATATCTGATATCAAGATGATATTTCCTTTGGAACACTTAAAGAGTCATCTCATCTCGATTGGTCAGAGCTTATTATTTCGAGCTTTACATCAGAACATGTATGATGAGAGACTTACGCAAACGTAAAATTAAATTAAAATTAGCCCACACCTAAAAATAAAACACGGCTTTGAATGGTTAAGCCTGTCTTCTAATTCTTATTCTACTAAACAAATTACGATGCTATTTATAAAATTTAAAACAAAGCTAATCGTGTTTCTGCCACGCAACACCTGGGCGCGCTGAAGGTGTAAGTGAATATAATTAGTTTCCAAAGAAATCCAATTTACGCTTACACATTTGCGTTTCGATTACAAAACCAAATCCATTAAATGCGAATAGACTTTCATGCATTTTCTCAGTATTCAAAAAAAAAAAACACACACACCGGAAGAATGCGAGAGGTTGCAATGGCTAATGAAGAACTGGAAGTAAACAACAATTACCATGAACTTGCTAAAATGAAAATTTTCACATGAAAACGCGCATGCAATAAATTCTATGGCTGCACATTTTTCGCTACCTTAAACTTGAGCGAGGACAAAGATGCAGAAGAAAATGCAGAGAAAATGGCAGTAGCTGAAGCAACTAAGAAAAAAATCGATTTAGCAGGTATTTTAGGAAAAGTAATAACTAGATTTTGAACTATTAAGAATAAGGAAAATTACTTGAAAAACTTTCGTAAGTCGAACTTTAGGCCATGACTAAGGTATGTAAATATGTAACAAAAAATGTTTCCAAAAAACCGTGCTATATTAGAATTGAATTGAAAAACGTCTTACCAGTAACGACCTATTCCAAACTTTGATTGAAGAACGCGCTACCTGCGAACGAGTTTCAAAAACCCCCCAACCCGTTGATATTTCAAAAATAAATTTAAGCCACTTTCACCCAATGCGAATGTTGTTGTGTGCACTACCCAAAGGCGTGTCATTTACGTATGCAAGAATAACAAAAGAATCTTTTGGAACGTACATACATATGTATGTATATTACATACTCGTATTTACATATGCCAGCATGTAAGCACGTAAGACTTTGGATTACATATGTTATATACATTCAAACGTACAGCTGTCAGCCATGACATTTGAGCTATTATAAAAACATGCAACGAAATCGCGGCAGATGGATTGACTGACATTAAATGCATACGTCATAAGCATATTAAAGCGATTCCTGTGTTCTTGAGAATGTTTGCATACTGGTACAAGTAAATATTATGTGCACTAGTGCACTTGTTAGCTGCATTCTTTTGAAGTCGACTTGAAGCAAGAGCTTTAGTGGAAACCTAGTTAATATTTGATCACAAAGCACTGACAAATCTTCAGAATCTTGTAATTCGAAATCGTTTGCCTAGATATTTCAAAACGAAATTAGATCATGAACTCTCAGGGGATTTGTTCCAGCTGTATATTTACTAAGGGATAATATTTTTTCATATTTTAACTATCCCAGCAGTTTTATGATCTGATTTACAATCCTGATAAAAAGGGATTAGTCACCCGATTCGGGCATTTCACCAATAAAATTAAAATTATAACGAGAAAAGTTTTAAACTTAGGTTTAAATTCCGTGTTACATCTATTGTTCTCAAAGAAAATTTGACATATCTCGTATGACATTTAAAACTAACAAGTTTTTCACACATTTTTTTATTTCTATTTCTATTTTTGTAATTTTTTCGAAATTATTTTTTTACGAGCTCTAGGCCAAGCACCAAGAGAAGGACAACTAAAAAATTTTTTTTTTATTATATTTTTATTTTCTTTGAGTTATTCAACTGATATTTCGATTTCAATCTGAAATTACCTTCAGGGACTCTTGTCTGTTTTTTTTTAAATAGAAACGGTATATAATGAACACCCAACTTTGTCCAATTTCACTGCTTTTATGCAACTGAATTACAAAAGATTAGAGCAATTTATAAAATGCAATCACTGTACAAGCCTGTACTATTTCTTGCTTGGGTGTTGATTTGCAACAGTTTTCACAAAAAAAAAAATTATTTACAAACGAATACTTTTATGATTGCTTTTTGTTGATTTCCACGTTCAAGTCATGTTCCAAGCAACTGATTGTATTCCACATTTGTTTTAAAGGCAACGGTTGCACTTTTAGTAGCGTATTTTGCAATTGCGACACAAAAACATTGATTCAGAGAAATTCGTACATAAAATAGCAATAAAAAATTGCATGACAAAAATAAAGCTTGGTTTTATGCAATAACAAAAAAACCATCAAAAACAAGTAGAAGAATAAAAAAACAAAAGACAATGAAAGCAGTTTATTTAGCCAAACAAATGAATCATTATTTGTCTGTTATGCCGAGCAACATTTTTTTGTTATCAAATGTGAGGTAATAAAAAATTAATAAAAATTAAATTGTTAAAATTATTAGTGCGTACAATCTTAATAAATGGTAGAGTTTCTACTATAAGAAGGATCACAAGGAAAATGAAAATGAAAGGCAGTCAAAGCGAGGCTTGGTGTCATATCCTTGCCGGACTTATCAGGGTTCATCGAACTGCATACTTACATAAGTACTTGTTTACCATCTTGAAAGGTGAAGAATTTTCAAGGCAAGATGATGAAACGTAGGATACAGTCAATTAAGGTTTCTTCACCCGATCACGACGGGCTACGAATAGAAACTGCCCGTTTAAAACCAGTTAAGATGAAACTTTCCCGAGTACTGCATGACAGCAAGAAGTTTTTAAAACTTTGAAAAATATATTAGGCTAAGCGCCTATTTATAATATTTAAAAAAAACGGCAAAGCCTATAGGCCATTGCTTAATCGAATTGAGAGGACCATTCTTCAAAAAAAATTCTCAGATAGAATTGCTTAAAAAATATTTTGAAATAGGTAAGCTGATTTTCCGGTATGTATGTATAAGGTTATAACTAGGGTTGGATAAAATTCCCGGCAATCGATTCTTTTTATCGATACTAATTAGATACATATATCAATATTTATAACTGTCCAGAACATTTTATCCTGTTATTTGTTGGAGAACGCCTGTGTATTGAAAGAAGTCTTAAAATGATTAAGTACACTAAAAATCGTTTGCTTTGTACTTTCTTCAAATGCACATCGAAAAAAATAACTATGAAACCAAGAAGAGAGTTAGAGCAAACTCACAACGAATCTCACTACCAAACGATAAGCCGCCGCATAAATTACGCGAGTAAGCACGTGAAATGCGCATGAACCCGGAGTGAATAAAAAAAACCAAATCACAACACACAGACTTATTTACTTGTATATAGATACAAATTTCGAATGAATATATGTAAATGCAGTTTGTAGAGCCGGCAAAACCGGTCAGCGACTAATCATTTGGTTAAATTATTTACATTTTCACTTAGGTATAAATATGTATATAGGTACATATATAAACAAAACACTCTTTTAGTTAGCAATAGTTTTAACATTTTGTTGCTTTATTTATAGTTTTAAATTTTTTTTTTTTTTTTACTCTTCGGCGTTTCAGAGTTACTCAAAAATATGCGACTGCATTGCTGTACTGCTTCAAGCGACACTGCAGTTTTTGCTAGAATTTTCCAAGAGATTTTTGTGAGGTGCATGAACCGATAGACCGCGAGGCGTCCAGTTTGGTTCAGGTGAGAGCGCATTCGTTGCAGTTGAGTGCCAAGTGTATGCGGTGGTTTATGAAATTTATTACGAGTACATTTTGCTCCACACAATTAGCTGTCATTATGACAGCGAAAAACAGTGAATTTTTATATTTGTTGAAATGTTGAGCGCCCGTACTGGTAAGGTGTCGACTTTTAAATGCACATTCAAATGATAATTGAGTTTGATGATGCAAATGATGTTTATTGTAGGGATTTTTAAATGAATCATTGACAGTCTGTTACGTTGTCTTTATTAAATTAACTAGATTTTTATTTAAATATTTTTTTTTTTTTTTTCAAGAAAATGCAAATTAGATACATTGTTTTATCATTTATAATTACGAGTACTTAAAAGGTATCTATTGGAGACGTGCTTCATCAATGTGCATTTATATGCTGATGATAAATAAATTTACATTAATTTTCTTTTAGAAATATGTGAAATGTCCATGTTGCATATAGGGAAGTCTGGAATGGAGATGACATAATGTCGGCAAGTACAAACAAATTGCAAGAATATGATTTGTCATCAGAATTGAGAGTAATTACTAGTAGGATTGGGGTCGTCACACCCAGCTGGTAATGTTGTGATTTTGGATATTCGCTTAAAAACTCTAGATAGCTGTTGATTCTTAGGGGTTAGGTTTTAATTTTATTTAAAACGTATTTCAATTAAAAAATTCTCAATTAAAAAATATATCACACAAACAACAAAATTTATAAACCCAATTTGAAAAAAGTCAAACCACTTTCATATTGTATCTATCCAGGAATTATAACCAGAGAACTTTCGGTAAAGATACACTTTTCACTGACATAAGACGATTGAGAAAGAAATCTCAAAATGGGAATAAATAGAGAATTAAATAGAAATTTTAAAGTTTACTGTGAGCGAAAATTAAAGAACACTAGTCAACTCTAGAAGTTGCTAATAGCTAAAAAAAAACTAAACAATGAAAAAAGTAAACCGACGGCTTTACTGGCCAAAAAAATATAAATATAGGTATGTATACTATACTGAAATCGTGGCACCAGTCATGAACCAAATTATTTATTTAAAGCTAGGAAATTGGTTTTACCACGCATTGGTTGAATGACTCAAAAAACCAGCTGCCAAGAAAGTAAACATTCTGTTTTTGAACAAAAACGTTAATTTCACCTGAACTCATGGATTTTATTTACCAACATGATTAAGCACCAGACAGTAAATGTTCAATATTAATTCGAGGTCAAAAAACGAACTGAATTTTATTCTTATATTCCATACTTAACGGTGCTAACAACCCATTTTGCGGCGCTATTGTATGTACATGTACATTTTTTACACCAGCACTGCAATTATTTTGTGAACAACTGTATGCTTGGGCATAGCATTTATAGGAGAGTTAAATTTGTCAACTTAATTTAATGCTCCAAAAATTATTAAATAGGGTTAAGTGGAGCATATAAAAGTAGCACCAAAAAAGTATACAATCTATAGAGCAAGTGCCAATAAATCATCCACAACGCATCCAAAACACTGATTTTACAAATGCCAAAAATATAAGACTAAAAACTAATGATTCACGATCTCCAAAAACCTAAAATTTAATATAAAAAAATAAAACAAATAGCCGCACATTAACCACATCAGTTTGATGCTTCGTGGTACGGCACTTAACACAAAAATAAAACCACAATTTTAATTAACTCTTTATAAGAACCAAGAAGAAACCCTACAGAAAATTGGACTAGCTCAGAACTATCCTCGAGCTATACCATTTTGAAACATCATCAGTCCAAGCACAATCCCTAAGCAATACTTTCAACTGTCTACTTTAACATGGCGTTGTCGACCCGTCCTGAATCGGTTCTCATTCGAACAGTCCTAAGCTAGTTTGGCTTTTGGTTAGTTCTGAACTGGTTCCATAGAATGCGTCACGAAGTGAACATCTCAAGACTGCCCCTTTTCGAGACTGGTTCGCAAATTTACTGCAGGGAATTATTCAAGTATTCACATATTTATTTATATTAAAATATATTATGTAGATATGTTACTGTAAACATAAAATTTTTTTTACTCTGATTATTTTGGCGCGTGGCCAAAACATATGTACAAAAAACATATGCATGTTAATATTTATATAGCGTGCGTTATATACATACATATGTATGTATGTATGTAAATAAAAATAATTACACTGCACAGCAGTATTTTGTAAAGTTCGGTTTATGTTTATTTTTTGAAAATTTGCGTATCAAAAAACTAGTTTAGTTCAAATTTGAAAACGATTTTGGTTGGGTCGCAGATAATGTAGTACAATCGATTGTATGGGTGCTATATGTTATGTTGGTTCGATCTGGGTGATTTTCACTACACACATTACATATTTATACGAAATGACTGTCCCACACTTAATTTCATCGAGATATCTCTTTAACTGAGGGACAATTTAGCGGGCATGGCTAAATCAACTCACCTCATCGCCCTGATGGGCTTTTTTCTCCTTCTTCTTCTTATACCTCCAAATATCGGAGCAATGCTATAATACCATTTCATATTTATGAAAAGTATACAAAATTACATATATTTTTTCCTTGCTCTGAAGGCCCATTCAAAATTACCAAACTCCCTTTTTTTGGAAAGCATTTAGAATTGTCTAACTCACTTCATTTTTAAGGCTCAACTCGTTGTAATCAATACCTAAAAACCATCCACCTATCTCTATTTTAAAATCGAGTTGTACGACCTTGTCTTTAATGTTACCAAAACCTTTTTAAAGTTCCCCATGCGACCTTTGCATAATGTCTTTTATCGAATGATTATTTTTGAATATTTAAATTTTAAATAAGCTGTAAGTACTATGTAGGTGGCAGCTTGACAATCGCGATATTTTTCTTCTACAATTATATTATTTCCGTAATTATGATTATTTATTGAAGCATTGGATATACATATCAATGCCACACCCGTCCTAGGATACAAACAAAAATTACCTACTATTGGAAGAACATCGTCTATCATGCACCAGGCTGGTCTGCTTCAACAGACCTTTCCTCGAACAAAAACTCAACGCAATTTTGTTCTCGCCCGTCGCATGTCACATCCGTCCCAGTTCAAAAAAAAAAATTTTTTTTTTAAATAACCCGAGAACAATAACAATAAACACCCGAATATATAATTTCTATTAGATAAAACTGAAATAATTTAAAATACGACCATAGCTTAAACAAAGCAAAGCAGCATTGTTGATAAAGTAAATCAGGTCATATTTAAGTTAATAAGAATCCAATTTAAATATAAATATCATTACATTTCCTGGTTGTATGGAAACAAAAATGACTAAGAATATGAAATAAAACACGTGAAAAAATATAAAAATGTTGGCAAAACGATTGGGCGGAAGAAGAGAAAATAAATACTGCATTAGAAAAAAAATTAAAAGCGAGAAATTTAAAAACAGCTGCTTATAAAGAATCATAAAGTGAGAAAAATCGAAAAATTCAATAAACATTACGACTTCAATTTGATTAAATCACGCTTGAAAACTGTAAGCTGAGTGTGCTATGAACCGGTAGCGATCTTAATCACTTTTTTATATTTTCTTAAGTTTTTTTATTGGTTGTATGAGTATTTTTATTTTTTTGCTTTGATCACATTTCAGTGCTTGCGGTCCTTTATTTTTCGTGTCTTTATTTTACTATTATTAAAAACTAAAAACAAAAATTGTTTCTAATGAAAATTCGTTTTTTTTTTCATTCGCATAATGTTGTTACGACTTCTTGCCCATCAAAATAAAAATTGTCTTCATTATTTATGCCAACTGAATGCACTGAATTAAAATTTAAAACTACATATGTACATTTGTAAATATTTACAACTAAAAAGTTCTATTTTTGAACTATAATTATTTATTTTGTATTTTTATTTATTTGATTTATATGGAACTACTTAGTTTCCGTATACTTAGCGAGTTCGCGTGCCAAACACAACTGATGCCAGTGATGGAAATTTGCTAGCCGTCATAGTTCGCCTTCACCAAGAGTGAGAGAATAGTCAACAAACCCAATTACATGTTTGCTACTAACAAACAGCACTTTCAACTTTCAGGCAACAAGCAAATAGCCAAATGGCTAATAAGTGGCATGTTGGTACAGTGAGTAAAATAGAAAAAAAAATTAAATGGATAAAATTAAAAAAAAAAGTTTTAAATAAGCAAAATTTGATATGTAAAACAGCGAATAAAAATTTAAGCAGAAAGGGTATTTTCAAAATTCAAATTTTATTTGTCAGTTTTCACAATACGGTCTATCGGAGCGCCCCCTATAGGAATTCCCTTTTACTGCCTTTCATGAACATGAAATGGAATTTTAGGCTTTGGTCCGATGTTTGTAAGTATGCTAAGACGAGATAGACCTAGTAATAGATATACCAAAATGATCAGGGTGATAAGATGAGTCGATTTAGCCATGTACAATGTATAGCTCCCATACAACCGATTGTTCCGATATTTGTGAATAAGGATATTTAAATAAAAATCTCAGTTTCCATAAATTTTTCAATTTTCACCCTTTACAGAACACTGCAGCATTAAATTGTGAGAGCAACACACAACCAACTGGCTTAAAAGTTGTCTAACCAGCCGAGAACTGGTTAAGAGAACAGCTGGTCAGCGGGTGGTGGTATTGACCAGCTACATATCTAGCAGGTAATGCGTGTGTAAACCATATGTGGAAAGAAAAGCTTTGAAGCAACAAAACAAAAAATTTAAATTCACACAAATTCAAATAAATATTAAATGAAATACAATCGAACACATTTGGCTGAATAAAACGAGACAACTCAACTGAGTCATCGGAGTGTTGGTTGAGTAGAGTAGAGTAATAAAAAAAAACAACAATTTCGATAGAGATCAGTGGTTCATGGCAATAAATAATTAATTATTTTAACGTCAACGAAACAGTAAACGATGCTGTGGTTTCACTGGCTGATACAGCGTGGCGTATACGTGATATATGGAAGATGTTCAACTGTTTGTTTTTGTTCAAGTATATGCAAATGCCTACATATGTACCTATGTATGTAAAAGAGTATGTAAGCATGTATATTAAGATGGCTCTTTTAATATAATTAGAATTGGATTTGCGAGTTTTCGCAGAGAAACCTTAATTTAATTTAACAACCATTTAGCGCCATAACAATTGAAGGCCCCTTTCTTCTGCCGTTGCCATGCTTCCCATTGCATTGCTTTTAAAGCAATTTCCAAAAAGTGTTGCTTCGTCAAAAGGGTTTGTTATGAAACTCAACAAAAGCAACATGGCATGCCGGTACACATATTTCTTTGGTGTCGTACGATGAGGGGACAATCTAATTTATTTTAAATCCATGTCTTTTTAGATGTGACTTGTATGGCCCTGCAGCCAACATTACGTAGTTTCTTAACTGTCAACATTTCCGTGTATTCGGCTTAATGCTGTTGCAATGTTGACGCTAATTTGCAACCTGGTAGAAATTTGATGATGTAGTACCTTCCCAGCAAGTCCAATAGGCGGTACTTACAATAGTGTACATTGTACTTTAATGTGAATACATATTATATATTTTCTTAACTGCAAATGTAATGAATGAGACACAAAATATTGCATGCAACACGCTATCAGACAAGTTGTTAATTTACTTGCCCCAAAAATATTATATAAGCATGACTTTTTAGATTTCATATTTTGGCGCAGGTGAAAGCATACATGAACGCATGTGATTGCATACAGTAGCGGGTGAAAAATAGCTGCAAAACTTGTTTGTGGCTGCCAAATTATGACAATTTATGGATTAGCTATTTTGTAAATTTTCACAATTTAGGTTAGTTTAAAAAAAAAATAATAATATAAAATAAAATAAATACAGATAAATAATATAAAATAAACTTAAACAAGTAAGAAAAGGGCTGTCTTCGGCTGTGCCGAAGGCTTTATACCTTTCATGAATACGCATACTTTTTTTTAAGTGTCCTACATGGCCAAACCACATTTATCGGAACAATCGGTTATATGGAAGCTATATGTTATGTTACTCCGATCTGTATGATTTTCATTACACACATCACATTTATAATAAGTACCAGCTTTGCAAAATTTTACATTCCTAGCTTCTTAACTGCAAAATTTATAGCCCAAAACCCATTTATCGGAACTATCGATTATATGGGAGCTATATGTTTTGTTGGTCCGATCTGGGTGATTTTCACTACACAGGTTACAAATATAATATGTACTAAACCTGCGAAATTTCGCTCTCCTAGCTTTTTGATTGCAAGAGTTATAGGAAAAAACTATTTATCGGAACAATCGATTGTATGGGAGCTATGCGTTGTATTGGTCCGATCTTACTGGTTCCGACAAATGATTAATATAATACAAAATGGCGGCTCCATACTAAATTTCATCGAGATATCTCTAAAATTGAGGGACTAGTTTGCGTTCAAACAGACAGACGGACAGACGGACATGGCTAAATCAACTCAGCTCGTCGCCCTGACCATTTCGGTATACATACTTAATGGTGGGTCTATCTCTTCTTCTTCTCATACTTACAAACATCGGACCAAAGTTGTAATACCATCATGAAAGGTATAAAAATTGGACTAAACAAAAAAAATAAAATAAAATCAAATAAAGTAAAAATAAATAATATTAAATTAAGTAAAATAATATAAAATTTAATATAAAAAACATTAATTAAAACAGAATAAAAAAAACTAAAAACTTGTTTATTATATTTTAAAAACAAAAGAAGTGTCCGACTTTTTAAAAGTTTTACGTTTTCTTAGTAAAACTTAACTACATATTTTTGTCACAAAAAACAAAAATTGCAATGAAAAACTTCCGAAAAATTAAGAACTTAGATAGTTAGATACATTGGAAAAACACGAATTCTCTAATCCCGGAATGTAAAAAAAGATCCCGTAAGTTCAGGGATTCTTAAATTGTAAAAATTAAGCATCCCTAATAAGAAAATACGTACATATGTACATGCCACACAGAAATTAAATATGTTTTCTTAAAAGTGAAATAAATTGCAAGCTGTTGATAGTGGAAATATGTTGATATATTGGGGGAATTTGTTGTGGAAAATTTCTCTCGCCTTGACTCATACTGCATACTTGCGATAAAAGCAACAAACCAAGTATTTTGTATAAAAATTTGCGCTCAACAAATATTTCACATGCAGTTTAAGCAATTCATCACTTTGATATTCTGGCGTCTAAGTATCTTCGAGGTAGCCAGTGAACAACTGCTTGGATGGACGAAGTTTTATTTTAGCCAATATTTGAATAATTATATATGTATATATGTACATATATATGTATGTATAACATTTTTGATTCATGTGCCGCTTTCTCATGATCTTCGTTTAACATTCAACTAGCTTTATCGCATATTTTGTTATCAATAAAGTGAACTCACCACCAGCAGTTTTATACGAACTTGATTTAAAAAAAAAACAATTAAAAAATACATGATTAAATTGCAATAAAACACAATATGAAATTCCTACGGAGTGTAAAATTATCAATTTTAGTTTACTTAATATTTAAAAATATAAAGATTTAAATTTGATTCGACTAAATTTCGTATGCACGTTGCAATGCATCTGACAAGTAAATGTGCTCACACTTGTAGACTGATAACATTTCATTGAACTTTTGTGTTACTAAGGATTTCCTAAATATATGTATGTACATATGTATGTTTCACATAAAATTTGAGAAATTTATAATCAAATATTAAAATTCAAAAATAGTGAAATTAGTAAACTATTTTATACAATGTTATAAATATATATATATGTACATACATACATACATATACATATGTATATGATAAGAGCGAATTATAAAAAAAAAACAATTTCGTAGCAACTGACGTCACAGTTAAATTGATTTTGTTTAACTGTCAGCAAGTAAAAGCGTGTACTTATTAGATTGATCCAAAACTGGGTGATTACTGCATCTAAGATTACGAGTATTTAATCATGTTACTGTTGTTGTTTTAGCAACAAAATCACTCGCCGAAGGTTTTAGGGAGTGTTGTCGAAATGACAGTCTTTGTCCGGATATGAATCCGGTGCGATCTGGTACTCCCTTGCGGAACAGCCCGACTGTCGTGGTAGCGATTTAGTAAGGCCAGTGGAACCTTCTAGGCCATGTCATCCCTACTTCCGTAAGGCAGGAGGAGATGGGTAATGAAAGGTGAGAGGCATCATATCCGTAGACCAACCATCATTCCTTTCGGAAGGAGGGATGACATGACCTAGAAGGTTGCACTGGTCATACCAAATCGCTCCCACGACAGTCGGGCAGTACCGCAAGGGAGTACCGGAGCGTACCGGATTCATATCCGGCCAAGGACTGTTATTTCGACAACACTCCCCAAAACCTTCGGGGAGTGATTTTGTTGTTAAAACAACAACAACAACAACCTTCACCTTACGATCGGCGTGCCTACCTCAGGCATATTCTAGACCCCTTACCCGCAGGGGTCAACATCGGATAGGTCTTAGGTCATGGCGTGATTGCGAGGTATGTAGGTAGAGTGATAAAGCAGGCGACGAATTTAAGTTCCAGATCTTATGTGGTATAGGATATAATGCATAAAATCGGACTCAGTCTATTATTACTTCTGAAACGAATCGAAGCGGCCGGGTTCACTAGTATGTAAATAAAAATATTTGTATAGATAAATGCAATGTCATCCCGATAAATAGAACCGGAAGGGCGGCAAGATAAACTCTACTCGGGCAGGGTTGGGCTCCACTATATTTATGCTGGTGCTTATGCAATATTTTCACACATACATTAAATATAGACATCGCTAATTCAACTAAGAGAAATTAATTTAAAGATTGCAATTTATACCAAGATTGTAGTCAATTGCGCATTAAGACGCTACTGACACTATCAGCAGATAAGCAAAAAATATGTGTCATTCATATAATAACAAAGAAAACATGCCTATTCAATATATACAAATATAAAGAAGGAAATTATATTTACATCTGGATAGAACAAAAACCGTTTAACCACGGCAGGTATACAAAAGAATCGGTATTGAGCTGTATACAGACACTAATGTACCTCAACAAGTTTAAAGGCAGCGTTACCGTTGTCTAGGTCATGATATGTGAATGAATGAATATGTTCCGGAAGCATGGCAAGAGGGAGACCACTCTGATAAAAGGGCCAAAGGATTCTCAATAAAAGGCACACAGTCGGTAATCGGGCATGGAGAAAATATGCCCCTTTGTTCAAATTTGTTTATTCTACCTTATAAAAGAAATCATTTTCTGAACTATCCTTTAGAATCTGCTGCAACCGATCGGGATACAAGTTCAGGATATCATCCTGATCAGAGAGGCGTTTTTCAATACATTATCCATCATCCCATACCGCGGATTTCGTACATTCATATCGCCCAATATCTAGGTAATTTACCTCCAAGGAATGCCAAATCATAGAATGGGGGAGTACTCTTCCAGCTTTGGTTATTATTATAAAGAGTTATACTGAATTAACCATTGAAAAAATCCAAAACTTAGGAGTCACAGCCGATGACCTTTCTATCCGAACAGGTGAGATTATCTAATTCCTCAGCAATTGATTGTTTTCTATGACATATGCATGCCATGGCCCAACAATGTAGTTACTTGGGCCACGATGCATGCAATTAACTAACAACTATCACAAAAACAAAATAAATATAAAAGCCAAACACTTATAAAATTTTCCACAGACTCACCTCAGACGGGGACATTGATGACATTTTTCTCAACTTTTGGGTGCAAGTTGTTGTTGCTGCTACACTACTGGCTTATCTTTGCGGCTGTTAAAACGTATTTTAAATATATTTTTTCTATTTTTATAATGTAATTCTTTGTTAGATTTCTAAGTCTATTTTCAATTGTTGACAATCACGAAAAATTTCCCATTTGACATTTTGTTTTGTGCTGCCTGTTTACACGAAGTTGATATTGTGTTGGCAGCTATTTTGACAGCATCGCTTTTAGTGTGTGCAGTGCCTTGCCACATTTTTATAATAAAGATATAACTTGTTATTAGGCCGTTATCCGTTGTTCTATAAGTTTGGTAAATCTGAATACTTTTACAAAATCTAAAAAGAAAACAGGAACGGTTATAGATACCGTTTACTGTCAGAATTGTGATACAATTGCTATGGCGCTGGTGCAAAATCGTATCAAAACATTTGTGGACGTGTAAGCCATTTGCGTACCTAAGACCTGAGTATCAGCTGAGTTGTCACTCATCGCTCAAATGTCTGTATGTGTTGGAGCGCATCAGGATTGTCTGGTAGATTATGTATGTCCGTTTCACCTAGCATTGGGCCTAACAACAAAAATCTTAACGAAAACACTAATAGCAGCTGTTGGGATGATAAGTTTAGTTGGTTCTACATATTCGAAAAACAATGACTATTTGTTAAATTTCGTTTTTCACAAAAGAGTGAATTGGATTCACTCCAAGGAAGGTATGCTCCGATTCTTACAAACAAGGTAATTTTTAATAAATCACAATTTGCTATTACTGGTCAATAGATCCCGAGCAATTTTTACAGCATACTTGGCAGTACCTGGTGATGTAGTGACCCCATAACCTCCATGTCCGTAATTATGTACAACCTTTTGTGTTCGACCGTTGGCCAAACGGAGAATTTCACTTTCCACGCGGACCTGTAAAACAAGATGAAAGGATAAACAAAAATATTTCCCTGCTCTTCGAATTTGAAGAGAACACTAACCACGGCCCTATGCGGTCGCAATCCAACACTCTCCCGCACCACATGAGCGCGTTTCAAACTAGGCAGCATACCATAACAACGCTCCTTAATAGCCATTGAATCATATTTACAAACATTTAAATTGTAACTATCATATTGACGGCAACCTCCCAGTGTGACGGCCTCGAAACCGGGTATAATGTAAGTATCATAATCGCCGTAGAAAGCAAGCTTTATCCAAGGCGCACGTACTTTTACTACCTGACCACGTAGTGGGACAAGCTGTTGATCGTTGCACAAATCCTTGGCACCTAGCCCGGTACAATTGAAGAGAATATCGAAGTTTTGCGGTGCAACATCAGAAAGAGAGTATACGTGCTGACGGGTGACTTGACCACCAGCGGCGACGAACCTGTAAATGATGGAGATGGGATTGTATGATACTTGAACATAACCATTTCATCTGTGGCCAGACTTGGATCTAGTTCCTTTTACTTAAGTGTGATATAATAACTAAAAATAAACTCACTTCTTTGTTGCATACTGCAGGAAGAGTCCACACTCCGTAAGACAAGTGGTAAAAAATGAACCATACTTCCAATCGCCTTGACAAAGTTTGAGTTCCTGCTCTGTGGCTTGGCGATAAATAGGCAGAAGTTTCTCCAGAAACTGATTCTAAAATGAACAAAAAAATAAATTATCTTAGTTTTAACAGCTTTTTGTTGTTGTAATAGTAGTCTTAGGGTAGAAACAGATAATCATATTCGTTGCTTAACACGCAATTTAATTAAGGTATTTAAAAAACACATTTAAAATGTTGGTCAATCGTAGTCATTAAGCAAAGATTTTCGCTAAAATGATATGTAAGAGGGTCCCCCTTATGAAAAAAATTAAGTTGGTTGGTGGTATGAAGAATTTTTTTTTTGTTTTTCACGGTCACACTATGTCAACTATTTTATTCACCAACCATATCAAAGCTGTGGTAATAAGCGAAAGGAGCCAAACTGAAATTCGGAGTAAGAGTTGCGATACAAAGTGTTTGATAGTGTTCCTAAACATTTAATATTTTCATTACTTATAACAAGTTAAAATTTAGTTTTTACACCAAGATTTCACGTATTGCTTATGTTGACTTATGCTATTAAGAC
The DNA here is from genome assembly GCA_951509765.1 of Sphenella marginata. Lineage (NCBI taxonomy): Eukaryota > Metazoa > Arthropoda > Insecta > Diptera > Tephritidae > Sphenella > Sphenella marginata. Next base: position 15,509,278 of record OX608083.1, read on the forward strand.
AGAAAAGCATAGAACTTTCGCTCGTTATCAGTAACTGAATTAACACAAGTTGAGTGCATTATAGCAGTCATAGGTGGGTATATTGACCACATTTTAGTGCACTGAGTTATCTCTTTCTTACCTAAAATTAAAATCGTTTCCTTCTGGAATAATTACTGGAACAGAACTGCCTTCACGGTATAAATATATGTATGGCCCGTAGTCATAGTAAAATTAAAATAGGTTTTATATACTTAAACTTGACTCTAAAAAAACATAATTTCATGTCTGTCATAGGAAACTAAACCTCTTTTTAACATTTTAAAATTACGGCTTGTGTCTATGGTTGTGCGATGTCACAACGGTTTCTCCCAATTTAAGTTAAGCTTATTGTCACTACTATGATTGTGAATTTACTATGATTTGTGAATAAAATAGTTGACACAGGCTGACCTTGCAAAACAGAATGGATACTACTTTAAGAAAATTAAGCAAAGGAAAATTTTCTGAGTACATATTTCCTGAGCGTAATTTTGCATCAACTTTATGCTTTTCTTATTGCCTGGAAAAGTGCTTTATTCAGAACAATTATTTAGGTCACTGTACCCAATCTATTTAAGCTATTTAATTTAAACTCAATAAACAATTGATAATACTTATCATATATCATACCTTCACTATCTTTGGCGAAGTGGATGAGTATATGTAACCAGAAAGTTGACAAACACCAGCTAGAGGGGCTTCCCTAGAGCAACGTAGCTCATCCCAATAGTTGAAGGCATCAATAATCCATTTGCTATAAATTGTATGAGTAGAAATAAAATACAATTAATTATTCCGCACATTAGAATTTCATATATTTTACTCTGTTATTTCCTTGGTTGGTCCGCTGAAGCTGGTTCCAGGTCTAAAAATTCCTGCCGCTACAAAACTGGTTGTATCCTCATTGAAACGATCCGCGAGAATTGTGATACGTGCATTTGGATAATTTTGTTGCAACTCCAATGCGGTTGTGAGACCCACAACACCACTGCCCAATATACCAAAATGCATAGCGAATGTTTGTGATCAGTTGATACTCCTTATTATTGGTAATCACTCAAACACATACAGCCTGATGATCTTATCTATCGCATTCAGCTACATGCGCGATCAATGACTGAGCTAGAAATAAATTTGTTTATTGTATTAATTATAAAAAAGTTGAATTTTATTGAGAGACATATCGCTTAAGCTCTCTTTGCGCATATTTTACTCTCTTAACAGGTATGAAGAGAATTAAACGGGTATCTAGTAGATTAATCTATGCTCTTTGGTAGCTCTCGCTTACTTTTGAATAAGTTAATATGAGGACGGCATGCCACTTATACATACATAAATATTTTTTAACTTAGCCAGTTTTTCATTTATGTTTTATTCAATGAAATTCGCAACAAGCAGTTGGCTATAATTCAATTTGTGTAGCATACTTATCAGCGTGTAGATAAATTTTAGTTTTTGTAGCATACTTATAGGTGTTAAAATAGCTAAAAGAGTCTAGGGCACTCGGGGTCAGTTGCAAAGGGCGATGTGACTAAGTCAGTATTGATCACTTTGTTGACGGTTGGTTGAAGTGTTCAAACTTGATTCCGCATGTTCTATGGAGGGAGCAAGTGTACCCATTAATACCCAATGGGTACGTCAGGACTAATCACTTCTTCTTTTAGCTCCTATAAATATGCTATAAAACTGCACTTGACTCACACCCCTATGAGTATGCTACACAAATAAAAAATTTGCTTGTGGAAAAATTGAATTATAGCCAACTGTAGATTGAAGAGATTAATCGCGGATTGCTCGCTTTAGAGATTAGTTACACGATCTTTTGTAGACATATTACTTATAGAGTATCTAATTTACTTTTAATGCTTCAAGTTTGATTGAAGCCCTTCAACTTGAATTGTATCAGTTAATGGGGTTCATCATACCAATGTAGCTAGTATGTATGTATATTCCTTTAAATGTATATATTCATATTTATTTAAATGTAGCTGAGTTTTCAAATATATATGTATTAGCGTTAAATTTAGCACATTAGCTGTAATTCCTTACGTTACTAATCAGCATATACATATGTACATACATACACGTATGTATGCCTAGAAATCATGGCTCTATCAAAACCATGCCATAAGATAACCCTTGAAATATTCAAGTGAAAAGGGGAACCAAAGATTTTTGGGTCTTTCGATTGTGCTAGCGGTTAACCTCCTAATAATAGTGACTATGGCCGGTATTACACGAAAGAGTTCAGACTTGTAGGGGATAGTTTAATCGAGCTTGTTGGGCAGAAATTAGTTTCTCAGTCAAAGTTCAAGTAAAACTTAGTTACTTTGAGTATTAAGAAAAAAAATTCACACTTTAATGGAATAGCATAAAATATTTTATCCATCATCAATGTGATAAACAAAAAATGACCAATACATCATCTACCCACACCGCAGTAGAATATGTATGCAAAAAAAGTGTAATACCCCAATAAAGTTTTGAGTAAAGTGGGAAGTGCGAAGCCTAATTTGAAGAGCTAAATGCTTATTATTAAATTGTTTGAACAAGTCCAAAGCTATTTCTTAAAATAATTATAAAAGCATCAATAAGACATATTGAGCTTACTTGTCATTTACAAACACCATTCGGCATTAAGTCAAGCGTGAGTTTAGACATATTTTAGCATATTGTGCGTGGGAGTTGTACAAATTGCCGTTGAAAAGCACATACCCTATGCAATGAATAGCGAGTACGAAGCTTGCCAACTGACAAATGCAGATGACGAAATACCTTCATACATATATTGATAAGAAATATTTTAGTGTTGGTGAGTGTTATATGTACATACCTACATACATATATGCGTATGAGTACAGAAACCTGCATAGGCATGTTAGTTTCAGTTTTACAGTGTCATGATGGGCGCAAGGTTTTATGTATGAAAAAGAAAACTTGAGTAAGATTATATTTTCGTACTCAGCATAGGTTAGATATAGTTTTGGAAAAGTGGGCGGAGACACGCACTAACAACAGTATTAGATTATTAAAAAAAAAAATTATTTTGGCTAAGTTTGCTTTTAAAGATGTTATTTGCATCAAAACTATTTTCGTTATCAGTTTTACATAATTTTTTCGAACTATACCACACTGTCCATTACAAGTCTCTATACGATAAAGTTGGGCAAATATGTATGTATAAAGGTATATGTATATACTAGTAAGTATAAAAGTATATTTGCATGTAATCGCTTCTTCATATACACAACCAAATTTGTATAGATGGACTCATTCATTTCTTGGGAAACGTCAAATAAGTAGGCGCATGCGCACAAAACACATTTACTGTTACGCAAAGCTTACAAAGTTCGCCGCAAAAACATCACAAAGCTCACCAAAACTGATTGTTGGATATACCGTTTAAAGCGTATAATCGATTTTCACAAGCAAAAATTAACGCAGAAGCAACGGAAGATTGTAAAACAATATTGCAACAGTAACGGTATTATAATAAAGTATTAAGTGGCACAACAAAAAAAAAAACAACAAAAAAAAAGTTGCGTATACGCACTGTTCACCTTACAGAAATTTCATAGAACTTTTGAAAGATTTTAGCACATTTTTATTTTTTTTAATAAAGCAAGTGTTGAAAGACTGCATTTGACATAAATGACAATTCGCCGTAAAAGCAACAACAAAAAGTTGAGCAGAAGTTAGTAGAATAAAGGAACACACACAAAGAGCAAAAAAAAAGAAGCACAAACAACAAATGCACAATTCGCCGCCATTTTACTGCTGCTGAGTGCTGAGTGTCTGCGAACTATAACTGAAATAGTGGAGCAACGAATTTTTGCTTTAGTATCCTTACGGGACGTGAAAAATTCAGTACTCAATGCAAAGGAAGATAGAAAACGAGCGGAGAAATAGTAGTGAAGCTGAGCTGAATAAAAGTGTTGAGTGTGGTAAATAAGAAATAGCAAAAATTTGATAAAATAAGTGTGAATTGAGTTAAGAAAGTGAAAGAAAGAAAAAAAGAAGAAAAAAATTCAACAAAAAAAAAAGTAAAGCTAAAGTCGTCAAAAGTAGATTTGTCGCACACAAAGTAAAAGATTTTAGTTTCCACGTACAAACAAGTGACACAATTTCTATTTAGTGCAAGAAAATATAAAACAACAACATAAGCTAGATTCAAAGCAAGAAAAGTAGCAGCTGTCAATGACGTGAGATACAAATTTTTGGGGTTTTTGCAAAAAATCGTGCTAAGCTAAGCTAATTCCAGAACATTAAACGCCACAACGACAGCTGTCCCTTTTTGCACTAAACACAGACGACAAAGCAACAACAACAACAACAAAAAAAACGACAAGCAAAATCTAAGCAAATAGGCCAACTTAAAACGCAGTAATAAAACGCAAAGGTATAGTAAAAATTGGTTTTCAAATGCGAAATTTGTTATAGAAAGAGCAAAAAAAAAAACAACAAAAAAAAGCTATTAAAAATCAGTCATCACATACCAAATATTACAGATGAAAAAGAATCAGTATATGTGCGTACAAATGTAGACAGCTGGTAAGAAATTCCAGCACAAGCGCAAACAAAAAAAGTGAACACGCAATCCTCATCTTTTATATACATACATATATGTATTGGTATTTTTGATGTCTGTATGCACATATACATACATACATACAATTTAAAACAAACACACACTCACTCGCACGCCCAGTCAAGTCATATGCTCTATCCAATACAACCCAACCCATAATCAAGAAGAAAAAATTGAGTTAAACTAAACGACCCTGTCCTGTGACCAAAACCCACCTGCATGACTTCCATTTTCAGCTATTTTTAGATGAAGAAAAAAATTATCGATTCGCTCATAGGCAAGCGAGTAAGTAAGCAAATGTAAATGTATATATGTAAGTTGTTGTGCCTGGAGGAGCTATCAGAGCGAAGAAGAAGAAGAAGCAGCAAGCACTAGAAGTAGACCGCATAAAGGAGATGAATTGTGAAAATATACAAAGTGTTGCGAATATTAGACATACATATGTATGTATGTACCTACCCACAAGGGTTATATATGTATATGGGTCATTCCATGTCAAATTAAATTGGTGAAATTAATTAAAAAAAAACAAAAACAAAAAAATAAAAACTCAAACAATTTAAAACTTAGTTAATTATTTACATTTGTTTTTATAATTTTAATATAATTATTCTTAAAAAGTTCTGCAAATATTTTTTTTGATTTGTGAAGTTTTCGGGCTCAGAAATTCTGATTTACTTAAGAATTTTCGAACAGCTGCGCCCCCGTTTCAGAGTGGTCTGCTCTATTCACTGAAATACGGAGATATTTTCAAACATATTTTTAATTTTTATCGCCTCAAGTAAAAAGCCTTATAAAGAGTTAGTGAGCATTTCGAAAATGGATGCATAAAGAGACGGTTGGACCGAGGGATAATGATAGGAGAAGGTAAAAAAAGAAAGATGCTCTAAAATAGGATTAAGAGAACCAAGAGAGAGATAGGGAATAAGAATACAGAATACGCATTATTTCAGAATTTGGTTGAGGAACGCCCTACCCGAGCTGAAAAATATTCTAACTTTTAACACAGAGAGGGCAATCCTAAAAATTCGTTTTGAGAGAGTGAGTCCTGCAAATAAATTTTCGAAGTACGGCTTTCATGAAAAAATAAATTCTGACATATGGCTTTACGAAAAATACTTTCAAACAAGATCAAGCTCCACTAAGCTTTTGAAATATTCATGTTATTATGTTAAGTTTTGGTCAAATGTTTTTTGTTTTTTGTTGGAATGACCCATATGACCATGCGTACACAAAAGTATATTGCAAAATATAATGTTTCACATTGTTGCGCGCAGCTGCGCCATTACGCAGAATTTTACGAGTCGTTTATTTCTTGTAATGGTACGCGGTTAAGTCAAAATGGATGACCAGCGCAAATAAATTTAAACTCACTTGGCAGCGTATCATATTTATGCATGTAAAAGTGTATGCCTGATCCTTCAGAAACTTATGGAGTATTTGTGTGAGGCATTTGCATAGGCTTATCTATGACACACATGCACAGTAAGATGCCTTTGAAGAAAATCAGTTGCGGAATTTTCATTTGAATAGCTAAAATATTAATGTATTTAGGTAGTGAAATGGATTTCTAAGAAGGTTGATAAGATGCTTTGAAGAAGATTAAAATTTTGTCAGTTTGGCAGATGTTAGCGTTTAGCGAATTCTAAGAAAACTTAATTTTCTATGAATAGAAATGTTACGAGAGTGAATATGAAGCAAGTTTAACAAAATTATTTTTGATGGAGAAAGGGTTTTGTATGGAGTGTATGGCAGTATTAAAGAAATGAGCTTTAAAATGACTTTGGTAGTTTTGGCACCAAGAACTCGAGAACTATAACAGAATTCATAGGATAGTAATAAAATAATATATCATCACAGTGGGCACATGATTTCGCATTCCAATCGACATTCATCGACGAATATTGAAGCTACGTTTAATATCATATTTTATTTATTTCTTAAGTGTCTATCTATCTATGTGTATGTATATGTTAAACTTTTATACTAAATGTGCTTTTCAATAACTTTTCTCTAACTGCTCGTTTATTAATGCACTTTTTTATACTTACTATCTTTAATTTCACCTTTGCTCTTTATGCTATTCGTAAGTTCATCTAAAATGCACAGCTATTTCATCTCTCTCTGTCTATATTTATTAGTTTGTAAGTTCACACTTTAAGTTTTTCTATTGAACTATTACTCGGTGTAGGTGTCAATATTTTTACTACCTCTCGGAATCCAAGCGTAGGCATAAAAGTTGCTACGAATAAATATTTTGTTCTTACTCTTCTTTGTCTATAAATAGAGGAACTCAGTCAGAAAGAGTTTTAAATAAGAGTATGTTGCTGTTATAATCTGTTTGAAGATAGAAGCTCATTTATTATACTTTTGTTATGGAAGAACAATATAGGAGTACAGAGCTCAATAGACGCAGCAAAATTCTAAAAGCTGATACTACTATACTACATGCTTGAGTGACGAATTTTCCAATGGACTCTTGATAGATCATGACTTGTTTTATAAATTTTGGTTGTAGAGCCATATTGGGTGCTTGAGAACTTGCATTCTTTATAATCAAACATAGCCATTCAACTAAAATACTCCAAATCTTGAATAATCTGGTAAGCCAAAGTATCTAAAACTTACACCTGTGATAATTAAAGAGATAGGCAAATAATTTCGCTAGGTAGTACGGGAATCGGCATATTTGACAGAATGACAAAACAAACAGTGTGCAGGGTAGGAACCTTACTATTATTTTTTTGAAGAGCTTCAATTCAATCAATCAATAACTCATTTTTTTGGGATTTACCTTATTTTTACTAAGAATTGTCTAACCTTAAAAGTAGACGACTTTAGCTGAATAGCAGTTTTTAGAAATTTCAATTTGAAGCAAAAAAAGGTGCAAAGAAAATTTTTGTCAAACAAGTTGTTCCAGAAAAATCTAGCTGTAAACATTGGTCTGGTCTTTTGATACCACCATTTTACCATAGATATTTTTCAAAAACGCAAAAATGTATGTAGACAAAAATTAGTAAATATTCTCAATGGGAATTGAATAACTGCAAAAGAATTTAAAATAGAAAATAATTTTAGAAAAGTGGTTTCATGTAGCGTAATTCCTTTACGTTAATGGCTTACGAAAACAATAACAATAAAATCCACACACAAACCGCTTTATACACACAAAAAAAAAAAAAAAAACATAAAGTTAGTTCTATAAAACCACGCTCATTGGCTAACACTAAAAACACTTGTTAGCAAATTTGTGTTTAACATATAAATAAGTATACAAAAACAACTGGTAATACTTTTGTGCTTCCCTGACTATCGTGACCGAGCCCCCCTCTCACCCCACATAACCAATGCCTTTCATTACCCCGCACACCATTGGCATTTGTTGTCGTTATTAAGCATAGTATAGTAAATGTGTTTTATTCATGTTCTTATTTCAGTTGACTGTGTACGCACTTCCATTTGGAACATTAAGCAAGGCAATAAAGCGCCTAAAATCATACTACACTTTACGTATAATTGTTGTGTTGCCAATTTTGCTTGTACAAACGTATTCTACGTCAAACGTCATTAACATAACGTCAACGGTGTGCATAGCTATAGATAGTTATACATATATACATACAATATATATTTATACATACATATATATGTTTATCGTTTTGATGTTATTAAACGCGTCATGAATAAATCGTAAGCAAATCGTCAAAGCAACACATCGTTAAGGTGAATAATTAATATATACAAACATATATACTAGATAAACCTAGTAAATATACAACACAAAATAGTATATAGTTACAGCTACATAAGTACATACATAACAATAAAATAGCTTAAGACGAAATTGCTTGTTCAACACACACAACAACAATAACAACAACAGAAACGTTACGCTAGCGGCAGGTGTTTGCAGTCACTGCTTGAATTTGTGTTATTTGTTGTTTAAACGTCAAGTGTTTGCTTAAAAAAAAAACCGGCCACAAAATGCACATTCAAACGAATGTAAGTAGTGTTTTATTTATTGCTATAGTTACTTATACATACATCTAAATATAAATAAATATATTTATTTTTTACTTCATAACACATTCACACATGAAGTAATCAAGTAATACATTTATTTATATTAAAAGTTATTACTTAATGGATTAGCAAAGATTTTTGTTATATTCGTTTTATTGTTGTTGCACAATTATTTTAATTAATATGTTTATATACTCTTAATGCTTCGTTATTAATTATTTATAGTAGCTTGTGGTTGTTTTTGTTTTGCGTGTGCTATGTGTATGTGTGTGACTCGACAGCGATACTTTATGCGGAAGGATATTTATTTACATACATATATGTGTGTGCAAATCTCAGATTGGTATATAATACTTTTGGTAATATTTGTTGCGCCTAACGTGTGAAGTTATATACCATAGCAATTTATATATATCGTATTTTGTGTGAATTGATGCAATTATTTAATTTATATTAGATTTCGGAAAAATGAGGACTAATGAGAGGACTAATCAGCAGCTGTTTCAATGATACCACGAAACATCACTTCAGAAATTTATTCCAGCGATAGGGTTTTGGACCCGTACTGCCTAATTTATTAACAATTCCTTAACTAAACATTGACTCTGCGAGATGGTTGTTATGGTTTCCTTATTGCAACAATACAGTTCTTGAAAAATTTTGTTCGATGGTGACATTAAAACTGTTTTAAAATTTAATTTATTGAAACAATTTCGTAGGAGCTGTGAATCTACAAAAGAGCAAAAAGTTACACGATTTCAAAATACATACGTTATGAAAGAGCCCTATCATAGTTGAAAATGTATTGAATTTTTGTTCAGATAGGGAAATATATTTAATTAAGGTAGGGCATTCTTCAACCAAGTACTACAATAGCAGGTTATTAACACAAGCTTTAAGTTGAGCTGTATTTGAAAAAATATTTGGGTTGGGGTTTTAGAAAAATATTTTGAAAAAAAAAAAAAAAAAAATTATGATACATTTATTTTAGAGGTTATAAAATACATTATTTATAGACATGCTACTTATACTGCCTCTATAAGAGTTAGTGGGACCATTAAATGCCATACCGAAGTCCACAAAATTTCGAAAAGCCTTGCGCTGTTGATACTTCTTTAAATTGATTTTGTATTTAATATTTCTCATTGCTTTTATTTATTTATCATTATTTATATTTCCGTTCAAAGAGAGATAATATTTTTGCTAGTCGACAGGCTTGCCACTCGTCATTGTTATTTGGTGCCCACTGCGTTGTCATTTGTCAGCTTTGGCTTTGACGTGGCAATTTGGGAAATTTCATTGCTGTCATGATAGTATTAAATGAATGTGCACAATAATTGCTTTTGCTGTTGTTGCTTTTACTTGTTATTATATTATGCTAATTTGTTGTTTCTTTTAACACTCATCTTTTTTTTTTTTTTTGTGATAGTGCTATTTGTTTGCTGTTCTGATTATTGTGCGCCAATTTGTCCTTCCATTTTACCGAAAAACATGAACAGTTAACTGCTTTCGGAAGTAATAACGATTTGTATGAATGTATGTATGTAAGCATGTTCATTTATATACACACTTGTACTAAGGTGGACCCTTAATGTGTGGCGAAGTTGATAAAATCTTTTTGTGAGGTTGAGTTGATATTCAATTCAACTTACTTGCACTATTTTGCTCGTGTCTTAATCCCGTTAAAACTTTTTCGAAACTGCCCTAAATTTTTGGTATCATTTTTATTATATTTAACTTCACAAATTCTATAAAACATACATATTAATGCGTCTCTTAAACTATAGTTTTATGTGAAAATTATTACAATTCAAATGATAACTAGCATCTAAAGCTTAAAAAAAATGTATATCCTGAGTGTAACATAGTATTTTGCAGTACTTTTATGTCTGCATATATTTGAAGAAAACTCAAATGAACCTTCCAAGGCTGTTTTGAATGCTAGTATTTTGCCATTCCCGTAAAAATCAAGCTATACAAAATGACTAAAAATAATAGTCGATCCTTTCACCGTTCTCTCCTTGAATAAATTGCCAAACAAAAATTCAGTAAAAAAAAAGTATTGATTCTTTAAAAAAAAATTAAAAAAATTTCCGTCCTAATGTGACTCCAGAGTTGCTCTGATACAAGCATACCAGTCTGCATCGATTTTGGGAAAATTGCAATTCTTTGTCTTTCTTCTTTTCCCTTTTATTTGTACACGACATGTGCGGCATCTGTGGGATTGCTTCTCGTTTATACAATTCGCATAAGCATATGTGTTTGGTAGTTCGACATCTATACTAAGTAAGTCCACAGGAATTTATATTTATTATCTTTAAAATCCAATACAAACCTACACAATAATTCAACTATTTTGCTTGTTCGAATGTCTCGGGAATATATTGAATTTATTTGTTTTTCTAATTGTACTTCCCCTTTTTGGTTAAAAATCTCTGGTCTGATTTATTACGATGGTTGGGTTTCCTTAAAAGTTGGATATTAACATTACTCTCTAATCCATTATCATTGTTACTCTCCAATCCAAAAATCAAAGATCTTTGAGGAAAGGAATGAAAATTTCGCTCATTATATGTTAAAGTCAAGTTAAGTCAAAATTGAGTTACTATCAACATGGAATTCTCCCTATTACGATGTATAACCCCAAAAACTCTCACGGATCTAACTCGATAAGCCAACACCCAAACATCCAATGTCGATTTTCGTCACGCTCAAATTAGTATTAGCATCCTAACTCAATACGGTGTGAGAAAAATAGCAACAAAACTGCTTACTGCCACATTCAAATTTTTAGAATATACAAAAATGATCATCTGAACAGGAGCGTCTATAAATTTTATTTTCCCAATTACTTTTGGCTTTTGAAATTTATATCCAAGCATTCATCGTAATTTACTTTTGTTAAATTTTGGCTAATAAATGTTTATCATGCTAATTAATGCTAATAATTTCTTGCACACATATACAAACGTGTGGTCTATTAAATTTTAAATATTAAATTTTCATTATTAATTACAAAGAATGTTATGGAATATTGCAGCTAAATTTATTAGACTGTGCTAAAAAGTATGTATTGGCTTTTTGATAAAAGTTTCAAACAATTACTCGAATAAGTTTCAGTTCTTTATAATTATTTTTAGAGGTCGGAAATTGCTTATTTCGATTTTTATAGACCGTTATCAGTTTTGCTGTAAAACAGAAAAGCCACTAAAAGTAAAAAAGTTTCGCCACAAAAAAGTTGGAAATGAAAATTCTCGCCAACCCTGCTGTTGCATTTGGTTTTCTTGTTTTATATTTTTGCTTTAAATACATACATAGTCATATGTACGCAAGTAAGTATTTCTTAGTATTTATGTAAATTTGTACTAGCTAAGTCTCTGAACATCAATTGTTGCTCGTTGGCTTTCAAATGCAATGCAAGGTCATAACTAGCGATTAGTCCTCATATACCATACTCCAACGACGGCAGTTAGCTGATATTCCATACAAAAGAAATAAAATAGCTTAAATTTCTAAAACATAATACCTAAGTGTGTAAATACTTTTGTGCGTACGAGTAGATACATACATACAAAGTTGAGGAAGCATTCTGTCTGTTGAATAAGAAAATATAAGAAAAGCTATTTGGGTCAGTTGGTGGGAGGCTGTACAACTTAGTAAGTAGTAAACTTATACCTTCTCATTCATACATAAACACAAAAGCATTGTTAAGCCATTTTAAAGCATGAACATGAATAAATTCTTTATGAGTTTGGCAATATTTAAATTTTTATTCCTTTGAATCTCAATTGGGTGCTATGCTTACGAGGTAATTTGTAATGTATTGTGATTTGTTTAGCAGATAAAAAAGCAGTGATTCATAATAATGCTGTGCTTTGAGCTATATTATAAATTTTAATGCACGAGGACGTTGCGTATACGCAACATAAATTATGAATATTTGTGAAATTTATGTGCGAAAGATTTAGTGCGTCGTTGCTTTCTTGAGCTGAAGCCCAGCATTTTGTTGTGATTTAAGTAGACGAGTAAATTTTTATAACTTTAGTTATATAGAAAATTTATATCAGCCATCGATACCAATACTTTCACTTGATAGTTTTAGATTTGCTATTAACCCATATATGCCCAGCGCTTTTTTTTAAAACACTCTTTCTTTTGTCAATCAACAATACTTATAGACCTTATAAGCATTACAAAATCCTTTGAAAGATATTTATCAATGAGGAAGAGTTCGAAATGGGTCTAGCTCACAAACATTATGCAATGTACCGTTAAAAAATAAGCAGAAGGTGCAAAAGATGTGATCTTGAGTATTTCTATTAATTTTTTCAAATTAATAATTACATTTTTCAAATTATTAATTTAGAATTAAACAATTTTTTTTTTTTTAAATTTTCGAACGGGTTCTCATTAGACGTGCTGAAATAGTTATCAAAATCCAGAAAGTGTAAATAAAATATTTAATTTCTGTCAAGAGCCACTTTCAAGATATCTTGGTGCAATGCCTTTTTTTATATTTTTTATTCACAAATTTCAAAACAATAATATTTAATAATTAATTTAATTAAGCTTTAAATAACAGACATTTTTTTAATGCTAATTTCCAGCTTAATGGCAATACTCAATCGGCATTGAGGTTGTGGCACTTTCCAGATGTCAAAAGTAACCGTTTCCTCACTGTAATCCATTATTAAAAGATTTTTAATACTCGCTGTTGAAGAACTATGTATGACATTTCTTTTTAAAAATAATAACTTGCAAAAATGAATCAATTTAATAGCGCGTGCCAAATTAAATGGAACTAATTGCATCTCACTCAGGTGCAAGACTACTTCAAAGTTTAAGCAACAAAATTTGTTTATTACTTTTACATACGTACGCAAATTAACGCAACTAAAGAAATCTTCAAACACTCCTACACATGTCTGTTGGAGCTAAGATTTTTTTGTGGCCTACACTTTGGCGCCAGTGTTAAATCAAATACAAAAGTAGCAAAGTGCGCTTACGCGAATTCGTTTGTTTGTATTTTTGTATAAACAAGTGTCACATTCATGCATTCATTCAAACATGTTTTTGTATTCGAGTACAATTATCGCATTTGCAAGTGATGCTCGGCTAAGTATTCGTCAACATTCAACCTAGTTAACGCTTCGTTGCACGCTCTAAGCGTTAGCTGATGACATCAAACAAATGCATGAGCACGTAGTTAATGTGAATATATAATGAAATAAATAGATATGTATGTATGTATTTCTTTTTTTGGCTTTTTGGGTAGCTGCAAAGAAGTCAGTAACTAGTAAGTTATGGTTTGAAGCTAGTCCAAAAAAATCAAACCGTTAAGATATAAAAGAATCGAAATATATATACACTTGCATTCAGGAGGAAGAGAGATAGCTGTTTTATTAAGATGCCATAGCTAAGTCAAATTCTTCAGTTAATTGTTTGTGAAAGAGACTTAGAGCGAACTGCTAGCGGTTCCAAAATCACTAGACTATCTCCAGCTTACATTAAATACTTTCCTGCAGTTGCAATATCCAAGCATATCTGGCTGTGAAATAGATATTTTTTTTTATATATATGTATGTAAAGAGGTGCATATGTGTGCTGTATGAGGGTAGCATAGAAAATAGAAGAAAAGGGTGAATTGTCATAAAGTGCAGAGGTCGTATAATAACCGGAAACAAGTGCATACAATACAAGGTATGACATTTGACGGATGGGGTGAGTCAGAATGTAAATGGGATTGTATTTGAAATGATATTTGGTGCCAGTTTAGATAAATGTGCTTTCACGTCTGCGAAGTTTGCACATTGAATATTTATTTATTGCTTTCGATGCGTGTTGTGAATATGCAATATTAAGAGATACGAGTATTAAAGCATTAGTCAGATTTAAATATTTAACACGTTTTCTGTTTAACATTTTGCAGTTTTTAAGTTGTTTGGGATGAATACAAATTGCAGAGAGCGTTTTAGAGATGAAAAATACTCCTCAAAGAAAATTAAATTGAAAATAAAATAAAATAAAATAAAATAAAATAAAATAAAATAAAATAAAATAAAATAAAATAAAATAAAATAAAATAAATTAAAATAAAATAAAATAAAATAAAATAAAATAAAATAAAATAAAATAAAATAAAATAAAATAAAATAAAATAAAATAAAATAAAATAAAATGAAATAAAATAAAATAAAATAAAATAAAATAAAATAAAATAAAATAAAATAAAATAAAATAAAATAAAATAAAATAAAATAAAATAAAATAAAATAAAATAAAATAAAATAAAATAAAATAAAAATAAATAAAATAAAATAAAATAAAATAAATTAAAATAAAATAAAAAAAATAAAATAAAATAAAATAAAATAAAATAAAATAAAATAAAATATATTTAGCATCATTGCCAGGGTACTCGATGTGCTTTGCAAAGCATCAAGAGGCAAGAAGTCTTTGTGCTAGTAATATTTTAGGGTTAGATTGGTACTAACGAAATATAATCATCCATTCAATATTTTAAATTCAGAATATTGCAAAATTAACGAATATGCATACAAAGACATTCCCTCATTTTAATTGAAACACAGTGACAATTTCCGTGCACATAGCAACAACAAAACGCACACTTTTCAACTAGAAAGTTGCAAAATGCAGCAGTAAGTTAATATTAAAAAATAGTCTCACAAGAAGAAATTTAAATGTATGCAATCCGAAAGCGTGAGATATAATACTTAAGGTAGTGCAAACAGCATCGTCGTCTGACGTAATGCAAAATATGAATACACGTACTGAAGTCACGTACAGCAACTTAAAGCATACAAAGTACAAAGAAGTGGCGATCGAAAGATAAAAAAGCAAAGGAAGCTGAAGTATAAAGAGCAAAGCGGATACTTTCAAGGACCTTTTAGAATTCTAAGAATAAAGTAGTTGTGCGAAAGCTCATACGCTAGCAGACAATTACTAAGCCAAAGTTAAGTTTTACGCGAGATAGAACACACCACTAAACTAAGTTGATACCAAAGGATAGAAGTAACGCGGTTGGTGTGCGGTGAAAGTTTGCGCACCCAAATGACAGTGACCCACAGTTGAAATGTTTACACTTATCACGAAAAATAAGAGGCAAACAAGCAATTTTAGACATTTATGACAAATAGAGAAAAAAAAAACAGGGGAAGAAGAGATTCATACAAAGCATGCTGAAGAGTTTACGAACTTGATGGAACTTACTAACCAAACAATGCGCTAAGTCCCAGCAGCACACAACGCACACTTAAGCTGCTCTAACATAACTGTCACATTATTTTTATACATACATACATATATACTCGTATATATATAAATCCTTGAGCAGTTGATTTTAATATGGTGGCTTTCTAACAACGCAAGGGCAGCTCACTCATCTTATTAACCTTCGTTGCTTGTGTCACTTGTCACAGACACGCAGACCATACATACATATGTATGTATATATATGAAACTTAAACACAAGAAACTAATATATTGGAAAAGTTGTATGCCGCCAGTAATTCTTCAACTAAGTGATCACGTTGGTCCTTCAGTTTAAACTTTGTGGTAAAAAGCAATAATATTGAAAATAACAGAGCAAACAACCCACACACACTTAGGTTCCATTAAGAGAAGCCAATTAAAGCAAACAAATTAATATCAAATACACCATTGCAATAATACATTTCAGTAACTTTTTTCTTTATATAAGTCTCTCTAGTATTTCACTGATTGGTTTTTTCACTGCTTTCATTTGTTGTATAGCGGTTGCGGCCTTATGTGGTATAGTTGGTCTGGTGCTGTCGGGAGCCGGTTTGGCGTGGGCTTATTACTAATAATTACTTTTATACTGCAGATGGACGTTTGCGTGGCTTTTATTTTTCAAAAACAGAACTCAATTTGTTCGTAATTAATTTGTCCACTTAACTATTAGCTGGGCTTGAACGATATGTGATATGAACATTTCGTACTTCCTTGAATCTCTACCTGCCTCTGCTTATGATGATTCTGTTAAAAATTTGTATTAACGATGCTGCTGTTCGAAATGGGATCTAGTGAGCTGAAGTCAAGCATAATTTGCTCTGAGATGATTTGCATGGAAGTGACAGAAATTTCGCAGAAAAAGTTGACGAAAGTTACATCGAATTCTTTCCTACGAGCATAAAAGATATTCAACGAATCCTTAAATAAGTTTACTATGATGGAGATGAGAATCGGACTTTCCGCGAATAGCTGTCTATCTTCCGATTTATAGATGCTTTACGTCACTTTACTGCTTCTTAAAGCTGCCTAGTTCGATGGAAAAAGTGTTCATCCACATTTTTGCTGCCTTCAACTGCAAGACAGCTTATACGCACATACGCGTTTGTTTAGGTAAAATCATACGTCAGCTCAAAACTTAAATGAAGCAACAGGTTTCTCTTTTAGTCTATAGAAACTGAAGTGAAATCCCATAATACACCAAGACAAGCCAGAGACATATTTACTTATGCATTTATGTATATGTCTACTTGGCTAATGCATAAGGAGGTGTACGAATGCAATTTAGAAAGAAAGAAAATACTTAAGGCACGCAGGCATTGGGAATAGCGAAAAAAAAGAAGGAAAATGTGGGATATTTTAAAACGTGCGTATGTCTGCGTCTAAACAAAAATTAATGTATGCGTGTATTTATGTATGTATGTGCGCTTCATTGAATGTTAGTGGTAGTGAGAATTCAATTATGGCATTGACGCATACAACCTTGACACATATACTACACAGTTGTGCAGAGTACTATGGGAAATTTTGAGAAAAGTTGCGTCAAAAATAAATACCTCAATATATGCAAAATTGAGAAAAACTGTGAATTGATTTAAAACTAATAATTTCGATTTTTTTTAACTCTTAAAGAAAAACTAAAAATTGCGGTTTTCTTCAAAATTAAAGCTCTTATATGGATGAAAAGCGAAACTTCCTCTTTACACAATCTTTCCCATTGTACGACTTGCATAGTTTCTATATATCTTTGGTAAGACTAAAGTGTTACAAAAAAATATGAATCCATCCCACAATTTAAACTATTAGAAAACCCTTAGCAACTTTTTAAGTAGAACTCTATCACTTCTCTTATTTAATTACATAGTTTTACCCCTCTCCTCTGTATAATAACTCAAATATTGTTCTTTATTCGACTCTTCATTAATAACTTGCTTTTTCTCTAATTCCGCTTATAGATGGCCAGTAGTGGAGATCCTAAATGGCAAAAGGATGCGGCCGATCAAAATTTCGATTATATGTTCAAACTTCTGATAATTGGCAATTCAAGTGTGGGCAAAACAAGTTTCCTCTTTCGTTATGCCGATGACAGTTTCACCTCAGCTTTTGTATCAACGGTTGGCATTGATTTCAAAGTGAAAACAGTGTTTCGACATGATAAGCGCGTCAAACTACAAATATGGGTAAGTGAAAATAAACAAAAAGAAGTGAAAATGAATTATAAATATGATAAATGATAAATTGAAAACTGAATGGAAAAAAGGAATCATTGAAGCAACAATGCAAGTCATTAATTAAAAATAAAGCAAACGAGTAGCAAGTATATAACAAGCTCAAGCACCACTAAGAGATGTATGTAGTAGCTTTTAAATGAAAAATGATTTCCTTGAAAGCATGCTTGTCTCTTAATTTTAAAAGTAAATATGTACGTTATTGGAAAAATCAACAATCATGCTCAAAGTCGACTGGTCATGGTGAAAAGTGGTGCTAGAATTTTCTCCCTAAAATGGGCAAAAATAATTCAATTAATTCAATTGCTCTTTAAAATTTCATTAGAATTTCTTTCAGACTAACCTCCATATTCATAAAAAAAATAAAAAAAAAAGCTTTATAAAGCTCTTATAATTCAAAATTTTTATTAAAATTTCATTTTAAAAAGCTTTATAAACTAATTTAATTTTTTTGTGAATATGAGGTTTGAAGCTTACTTCCACGAAAGAATAGTACTAATCAGATACTATTATTTACATGGGCACGGGTTTTTCAATCAAGTTTTAAAATATATATCCCCCAACGACGTTATAAACTATTAGTCAGGTGATTTTTAGCATTTCGACTTTTCCATTAGGGCGGGTTTAGATGTTTGTGTACCTCTGTTCGCTTTTTATGTGCTTTTTTAATCAATCGCTATGAATTGCGAGCAAACATAATAAAAAGCATACCATAAAATCACAATATTTCCCCATTTATGTATACAATAAAGTAAAAGTAAATATATCAAATACACGCAAATGGCCTTGTGGACAAGCGTCGTTGTAAAAATTGAGCTTTATTCATGCGGCATATTTTTTTTTTGTAATGGTATACCATTGTATTAAAAATAACCTTGGTAATTTACAAGCGTAGCCATGTTGATTTAAGTGCACAGTATGGAATTTGTAAGGAAGTTTTAAGGAATTAAAAGGGTAACTACTATTAACCTCAAATAATTTGAGGAAAGTTAGTCAATCTTACAGAACTAATCGTTAAAAACAGTGGCGGATACAGGATTTTGAAAATGTGCTCTTGAAAAAATTAAAAATTAATGTTAATTAATTAAAACCTTTTAAAAGTAAACAGAGCAATCGTCATTTACGTTAATTTTTCAAATATCGTAATTTAAAATGGTTGTACAGAAAAATTTTAAAACAAAAAAAATTGTTTGAATAATTTGAATATTTTTTCAACAAAAAATTTTTTTTTTAAACATAAAAATTTTTTTTGAACAGAATTTTTTTTTTTTTTTGTAATATGGTACAGTTACAAAAATATGATATCATGCTATAATTAAAAATTTTGAAGATTTTTTTATGCCCAATGATTGTACATTAATATTTAAAAATAAACAAATTTTTTTTTCAATTTAAAATTTTTTTCAACATAAAGATTTTTTTGAAATACGGATATTGTAAAGAGGTATAGTTTTGTAGAAAAAAATTTGAATGAACAAAATTCATATTTTTAAATTTTTCAGTGAAGATTTTTAAAAATGATTAATATATCATGCATTGCAATGGTTAATAAAAATTTAGAAAAAGAAAGAAAAATAGTAATAAAAATAAACAATAATTTGAAATTTTTTTTGAAATAAAGTTTTTTTTTTTAAATGCAGATCTTATATATGTATAAAAAAAATTTTAATTTAGATTTTTAATATTTTTATGATTTTTCAAAATTTCACAATTATTTGCAATAATTTACATTTTGAATTGTTTAATAGAGTGGTAAAAAAAAAACCTTTAACAAATTAAAAGAAATTTTAAAAATATTTAATTTTAATATTATCTAATAGTTTTAGGATTTGAGTATACTGTCTAATCTTCGTACGTTGGGTGTCAAAAAATTGTAGAAAAATTAAGTTTTAATGAAAGTGTTTGCTCAAAATATCGTTATGGCACTATAGGGAGTATGTATGCAGGATCGCCCTTTTTGTGAATTGAGCAGAGAACACTTAGATCACAATCTTTTTACATACAGTACAATTTACTGAGTGCATACATACATGCTATCATATACAGCACGAGTTATGCCGCTCAGAATTATCTATGGCCCCTCAAAATTTATTACGAACTAAACTAATTATACCTACTAATTTTATTTTGCTATACAAACCGATATATATATGCCATATTTTAAATGTTAATCCAACCATCAGTTTCGTCTCTACCAAAGTACTTGAATCAAAGTTCATAAACAATGAACATATTTACAACCATATATTAGTATTGAAATATTTATTAAATTTTCGTCTGCTATTTCAACATTCTGCCAGTGTCAGCTGCTAACAATCTCACACAATTTTGTTGATTAGCTCGCCACTAATACAGAGACAATACTTTTGCCTAACACTGTTGGACAAATTACAGCCATAAATCAAATTGGACAGACAAGTATTTTAGGGACTTTGTCAAGTACATACGTGTAATACACTACTAATAATACATTGTGATTGTTGTGGAAATGGCTTCACTTAATTCAAGCAGCGGCAAATATGTTATAAATTCTAGCGAAAGAAATCCATACCTCTAAAAGATAAATTTAATTAAACTGTCTTAGAATTTTTTACTCCGAGAAGTCTAAAAAAATATTCATGACCTTGAGGTAATTCATAGTCATGTGCTCCAGTTTGAGTCAGAAACACAAATAATTAGTTAGAAATATTCAGAAGCCAACAGCAATCAATCTCGTAAGCGGTTCTCTGGCTAAAGAGAGTAAATATGATTCCCTCTCAAGCAGAAGCTCCAAGTTTTTGGTCGAGGCAATTTTTGCTGACATTTCATAAAAATATTGGAAACAAACTACTAGTTTTAGTCAGAAAAGTATTTGATTGGAGATTACACTAAAGTTCGCCGCATTATAAACCGACACCAGAAATTATATCTAGGCAATTTCGCCCCTTGAATTATTTGTTCCAGAATTAGGCTATAGAAAGAAATTGCATCATATTTTCTAGATTATTTCACCATCAACAATTTATATTCAATATAAATTTTTGTCTAAATTTAAGACAATTTTCCAACTTTTAATTAAATACAAAAACTCTGGTGAAAAATTGTTGTTAACAACTTTGTATTGCTCTAAGTAAATTAATTTCGACTATAAGAGTTCAAATTGAGCAATATAATAAGAATTCAAAACATCTTACCTATTTGAGTATTGACCATTTAACTAAATTCTGATAAAAGTTGTCTTTAATAACAATACTTTTTTGTTCTTAAAAACTTTTATATGCAACACGTTAAATTTGCTGTAACAACTTTGGCATTCAAGTTTTTGAAAGAAATACAATTTCACTGCAACTCGAACAAAGCCATCAATTCTTAGAACCATATGCTATTGCATATTTACACAATATTACATATGTACATACAAGACTGATATTAAACCCATATTCGCCTACGCTCTACTAATCACATTGCAAAATTTATTGCAAAACCGACAATAATCTTTTTCCCCCCAACTTTTCAGTTAACGCTTTAGTGACCATTAAAACTGCAATTTCTCGCGCCAATGAAATTGAAACTATACAAACTAACTTATGTACATACAAACATACATACGTATATCATATATATAAATTCGTCTTTTTCTTATTTTTACTATTCGTTAACAGGATACAGCGGGTCAAGAGCGATATAGAACAATAACCACAGCATATTACCGTGGCGCCATGGGTTTCATTCTAATGTATGATGTCACAAATGAGGATAGTTTTAATTCTGTACAAGATTGGTAAGTATGAAGATGTGGGAGGATGTTAAAGTGAAAGCACACAAAAACAATTTTAAAGCCATTTTAAAGAAAGCAAAGAAATTGGTTACAGGCTACTGTGGGTAGTGGGATTGTCTGGAATTGTTAAGGTGTCATGTGCAACTTTCGTCTTAGAACTTTAGGATTATGATTTTTTCCGATTTTTGAAAAAGTATTTTGCGCAAAATATTGTCTCTTTTGCCATACCTGGAATAAGAACCCATCGAGATAATAATTGAAAAATAATCTCGAAAATATTATAACAGTCAGAAAGCGATATGAAGCCTTAGCAAGAGGATAAGACAGTAGGAACAATATCTTGAAATGATAATTGCAGAATGATAATTATAGTAATTAAGTAGATCTTCGAGTGTACATCTGCTATATAAAGCTGTGTAAAATTCAACAGAAGTATTTTCATTGGGAATCAATAAAATTCGTTGCCAAATTAGTAGAAAAAATTTATGTCCATACTTTTCAAATCTGTTAACTTGAAAACGTCTTTCTTTTTGGGTCTCTTTTAATCGTTTATAGTCCAGTTGAGATATAATTTTTTACAGAATTTTTATTGCTTCTACTCTACCACCTAATACTGTCGCATATTTTCTTAATTATTTATGTAGTTATAATGTCTATAGATTTATGTTTTTTAAAACATCGGTAATATTTTTATAGTTTTTTAAAGACTCTAATACTCGCTATAGGTTAGTCTTTCCTCAATACCAAAAAGTGAGCAAACAAGTTGTGTGTTGTTGTTTGTTAAATGGAATTAAACTCTTCGACGAACAAACAGGAAAAAAGTATAGTACAGTTAGTGAAAATACGATCGAAAGTCTAGGCTTGGCACTGATGGGATGAGAAGTGGTCTCATAATTTAATTATGTTCAGTGTGCTGATAAGTCGAGCTCCATTATTGCTACTAAAAACTATATATACATAGTTATTTTGTAAAAAATTTTAATACTTAAAGCGGCTTATAAACGATAATTGATTGTCTAAAAATAGTTTTTATATTGCTCTCCGAATTCCTTGCTTTAATATTAAATACTTTACTATTTTACAGGGTGACTCAAATCAAAACCTATTCTTGGGATAACGCACAAGTGATACTTGTTGGCAATAAATGTGACATGGAAGATCAACGTGTTATCTCATTTGAGCGAGGACGACAATTAGCCGATCAATTGGGTGTTGAATTCTTCGAGACGTCGGCCAAAGAAAATGTCAATGTTAAGGTAAATGCAATGAGTAAAAGTAAATGTGAAATAGAATAATTTATATATAGCGATACATATTTTTACAGGCTGTTTTTGAACGACTAGTTGATATAATTTGTGACAAAATGTCGGAAAGTTTAGACTCGGATCCGACGTTAGTAGGTGCTGGGCAGAAAGGACAACGACTGACAGATCAACCTCAAGGAACGCCCAATGCGAACTGTAATTGTTAAGCATACAAATGCATATACATACATACACAAATATACATACATATATACATATATATATATACATAAACAAATACATAGGCACACACACATACATACGCATACATATAAATATGTAGACACATTTAAACACAAATATACACTAATAAATAAATAAATAATTAATTAAATAAATGAAAAAGAATGTAAAACTATTTAAATTAAGACAAAGGATCATATAAATTAATAATGTAGATTAATGTAGTCTCATATGTACATATGTGAGCACATACATACATCTTAACATATACCTATTTTGTTGTCTTTTGGTTTAAATGTTATACAAATTCAAAAAAAAAAAACAGAAAAAAATACTAAACAAGGTTTTGCTGTATTTGTATGTAAATGTGCTAATGGAAAACGAAAAATCAATTAAAATTGTTAAAATTAAGCAAAGAATTTGTTAAAGAAATTACGCCTCAAAATATACCAAATCAGTAAAAAATTTAAATTTTAGTTCAAATGTGATCTTGCGCATGAAAAAAAAAAATTATCCAAAAAGTGCAGAATTGGACAGTTTTATTTCAAATTTAAAAAATTTATTTTGTATACAGCAAAGGAACTTTTACTTAGACAACTCCGTAAAAGTAACTCACGGCTGCGTCATGAACCATGTCCTAGTCTCTTTGGAATCTTCTGGTTCTGGAGTTGAATCGCCTCTAAGGGCTTGTAGTTATATTCCAAACGGTCGCAGTCTTCATTCTTTGTAAGTAAGAACATCATATTGGATCCCAACCGCGCCCCTAGGAGTATCCCTTATATCCACCCTTCATCGGCTCATGATATTTTCGAGGCTGTCGGTATATTCTTATTTATTTTTTTAGGATTGATATTGAACATTCCAGATATTGGCTATAGCTCGTTGCGTTGATTCTCTCGAAGCGTAAGCCCTACAATTTCAGCTTGCTTTTTCGTCACTCAGGGGAGGACATTGATATTGGCTAAGACTAGATATTGATCCGGATGGCTGTTACGTTCTCAAATGGTGTGTCGTTTCAAAAAGTTGAAACAGGCCGTCCATGTCGTCCGTTAGAGCCATTCATTTTGAGTATTTTTTGTTTGAAAGACAGCCAAGAAGCTCAATGAAATGATTTATGTATAGTCGAAGCTCCGTCGTAGAGACGACGTTTTCCTCTGCTAAGGGAACGAATAACCTCATTTACCTTGACTTGATTGAAGTCACTTAGCACGACTTTGATATCATGGAGGGTGACAGTGGTTCTAAGTGAGTAATGGCTTCCATTGCTGTAGCCAAGTGAAATAATTACACTCTCAATTACTCAATAATGCAATGTAATTAAATTGCATTAATGCAAGTCTGGAGAAATTGTTGTATAAATGCAGACTGTGTTGTAATTAAAAAACATTAAAATATGTACGTTTGAATGTAGTAGTGCAGCAGCCGAACGGTAATTGTGTAGTTCAATGAAATTATATTATTGACTAATGGTATTTAAATGTTATGTAATGTAATTACATAACTTCGTTGAATTTGTAAACATGTATGTGTAAGCAAAACAATTGCGCAAATAAAGTTGATAATAAAATAGAGAATTACATACATACATATATACGAAATGAAAGCTGAAACGAATGAAATTAAAAAAAAAACAACAAAAATGTATGAAAATGATATATGAACTACTAAAATGACAAAAAATATAATTACCAACATTATTATAATCATTACAGTTATGTATATGTTGAGAACAAAAGCTATCGAACAAATTTAAAGCAAACCTATAACAATTCTGAACTTGTACAACAATGACACAATAGAAAATTACACTTTTTACAAAAAAAAAAAAAAAAAACTATAAAAATAACAAACTTAAAACAGAATATTAAAACAAAAAAGGAAATAAAAAAGAAACAACAATAAATTTAAAGAAAATTTTTATTAATTACATATAAATTCATTTTATTCGTTATTTGTTTATAAACATAAGTACATTACAAAAACAACAAATAAAAAAACAATTGTGCTCTCTTGTTAAATACACCACATAAAAGTGTCTAGGCTGTTCTTAACACAGATTTTTCTTTCCATTTACAACATATTTGTACAATTTTTCTTAGCTGATTTAAGCGGGTGTGAAAAGCTTCATCCATTTCATTGGAAACCACTTGCCTAATATGGCCAAGTTTCTACAGTGTAGCACCAGAATGAGATTGCTGCTAGAAGCGCCTGCTATATCATTCAGGTGGTTGGTATCTTGAGTTGTCACACCACAGGGTAAATTAGAAGAAACTTACCGATTTTACATCACATTATTTGTAGGTAAATGATGTGACATCTTACTCACCAGGTGATGTGACATTATAATCATCTGATAATGCGGCACACGCCTGTTCCCTTTTTTATTCTTCTTGGCTTTTCATATGCATGAGGAACAAATTCCCAGTGAAGCTTTTTGCAGCCCACCAAAGTGTTTTGGAGGGCATACTACTTTGTATCTGTGCAGTGAAGTCCTCTTATGAATGATTGCAGGTCATCATACCTTGTTTAGAGACTC
Organism: Sphenella marginata; assembly: GCA_951509765.1. Taxonomy (NCBI): domain Eukaryota; kingdom Metazoa; phylum Arthropoda; class Insecta; order Diptera; family Tephritidae; genus Sphenella; species Sphenella marginata. The sequence continues at coordinate 15,535,187 of OX608083.1, forward strand.
TACAACACCACCATAGAAGCAAATGGAAGAACCCAGTGGCCCATCTGTACATCACCATTTCTAGTTACGATACACTTACTTACACATAAATACACATACACACATATACAAAGGCATAACTTAAAACAAAAAAAAACAAAAAAATAAATCAAATTATGTAACTAAGAGTATTAGCCGCAATCAATACTTTTTTACTTAAAATAAAATAAAATTTATAAACAAACAGCTCTTATTAAACAAACAAATGCATACATACATACATACTATATTTAAACTTTCGCCTTGTACATTTTCAAAAACTTTAAGTTCTATTAGAAAAGAGGCTTTCATTGCGTCAAAACGTTGTAAACAAATTTAATTTTATTTCTTCAAAAATTATAACTAGTACGCTAATGAATAACAAGAAAATTGGAAAAATAGAAATTTCAAGAACAAACAATTTTTATTTTCCAAAAAGAATTGGCCGCTTTGGCGCTGCACAAAAAATGTTGCTGAAAAGAAAGAAAACAAAATACAATAATTTATAAACTGTGTAATTTCATAAAGCTGCCCAAAGCGAGAAATAGTCTTAAATAAGTAAACTTACATGTAGACATACATACATACATTTTTCTAGTTTAACTTACACACTTACATACATACATACATATACACCTGAAACCGTAATTACATATTTACATATAAAGATACGCTTAAATTATTATCATTGCATGTTTTATTGTAGTAAATTACATATATACATAACTACATATATATAAATATATGATCATAAACAAAATATAAATTCAAAAGAGAAAGAAAAATAATAAAAGAAAATACAGTTATGATATGTCAAAAAAAAACAAAAACACTTGTGTTTATAACAAATGGAATTGATCTTGTAGCAAAACGATATGATATTCCACTTACCAGGTGATGTTATAGTTTAGTCAGCAGGTGATGCAACACATGCTATTTTTTATGGGCGCCTAGTGATTTGCGTTGGTTTTTAGGAAAATACCCGAAGGACCCGGCAGACGTTGTTCTGCCCAAATTTAGGGAAAGAATCGCACGATAAGTAAAAATGTTTGGAATATTACGGTCCCTAGTAAACTTCCCGGAAAAAAAGAATCCCCGAATTTTAACAAAAGTAGAGTGGAACCTTTGTACCAAATTTGAAGAAAATCACACAATAAATAAAGAAGTTTGGAATATTTCGGTCCCTGGTAAACTTCCCGGAAAAAAAGAAACCACATATTTTAACAAAAGTAGGGTGGTACCTTCGTACCAAATTTGAAGAAAATCGCATAAGAAACAAAGAAGTTTTGAATATTTCGGTCCCTAGTCCACTTAAAGGAAAAAAAGAAATCCCGAATTTTAACAAAAGTAGAGTGGTACCTTTGTACCAAATTTGAGGAAAATCCCCCCACAAATAAAGAAGTTTGGAATAATACGGTCCCTGGTAAACTTCCCGGAAAAAAAGAAACCCCATAGTTTAACAAAAGTAAAGTGGCACCTTTGTAAAAAATTTGAGGAAAATCCCACCACAAATAAAGAAGTTTGGAATATTTCGGTCCCTGGTCCACTTCCCGGAAAAAAAGAAATTCCCAATTTTAACAAAAGTAGAGTGGTACCTTTGTACCAAATTTAAAGAAAATCGCATAAGAAATAAAGAAGTTTTGAATATTTCGGTCCCTGGTCCACTTCCCGGAAAAAAAGAAATTCCGAATTTTAACAAAAGCAAAGTGGCACCTTTGTACCAAATTTGAAGAAAATCGCACTGTAAATAAAGAAGTTTGGAATAATACGGTCCCTGGTAAACTTCCCGGAAAAAAAGAAACCACATATTTTAACAAAAGGAGAGTGGTACCTTTGTACCAAATTTGAAGAAAATCGCATAAGAAATAAAGAAGTTTTGAATATTTCGGTCCCTAGTCCACTTCCAGGGAAAAAAGAAATCCCGAATTTTAACAAAAGTAAAGTGGCACCTTTGTACCAAATTTGAAGAAAATCGCACAGTAAATAAAGAAGTTTGGAATAATACGGTCCCTGGTCCACTTCCCGGAAAAAAAGAAACTCCAAATTTTAACAAAAGTAAAGTGGCACCTTTGTAAAAAATTTGAGGAAAATCCCACCACAAATAAAGAAGTTTGGAATATTTCGGTCCCTGGTCCACTTCCCGGAAAAAAAGAAATTCCCAATTTTAACAAAAGTAGAGTGGTTCCTTTGTACCAAATTTAAAGAAAATCGCATAAGAAATAAAGAAGTTTTGAATATTTCGGTCCCTGGTCCACTTCCCGGAAAAAAAGAAATCCCGAATTTTAACAAAAGCAAAGTGGCACCTTTGTACCAAATTTGAGGAAAATCCCACCACAAAGAAAGAAGTTTGGAATATTACGGTCCCTGGTCCACTTCCCGGAAAAAAAGAAATTCCGAATTTTAAAAAAAGTAGAGTGGTACCTTAGTACCAAAATTGCGGAAAATCCCAACACAAATAAAGAAGTTTGGAATAGTACGGTCCCTGGTCCACTTCCCGGAAAAAAAGAAACCCCGAATTTTAACAAAAGTAAAGTGGCTCCTTTGTACCAAATTTGAAGAAAATCCCACCACAAATAAAGAAGTTTGGAATATTTCGGTCCCTGGTCCACTTCCCGGAAAAAAAGAAATTCCGAATTTTAACAAAAGTAGAGTGGTACCTTTGTACCAAATTTGAAGAAAATCGCATAAGAAATAAAGATGTTTTGAATATTTCGGTCCCTGGTCCACTTCCCGGAAAAAAAGAAGCCCCGAATTTTAACAAAAGGAAAGTGGCACCTTTGTACCAAATTTGAAGAAAATCTAACAATAAATAAAGAAGTTTGGAATATTTCGGTCCCTGGTCCACTTCCCGGAATAATGAAAAATAGATAACGGCCGATTCTCAGACCTACTAAATACGCTCACAAAATTTCATGAGAATCGGTCTAGCCGTTTCGGAGGAGTATGGGAACGAGAACTGTGACATTCAGGTGATGTTATTTTTTAGTCACCTGGTGATGAACCGCTTACTATTTTTTATGGGCGCCTAGTAATATGAGTTGGTTTTTAGGAAAATAAGAAGAATAGGGCAGATATAGGTGATGTGACATTCTGCCCAGGAGATGATGGTCACCAGATGATGTGATATCATACTCACCAGGTGATGTTATGATTTAGTCAGCAGGTGATGCAACACTTTCTATTTTTTATGGGCGCCTGGTAATCTGCATTGGTTTTAGGAAAATAAGTGGAATAGGGCAGATATAGGTGATGTGACATTCTGCCCAGGAGACGATGGTCACCAGATGATGTGATGTTATGACTTAGTCACCAGGTGATGCAATGCTTGCTATTTTTTATGGGCGCCTAGTGTTCAGGGTTGGGTTTTAGGAAAATAAATAGAAAAAGTCAGATGATGCATCACCAGGCCACACAACTAGGTGATATGGCGGCTTGTTCAAGAGATTATAGACTCCTGACGATGTGATATGAGATGCCCACAAAAAATTGAAGCTTTTGCAACAACTTGTAGTGTCACATGTCACATTGACCACGTTACCGACTGATGTCCATCAACTACGTATATCGCATCAACGACTGATGTCACATCAACGACGACGTACTTGAAGAATTCCAATTCCACTGTAGTCTATATTGGAGCTTCTAATTTTCTTGGACTTCCTGTTGATATGTGATGTCAATATTAGCTAAGGAGCGTGATTACTGGGCAGAATGAAGCATGCAGAATGTCATCCAATGATGTCACAGTGCAATATGAACGCCAAAACCCTTAGTTTTCTATAACTTTTGCTTTCAAGAATAAAAACAAGATATTTTTGGTAAATATTTTTGTATTTCATAATTACATTTATTTATGGTTTTCATGATGCCTAATTAAATATATTTATATATATATGTTTTTTCGGCGCTGCACAATATTATACAATAAGTTTTCAGATATTTTTCAGGCAATGCTGGATCGTAAGTATTTTACACAGATAATATACAGACATTTGCATGTAAATCTAAGTTTTGTTTTTTTTTTGTTTTTTGTCTTAATGAATTCGATAAATATTTTGTTTTGTAAAAAAAAACTATAACTACTTTAATCTAAGAAAACTTAAATATATAGTGTACAAATGATTTAATATTAATTTTTTTTTCTATATGTATGTTTTTCGTAAAAAACAAATATTTTACTTAATCAAATATTTCTATAATACAATATGATATAAAAATTAATTTTTGATTATTTGAAAATATTACTTATTAATAAAAATGTAAATATGCAGTGGAAAACAAAAAAAATTATTTTAAATAATATTTGTAATCACTGGTTGAGTATTAAATAGATACTTAAAAGACAATTTTGTACATTTTTTTTGTTCGACACTTCAAATTAACGATAACAACATATCAAAACAGCTGCAGTCTTAAGGTGATATTTTTAGAAAATTTTATTGATTACAACTACATTTCAATTTGATAGAGACCTACGCTGATTTGATATACGTCGACGTAAATTGATTAGTGTTTTTAAATCAAAACTAGCCTTAGCTATATAAAATAGGTATACTATCAACTACATATATGAACAAAATATATAAAAGAAATCCCAATTCTTAAATAAAAAAATATTATGTTATCAGATCTGTTCTTCACTAACAATTATTTGCTCTTTAATAAAATAACTTTCATCTTCGGCATCAAAGCCTATTTTTTAAATTTTCTAGCACATGTTTTTGTAATATTGAAGATATTGAATGAATAAATTTAAAACATATTTTTTTTTTAAAACAAAATTCTACTCTTCCAATTCTAAATATAAGCTAGGACCGAACGGATGGCAAAATGGGAGTGGATCGACTAATAAAGATTTTGTTCTTCAGTTTAAATCTGTACTTGAAAATCGGATTAAGTCTACAGATACGAATGTATTAGAGCTCGTGTATGCAACCGATTAAGCGACTATTTTCGATGACAGCTTTGCTCGACGAGAATAAAATTTAAACAAAATGTTATGGAATGTCATTGAAAAGTGTTCGGCGACACAAACCATTCACAGGAATTTTTTTTTTGCTATTTCATTGGGAGAGAGAGTTTGCTGTTGAGATTTCGCTAAGTAAAACTCGAAAGTGATAAACAGCTGAAACTACAATAAAAATTTCCAACTTAGATTTATTTAACAATGAAAATAGCAACAGCAAATTTCTTTACTCAATTTAACAAAATTTGTTTGCCGTAGCATTTGAAATAAATTTCAGAAAGGTATTATTTTCAAAATTTTGCAGCTCAAAAATATCCAACGAATTGTCTAGCGTTTCAACTTCAGTGGTGTTATCGAATCGATTTGTAAATTTTTTTCGCGGCTACCATATATACTTGTCAAGCTGGCTGTGTTAATGAATGCCAAACATTAAAAAATTAAATAAATTTGGAAAGTTAAGATTAAGGCAATTCTCAAAGAGTTGTTGTTTGGATAATCAAATGATCGTTTAATTCGTTTGAAAACCGACTATTATTGGTAATCAACAAAGGATGCTTCGTAAAAAGCCGAGAGGTAGTTAGCGAGTGTAGTTAAGAAATTGTTCAGCTATTAACGGTTAGTAGACTTAGACGTGTGTTTCTCAAAATACCGTTTTCGATTACCCAGCAAACATTTAAGTTAGACGACGTTTAAAAAACGACTCGAATTCTAATGAATTTCTCTAAAGTAGAAGGTTAGAGAACGATTTAAAAAACTGTCGAGTATTATGTCATTCTTTAGAAAAAGGGGAATTAGTTCTCGATATCGAACAAAAAATTCGTTATCTAATCGCATTCTAAAGTAGAATTCGAATAGGTTTGTAATGCGAATTTTTTCCTAGTGTTTTTTTAAATGCTCTCTAAACGAAATCTAGCATAGTCCTCTAAACTGATTTTCGATAATAGCACTACATTACTACTCTAACGTTTGAGATTGTGTTTGCTGCGTAGCATAATCGTTCGAAGACTTAACCGATTAACATGAGCTGTATTAGCTACATATATGCATATTCTATAGGTATAAATATGTTTCTAGTATGTGCTTCGATTTTTGTGCAAAACTTATAGTTTACTTGAATAAATGCATTACTTTCGTTGTCACTTAAATTAATTTTACTCAATCAATCCACTTAATCATATTCTAATGAAATTGTTTGCTGCTAAATTTCAACTAATAAATGGCATAAGAAGCTTCTTAAAGTATATAACCACATAATCCCGACATCCGTTTTATATTATTTTTACATACAATTACTTGCTATTAAATATTCTCTACACAACTTAATTTCGAATAAGCTCCAAACTATGAACGAGGCACTCTTTACGTTAATGTTTCGATAAGGTGGCTTGGTTTGTGTTTTTTTTGTTTAAATTAGAATGCAAATTAAATTTTACTTAGCTTAAATTCAAATGCGTATATAAATGCAAAATTATTTCGTTAATTATCATAGCGTACTTAGATAAATGCAAGTGGTTTGTTTGCTTTTTGGCAAGATTATTTTTGAAGTTTTTTTTTTTTTTTGAATGCTGCAGTTTATTTTTATGTTTTGCTTTTCTTAAAAAATGATGAGTTTTTCATGAATGTGTACTAAATTTGTTAATACGCATTATAGTTTTAATATGTATTTAAAAAAAAAATCAGTCTGTATTATGTGAGTATATCTCAATGCGTTTACGCATTTGTTTAATTTTTAATACCAAAGTAAATTTCAAGAGTATTTGTAATATTTATTTTAAATCTAACTTATATTGATCTTAAACTAAATGCAGCTTAGACAAATATTTTTGCTATGAAAGTATTTTTTCCGAGTATTATTCGTACATACATATATCAGTGGCGGATGATGATATTTAGTTGTTGATATTAAGTAAAACTTTTGAATTTTTCACAATTTCGCATGATCTCGAAAAAAAACTATATTTATGAAATTATCACCCATATCCAGTTTGTACCCCCACTAATATACTTTCGTATTCAGCTGAATAGTAAGCTTAATGCCATGTGAGAATTGATAGTTAAAAAGAAGACAGCTTAAAGACGATCGTGCGTTAGTGTTGGAAAGTCAATTGTTTCATTTTTGTCTAAACATACATACATATATGTATAACATTTACTGTTGTTTTTATATATACATATTTTATTTTTTTTATATAAAAAAATCAACATTTTTCTATATACCATTTCATCATTTTTTTCTGTTGTGCTTATTAAACTTTTTTTGCTTAAATATGTACATACTTCTTGCATAAATATAGAAAAAACTGTTCACATATATGTAGCTATACCCTTAACACTTTTCTTTATTGTTAAATTTTTTTTTGCAGACACTTTATCTCAGGTATTCTGCAAAGCCAGTGCGGCTTATCGACGTGCCCGTAAGCTTTGTTTTATTTTCATTGTAGGTAACTGTTTTTGGTTTTAGAAGTGACATCGCAACAATTCCCTTGTTCATTGTTTTAGCAATTACTATTCAAATAAGTATTTCTTTTACGAACACTTACTGCCAATAATGCGTTAATTTTTTTTCTCTGTAATTTAATTAAAAACTAATAGAAATACTTAAATAAACACAGTACGGTTAAAAGTATTCCTTAAAAAAGTCTGCTAAAAAAAATTTTAACAAAGAACTTTTTGTTATAAAAGAAATAATTCAGCTTGAGAACTTGCTACAGAGCTTTAAGTTTTAATCCATATGAAATTCATCTTTACAAAGATTTGAACATAATGAAGTCATCTAATAGAGTCTCATTTCTGCTTTAACTGCTTAACTAGAATTGTAAGAATCAATATTTGGTCTGGAAATAGGCATAAGGCATTAAGAAAAAGTTTGAGTACTATAAGGTTTAGCTTAGCGTCAAGCTTTATGAGAGTTGAAAATATTTCGACTTTGTAATGTAAAGCAGCCTTATCGAAGTGATAAAGAATTCGTTGAAATAAAAGAAACTTCGCCTTATTTGGTTTCCATATACAAAACGTAAGTAAATGAGTTGGTAGATAAACGGTTAATGCAGAAATAAAACCATATTTGAAGCTGTTCTAAGAAACAAAAAATTATTTAAAAGGAAAAAAAAAATCTTTGCTTAAAGGTTTGACTAAGTTTGATGAAAATTTAAAGGCATGAATTTTATCTGTTGAGATGACATGGAGTAATATACATACATATATTTAAACTTGCAATAAATATTCCTCATTTGCTGGTTTAAAAATATTTTCTGTTTTTTTTTGTTTTCAAGATATCCACAATATATAGTTTAACTCGCCTATATTTTTTAATTTTTGAATTTATTGCAATTTCTTTTCAGTTAGCGAGTATACATAAATACAAGTAAATGCCTAGGTACTCGCACACATTTATTATATGTATGTATGTTTGTATGAATTTCCTTAATAAGTAAGATCAACTTAACAACTATTATTATTTTTTTTTTTTTACATTTGTCCTTGTTGATGAATAACTTAATTTACGTTCTTGTTTAACAATCTATATGTATAAAGTGATACAGTGATGTCGACACTTACAAACAAACATATGTATATGTATGTGTATTTATTGACATCGTCCACTATAATAATGTGGTGATGGCACACGACGTATTGTTGCAAAATGTTGTGCTTGTTCTTGCTCTTGTTGCTTTTGTTGCTTTTGTTGTTTTTGTTCCTTCTCCTGTTGCTGCTTGTTTACATCATTTTTATTTATTAATTTTTTCTGATTGATTCTCCAAAGTTGTACTGGTATTTGTTGTGCCATTATCGTGGGCATTAAAGTCATTTGTGATTTTTGTTGTTGTAGTTGTAGTTGTTGTTGTTGTTTTTGCTGCTTTTGTATTAATTCTGCTTGTAGTATTATATTTAATTTTTGTTCATTTATTGTGGTATTGTTATTATTGTTGTTTCGTTGCTGATTAAGCTGTTGATGTTGATGATGTGGTCACACGGTCGTTTCATCATCATCAATATTCCTCCTGCATATGTATGTAAGTATGTGTGTGATGAGAGAAGATGAAGAAGAAATAGAAACAAAAATATGTAAGTATGAGTTTTTAATCAACGTTCAAAAGATTTAACAATAATTAATTCTGGGAAAGTGTGTGTGTAATGTAATACAAACAACTAAGAGTGTATGTGTATATTCTGCGAATATGCCTAAGCTAAGGTTTCTACATATGTATTTTAAATATTTGTGCTAAAAATTTCATTACATTTAATTTTGCATAATAATTTGCAAGTAAGAGAAAATATACATTAATTTTATTTTATGGAAAATTTGTGCACTTAAGTGGCCATACACAAGGGATTTACCGAGAGTTATCAATAACAAATGCCATGACAACATTTCTCTTTTTTAAACGAGACTAGAAAGCAAAAGGCCACCGTTTATGGAATGCTTGAAAAGTTTACCAAATAAATTTTATTTTCGCAAATTGCCTTTTCAACTAAATATGTACATAGGGTGGCTCACAGTCTTAAAAATTCATTTGCCTTATCGGTGTGGTTATAGAAATATTTTTTTTTTAAATCAACAACTTGATGTGGATATGTATAATGTATATGTAAAAGTAGCTAAAGCTTTCATCAGTAGCTTTCAAATTTCAGAATATGTAAATAATACAGAAATTCGTATTGTACCAAATAAGCTCCTGATAACTAAAATTTTAGCAGTTGTTCAATAAATGAATTGAATGTGTTTTATTAAATGCCTTTATAAATATAAGCCGATACTTTAATTGAAAGTGGGAAATATGTATATGCACTTTGGATAATTAGAATTTGTGCAAAATTCTAAAACGTTTTAACAAATATGAAATTATTGATTTTATAATAAACTCTAGGAATAGCAACATGTGTATACAAATACATACTTATTTAAATTAAAATATGAAATAGCTAAATAAGCACATAATAATATCCATGCACTATGTAGAGTTATGTAAAAGATTATGATTCAATGAATAATACTATTTTGTTGATTGCTTTCATGCTTTTAATTTAAAATAAATTCAAACAGAAAATAATTCAAAATATTTTTAGTTTATTAATTTAAGCATTTACATACGTATGTATGTAGATATATATGATAAGTATTTATCATGTGTTGATTAAAGCTTGTGGTTGAGAATAAAATGTGTGTATGTATAGGTGTGATGTTAATGAGTATTGTATAGTTAATGATATGATTTAGTCTGTATTAAATTTAAATTTCAAAATTTATGTGATTGAATTATTGTATCGATAGGTTTGACTAGGCGCTGGTGTTTTGATTAGATCACTGGGGAAAATATTTGTATTTGTTTTAGACTAAGTATATTGAGATATCGAGAGCAGAAAATCTTTCGACGCGATTGACTTTTTAGCTTGTGAAAATTTCTAAAATTATTTAAAATTACCCAATAACATTCAATTAAATAGGTTCGAATATCAAAATCTGCTGTATCAGAATTTTTTTAAAGAGCTCTCTATAGCTAAATTTTTTTCAATAATGCCCGATTTCAGCACTTATTCCAACTCAGAAATAGTTTTAAAAACCCATACCTTAATGAAAATTCTTTACAAATTTAGTTCATATAGAATGTTTTTGTACCAAAAACTGAGATGAGACATTTTTGAAAAAAAAAAAAAAAAATTATTGATCGTTTACATAGCCCTCGACAATTGGTCTACCCGAAATTGTTCAATTGTTTTCAAATCTATCGCAAAATAAGAATTATTAATATCGAACCAGATCTGTTAAGTTTCTATTAGAAGTGAGTAATCAAATGATGATATACATAGCTTTTTCAAACAGTAATAATTATTTTAATTATCTTCAAAAATCCGTAATAAATAATTGATTACAATTGAAAAAAAAAAATAATAATAATAATCAAAAATACCAAAAGTAATCAAAAAAGGGTATTGATTGTTATTGATAATTTTTTATTTTTTTTTTTAAATCATAAAGAATCATGATTGTTTTTTAAAGCAACCATTAAATAATCATTAAAACCCGAAAGCAATTGGTAATTAATCATTACTATGATTTTCCAAACAAATTAGTTATCAATCACTCTGGTAATCATTGTCACTATCAATCATTACTTAACAGGTCTGTTTCGCACATCGAATCTTATTCCGGTAGCATTATATTTATTTAATTAAACGATTTCTGCATATCAACGAGCGGTAAATGGACGTCGAGTTTAATTAAAATAAATTTACTGTGTTGTGTTGACAATATAAAGATAAATTCTAGCAGCCCTACTCAGTTTCGAAATTATAATGATTTCTATCATTTTTAGCGGGAGGGAGTATTTGTGGGTAAATAAGAATACTACGAGCACCATATAGCAATTGTCTGTTCTAAAACTAGATCAGTTTTATACATATATACTGATGATTTATTTAGCTAAGCGAATATTGAACTAATATTTTTATTTAACTTTTTATTATCGCTTTATAGCGTTTTTTTTTTTAATGTTTCAAGTTATAACACTTTAGCAATTAGTTTAATTATTTTTATTTAATTCTTTTAAAGTGCAAGTGGAAAGTTTCAACTAGCGAAAAGTGCGTATATTTTCAATATATGTATTTGTTTTCTAATTTAATGTTTCTTTGCTTCATAATAACAAAGTGTACCAGATTGTTAGAGACCAGGGATAACGACGACGCCAGCGATGCAGCCAAATAATGTCCAACTGCAAATGGTTTTTTATACGAATATAATACTTGTATGTACAGTTTTGCTTAATATCTAAGTATGAATGTGTTTAACAAATTTTGTATTTGGTAGAGTGTTTGGTACTTAAAATAACTAAATTAAAACTAAAAACAAAAAAAAAAATAAAAAAAGTTAAAACAATGAAATTTGAAAACAATAGAAACTTATTTTTATTTCGCTGAGATCTAGCTAGATAAACTTTAAAAGAAAAAAAATAATAAGCGATACATTGAAATATCACGGTCCTTATGCAAAAATGTTATGAAGCATTCTATATTAGAGTTCGGGTTCAAACCCCTTCTTGCAAATCCAAAAAAGCATAATTTTCAGGAACTATGAATAAAAGATGTTCTCGAAATATCATAAACTAAAATGTGAACGCCCATTACCCTCTTCCCAAAGTGGTGGATCCGCTACTGGTTTGATCAATAGAAAATTAAAGTTGCTACTGACGACTACAAAGTTGGGGAGTGCCTGCTTATCCAACGGTTTTTCAAATATACCGACCAAAATAAAATTCCACCTGTACCTTGTTTGTACCATATTGGTATGAAATGTGGAAAAACCACAACAAAACGTACAACTTCAAAACAAAAAAGTCACAAAAACTATGTTTTCAACTTTTAAATCCTGCACAAGCTAAAACTAAAATTATTCAAATTGGAGTTATTTGGTAGTTTCGAAAAAAAAAATAATTATTCAATCAAAATAAACATTCAAAATCTAGTTACAAAAATCATTTAACAAAATGCATTTAATAAAGGCAACAACAAAAATACAAATTTTCATAAAACCAATAAGTTCATTGCAAATCACAAACAAATTAAACTCAAATTGTATTTACAATTAGTTGAAAAAATTAAGTGAATTTAGTAAAATATATGTTCAATATACATACATATAAATGTTATAATGTTATTGTTATTGTAGAATATGAACAATGATTTGTTTTACCTCAGAACTGCATTGTTGTAGTTGAATGAATGAAGTTATGTAGTTAGAGAGAGATAGAGACACATAGTGAGTACGAGTTGTTGTTGTTGTTGTTGTTAGCATTTTTTTTTTGGTTAATGTTGTTGTTGTTGCAGTCATCATCGTTATCAAATGTGTGTAATTAAGTTGTATTATCATTAGCATTGTTAGTTTTGTGTATTTAGTTGCAAATTGATTAAACCCAGCGGTGAAAAGGTTCTTCGAGAGAGCACAATGTTTTTTTTTTTTTATATGTATGTGTGTTGAGTAGTTGTGTTTGAGTATGTGAGCGCCACAGTTTTGTGTACAAGTTAAGCGTGAAATTATTAAACAAATTTGTTGTTGTTGTTGTATAAACGCAGTACAAATTGATGTTTGTTTGTCAACAAAATATTTCGCATTTCGGCGCCAACGTTTCAGCATATTTCATACAAATTGAAATCATTTTTGCAAGCATTCATTGTTATTGTTATTGTTGTTGTTGTTTTTGTTTTTTGTTATTTGTTATTTTGAAGTATTAACGTTTTTCGTTGTTATTATAATGTGCCATAAAAACCATTAGCGTGTGTAAGCATATTTCCGCATGCATTTAATAATATGCATATGTATGTATATTCGTTGTTGTTGCATATGTTTATATGTATGTATAGATATCATGTGCATATGTATGTAGGAAAATAAAACATTTGCGTCAGTCAATCATTGATGATTGTTGTTCAACAGTTTGTTGGAAATTTGATATGAATAATAATAATGGAAAAGTTTTGGTTTTTTCATATTTTGTATGTATTGTATTTATTTTATGTTGTTGTTTTGGTTGAATGCATTTTCCAGTGGAAATATGTACATATATTTATTCAGCATATATTTCCGTTTAACAATTTTGTAATTACACAATTCGCCAAATTTGATATTTATTTGTAAGCGTAAAATACAGAGAATTGTAATTAGATTTTCTTTAGGCGTTCCCATGACCACCTACGGTCATTTTAAAATTTTGTTGCATATATTTGTATGTTTTTTGTTGTATAGTTTTTTATGCAATATAATTGATAGATAGTTTTTGTAGCATAATTATTTTGGATGTTGTGGTAAATATGTAAATTTAGCAATTTTTTGTGTGGGTTATTGTTGTTGTGGATTAAAATGTAGGGGAAGTCGAAAGGAAACGAGCAGTAAATGCAAATATATTTGATACGACACATGGAAAGGAATGTATTTAAATGCATTGATATTCATGTAATATTTAGATATGTAGTATGTATGTATGTAGGTATGTATGTGCATATGGTCAGTGAGTTCCAGTAAAAAAATTCACAGATTTTTTAAATCAGTAAAAGATAGATTTAATTTTTAAACATCGTTATTTTGTGAAATGAAGTTATAATACAATTAAATTTTTTTTATTGCCAATAATTGCACAGAAAAAATTTAAAAACGAAAAAAAAAAATGTTTAAATAATTTGAATTTATTTTTTTTAAATAAATTTTTTTTTGAACATTTGATGAAAAAAAAATTTTTTTTTTTTAAATATGGTGCAGTTACAAAAATATAATATAATGACGCAATTAAAATTTTTAAGGTTTTTTTATATATGTACAATGGTTTTATATAAAAATTTGAAAAGAAACCAATTTTTTTTTTAGGATTTTTTTCAGCAATATTTTTAAATATTTTTAAAAGGGGTATAGTTTTGTAGAAAAAATTTGAGAAGAACAAAATTCATATTTTAAAAATTTTCAGTGATGATTTTTGAAAATGGTTAATATATCATACATTACAATGGTTAATAATGTACATGAAATTTAAGAAAAACAAAGAAAAAGTAACAAAAATAAAAAATAATTTGAAATTTTTTTCGAAATAGTTTTTTTTTTTTTTTGAAATACATACATATCATATATTTAGATTGAGCGAAGAAAAGAAAGGGATTGTAGCAAAAAAAATTTACATTTTAATTTTTTTATGAATTTTCAAAGTTTCAAAATAATTTGCAATAATTAAAATTTCCAATACTTTAAACGAAGAAAGTTGAAAATTAAAAAAATTAACAAATTAAAATATTTAATTTTCAATGTATTTAAAAGATTTTTATTTTGTGCCAAACATTTACGTTTTCGTGTTATGTTGTTAAATCAAAGCAAATTGAAAATTAAAACAGTTACAAAACAAACGATTTTTGGATCAAAAATAAAAGTTCAATTTATTTATTGTCGTTATTGTAATATTCAATAACGTCGTATTGTCCGTTTAGTTTCGTTTTTTTTTTCGTACGCATTAAACAGTTTGTATGATTGTGTTTGTATGTTTTTGGAAAAAAGGAGAAAAAACAGAATGAAATATTATCTTTATTAAAGGATATTAATGTGAAGGATGTTCTTTGTTGGTTTTATATTATTTGTGATGGAATTACTTTTTCAATTAATATACGCTTGCATAAATAGACACCGTTTATTGTTAAGTTATAGCTCCTATATTATATTGTATGTAAATACATACTATATTTAACCTGTGCAACTGAATGAAATATTGATTTTCTTTGTATATAAAAGCGTGTGTTTTTTCAGCAAATGAGAAAGTGAAACGTTTTTTTTGTTTTTTTTTTTTCATATAAAAAGCAATTAAAAAAATTAAAATTAACTAGCTATAATTCACATACTTTTCCACATTTTGTTTACAATTTACGATTTCCGCGCAAATTGAATAACAAAAAATATCGTCATAAAATATTGCATTCAGCCAATAAGTGCCAGCACATTGTTATGGATTAAAAATATTTGCGATTTAAAGTGCATTCCATTGAAATTTGGTTTCAATGAAAGTTCAAAAAAAAAAAAAAAATATACCAATGAAACACTTTAGTGGAGTTATTATGATTTAAAACTGTAGAGATCAATCGCATTAATGAACATTTTCTCATGCAAACTTTAAAATTTATCTGATAGATAAATAAAGTTTTTATTTACAAACATTTTTTTCAACGGCAATGGAAAAATTTTTTCAGCGAACGAAAAAATATTATTTGCAATATTAAAAATGATATGCTCGTTCTTGGAAAAGCAAGTCAAATATTTGGGCGATATTTCCAAGAAGCGCTGGTGCATTTAATTTCAAGAAAAATTGAACAACAAAACAATATAAAAATATAAAAACTTTTGGAATATTTTTTTTTTTTTTTTCAACCAATATTGAGTTAGGTTCTTATTGGGGGGAAAAAACAAAAAAAAAAACAGAAGTTAAAAATACCAGTTTGATTGTCAGTACACACATTTCAATATACACTTGTGCTCATACAATTAAGCCATACGAACGGCAAAGTATACAAATTGTTTTTTTCCCAATTTTTGGAATTGAACAAAATTAAATTGTACAAAAATATTAAAGGAAATGCATACAAATTCAATGTGCCTACAGATTTCATGTGTTAAAATTAAAATGTTGGTACAATAGGAGATTTAACCTTCGTAGGTATGAATTTTTGTGCTCATATAATTAAGCCATCTGTGAAAAACTCCGATTAATGCCAAAAAATTCAGGTTTTTTTCTCAAAATATACCTTATTCAAACTAATGCTTAGTTGGAGAACCAATTTTTGGAGATAACTTCTTTTCTGCGGTTATTCGTGGTAGCCACAGGTGGCCTTCATTGGGCCGAAGTAATGTTTCAAATTCTTTCTTTACGATTTCCCAAAAAGTAGTCTTATTTCGGGGTTTTCTTCCCCCGACTGGACTTTTAATAATGTCTCTTAGATTTTTGATCTTGTTTAAGTCCGGACTTGGCGCGAGACGCTCGGGAAATTTGATACTGTTGGTTTCAATCCAGCTCTCAACAACCCTAGAACACGGTTTGGAGTCGTTATCTTACTGGAAAATCAAAGAAAGCGAGAGATTTCCAGAGTTATTTCCTTCTGAGTGGTTCGCTATAATATCTTCGTATATTTTGCACGAAGGTTTCCTTTCAATTGGTGCTATCGGACCTATTCCACATGCGAGGAACATCCCTATGCCATCACCGGCGAGCTACCATGTTTAAAGGGCTTTTTCCGTGTACATGGGGTTCAGTTCCTGTAATGGCGGACGTCTGACATAAGGTCTACTATTATTTCCAAACACATGAAACTTAATCGATACGATTAAATTTAAGAATTCTCCATCTTTTTGGTTATTCTTTCGAGCAAAGCCTAGTCTCCGGTTGATGTTTTTTTGGAAGCATTGGAAGTTACAACTTAAATTCATCCAAAAGTGACTTTAGCTTTTATTGCTTGTTGCAAGAATAATATGGCCAAGCTAAATGAACTTTTACTGAAATATCAGTTGGAAGGCAAAGCTGAAACTACTGTTTGGCTACATAGGCGCTTTAAGAATTTTGTTTTAAGCATTATTTTGAGAGGGAGGGGCCTGTCATTGGAGAGGTATACACCTCGCACAAAACCTGAATTTATGTTAGAAAATGTATTTTAGAAAAAGATGAGTCTACTAAAGGAAATTTTCAGAACATTTATTAGCCGTTTTTTTTTTAAAAAAATGTTTCAAGGTTTCTGGAATTCACTACAAAAAAAAAAAAAATTAAAAAAAAAAATTTTTAAGACCATTAACACAAGTTATTATTAATTAAAAGTTTATTTTCTACGTTCCACATTACTTTAAATAGAAACAATTCTAGGTATGCGGTTTTTAAATTTTATTTATAAAAAACTACTTAACCCTTATTTCAATTTCCGTTCATTACGTTAATAAAAGCTTTTAATTCGTATAATTTCCTGTTGCCTTTCAGTTACAAAAACTTGAACAGGCAAATTTCTTTTTTTATGTTCATACAAAAACGTTTCACTTTTCATCAGCGTTGAAGCGAGCAAAAAAAAAAAATAATACCAAAAAAAAGCCAAGTAACAATAAATTTTTTTAATTTTTTCTTAAAACAACACCCAACAAACAATCACAAGTAATTCGACAAACTTTAAAACAATAACTACTCAAACACCATAATTTGATTACTCACTCTGTATCTGTGATGCTGGTGAGCGGCGCCAACGGCTGCATGGGCGCCACAATGCTCGAAGGTGGCGAACTGGCGCGCGAACCATGACGCGAACTCGAATTCAGCGTATGACGCCCCAGGTAACCAGGATTATTTATATCATTCACCGCATGCGCCGCGTGCCCATTCAACATTTGATGTGAACTGTGAAGCGATGGTGATGGATTACGTTGATGGCTAAGCTTACGCGCGCTCGCCATATGATCCTCTTCGGCTGTGTAGGGAAAATGATAGCCATTCTTATCCGAACCCTCTGACATGCGATCCGAGTGATAGTCCGTTGATGATTGTTGATGTTGTTGTTGTTGTGTATGTTGGTGGTGTTGCAGTTTTTGTTGTTGCTGCAGCTGTTGTTGTTGTTGACGCTGTTGTTGCGCCTGATAATCATTTTTGAGTAGCGAATGTACCGATTGCATGGACTCACCCGCACCCACATACATATGCGGTTTCTTAAGGCTATAGTGATTTTCGCGTGATCCATAAATATCAGGTGTTATACGCTCCTTGGACATATATGGCGAATGTCGTTGCTTATCGTATATGCTATCGCTGAGGTAAGCGGCATCGGGATGAAACGAACGCATGTGATTAACAATTTGTGTACCACCACTACCTACACCACCACCACCACCACCGCCATTGCTGCCATTATAGTCTTTCTCGCTGCCATAATGACTCGGTGGCTTATAACTCCCTGTCACTGGTAAAGTATCGAATTGTCCATAGCTATCGGTATAGTCCTTACGCCTATATAGACTATCACGCTCGAGTGCATCATAATTATTATCATTATGGACATTTTGTAAATTTTCTAATATCGATGGTGGCATATTAATTTTATTATGATGTTGTTGTAGATATGAAGTATCTGTGAGATCTGGATTGGGCAATGGATTGGGTGATATAGTCACCTTTTGGCCATGTACATGCTCATTGTCAGAGCCCGTTTCTTGTGACCAACGTCCCACATTTGCAGGCGCCTGTAAATATGCATCGGGCAATTGACTTGACCAACGTGGCGCATAAACTGGCTTATTCACGCTAGGGAAAAGTTGTGGACTTTGTACGACATTTAGTTCAGGTGGTGTGGTTGCTTGTACGTGTTCAGTGATATTGGGCAAATAGGAGGGTGTTGCGCTCACTCCTGTGCTGCGATGTGTACCCGAAGAGCGTGCCGTACGTGATTCATCATCGTCGCTGGAGTGACTGGAAGCAAGCTCGAGTGAACGTCCATCCGTTTCCGAGCCTGAGTCAGAGTCTTTGCGATGACGACGTGATTTTTCTTCACGACGTCCGCCACCGCCTCCACCGCCGCCGTTAGAAGATTCGAAACCGCGCAAAAAGCTTGGCGCATCGCTAGCTGAATTATAGTTCGAGGTCGATGTGGATGTTTGACGTAATTGGCCATCGCTAAAATGAAATTTGAGTGTGAATGTAGAAAGAAATACGTTTTCGAACAAAAAAAGAAATGTAAGGGAACACTGAAGCTACACTAAATATCCCATCGTCCCATGACATCATTTAAAAATTACTACACACAAAGCACCAAACTCACCTGTAGGGACTCGAACTTGTCTTGGCCGTACTCCTTGATGTTGTACTTGATACACTTATACCAACATTCCTACGCGCAGTATCATAGCTACCAGCTAGAAAATTATTTGGTCTCGTTGCCCCATTCACATTGTGCGAACTATTGCTGACGACCAATGAGGAATCCAATAAAGGCACCTTCCGTCCCATACACCTTAGGAATGTACGTTGTAAATTCTCGCGCACACGTTTGTTGATGATACAATAGCCAATGAGGCAGAAAATGGAATGCAATACCACTACACCGGACAAAAGGATGCTCAACAATTGCGAATTTTCTGAGGCAGCCAAAACGGCCAACACCCACATCACACCCATTAGTGGCAATGAAACCACAGACAACCATAGCAGCGTACGAAGATTACCAAATCCTAGCACGTGATCTTTGAGCGTAAAGGCGGCTTTGACCGAAACAAATAGTATTAATAAATTCACCACTGACATGCCCGCAATCGGACCAACCAACCACCAAATGACCGGCTCGTACACGGAAAGCCAACAGCTGTGGAATAAATATATAAATAAATGAAGTAGGAGTAGGCGAAAATTAGTAATGCAAACTATATAAACAAATTAAAAATTGAAAATATGTCAATGTATATGTATGTATGTTTATTAGGATGGTTCATCTATATAAACACATATCTTTTGGTTGGTTGAAATATACAGACTTGAAAAATAAGCGCTTGAAAATAACTGGACTTCCTGAGGCTGTTTGTTGTTGCTGTCGAAAAGTGATGACAACTGTGACGTCACCATTTAACAAGTGGAACGCTTCTACTACATTTCGATATATTTATCGATAAACGAGTTATCGGCCAAATGCAATTGCACTAAAGGCTTCAAATATAAATACAATATTGCTATCAATCCAAATTATTAGTCTCAAATATCATTAGGACTCTACCACATATCGATAAATTAATCGATAACTAGGTTGCCCGTGAAAATGTGGTTCACGTCAAACCTTAAAATTTGCTTTTGATATTGTCAACAAACTAACGAGGCAGATCACAGTTTTTATTAGGATTTTACTACATTCCGATATATTTGTCGACAAGTGAGTTATCGAACAAATTCGATTGCCCTTACCTTTAAATTCTGCACACAGTAATGCGATTAAACCGAAGGTTAAGGCCACAAGTTTCATTAGCACTATTCTATATTGCGATATATTTATCGATAAATGACTTATCGGCCAACAAGGTGTAAATGTGCTTACAATATGGACATCTTATATTTCACTATGTTAATCGATAACAAAGTTTTTGTTAAAATGTGGGTCTCGTAAAATCTTCAAATTCGTTATCATTATTGGTATTTTCCTTCCAACCTTACAAAAATTTCGAGGTGCAGTGAAATAACTCCCAAATGAAATAACTCCCATGAAATAACTCCCAATGAAATAAGTCCCAATAAAAATGAAATAATTCCCAACTTTAATAAATGAAATAACTCCCAAAGAAGGAAATTAAATAACTCCCAATATTTGGCAGTTATTTCACAATGAAACCACAAGTCCCCAAAAAAATGAAATAACTCCCAAACGAAAAAAGTCCCAAAAAAATGAAATAACTCCCAAATCAAAATTTGAAATTTTATATTTTTACAATATAATCAGTTACAATGAAATTTGAAAAATACAGGACAGCTTTGGACATGCGAATTAATGTCATTGAGGCATTTGGGTTTGAGATTCGACGAAGTAGTGCCGCAGGCGAAAATTTGACTTAGGTCAGATCCCCAATTCGGGGCGTGATCCATGGTATTTATGTGCAGAACTCCTTTCCGCATTGGCGGCCTTCGGCCGCGCTTCAAAAAATAACCCTGGGCTACGCCATTCCAACTCCAGGTGTGTGCCATAGCCGTGGCTACCGCCACGGTGATGTCTTTCCGCGTGCCACGTTTCCCACTTTTTCACTTTTTGGGCTCAGCCTAATGTGCCATTACAACAACCACATGAAAATTACAGAAAATTGTGAACTTTAACTGCAAATAACTTTTGAACGGTTGAAAAAAATCTCATTTCAGATTCTAAATCTAGACGTGGGTAATCGTTTACGTGGGGTACCAAGCGCTAATACACAACCAAAAATGTTGAGATGTGTATCAGGAGACGCGCTTTGGTCCCAGGAGCATGAATATAACTCCGCTGAACCATTATTTTTGGTAGTTTGCGAGATATTTGCAGTTAAAGTCATTTTCATGTGGTTTGGTTAATCACATTACCCTGTGAGAAAAGAGTGGGACGCGGAAGGACATCACCGTGGCGGAAGGACATCACCGTCAATGACGTTAGTTCGCTAAAAATATGCATAACAAAAATGAAATAACTCCCATTAAAAATGAAATAACTCCCAATGCCGGGATTACAAGCAATGAAGTAAGTCCCAAAAAATGAAATAACTCCCAATTTCCAAAAATTATGAAATAACTGCCAAAGATATTTTATTGGGGATTATTTCATTTGGGAGTTATTTCATTATGAAATAATTCCCAGTTAAAATTATGAAATAAGTCCCAATGAATTGGGAGCTATTTCATAATGAAATAAGTCCCAACTTGCATGGAAAATATTTGGGAGTTATTTCATTTTTTTGTTGGGAGTTATTTCATTTGGGAGTTATTTCACTGCACCAAATTTCGATATATTTATCGATAACTGAGTTATTGCTAAAATTTGTGTATGTTTGTTATTCATTAATGTTAAAAGTTTATTTTCAACCTTTATGCAACATTCACAGTGGCTTCAGGAGTCCGCTAGGTACAACACAGACCATAAACAGTTTTTGGAGAGCTCTCAGAAATTAAGATTTAGCCAAAAGAAAGCAAGAAATTAGATGTTAGAGAAAACCTTGGAAATTTTGTTGTTTTTTTTTTGCTGACCCAGTCTAATGCTAGTGTTAAATAATATTTCTACGAAATACTTACAACAAACTATTGCCATATTCGTGCGCTCGCACACCCACCGACAGACCGACCACAATTGCTGGTGCACCATAGCCCATAGCAAAATAGAAACCCATCGGACCATGGTTGATGTCACGCATCTCCGTTAGCATACGATACAAATGTACACAATCGACTGTGGTCCATGCGAATGCAGCCAACCAAAAGTAATGCAGACAAATCGCTATCAGCTTACAAGGGAATTCATTCTCAAGTAGATTGCGACGTGACTGCATACCAATGAAGAAAAGTAATTCAGCACAAAATACGCACAAAACAATATTCTGATGGATCGTATTTGAATTGGTTTGTTGGCCGCGTAACAAAGCCAAAGCAACCAAAACGCTCAACAACACCGGCAACGAAACCATGAAAGCTGAATACGAAGTAATTTGTACTAACAACGAAGGTTCAGGTATATCTTCTGGATCGATGAGGTCAACAATAACGGCATAATTGGATATATGTGTGCAGGTACAATTAACAATAATCGGTTGGCCATCAAGTGGGAGGTCATCAAAATCGGGCACCTCTGTAAGACAACCCAAACGTGTCCATTGACTGGTGAAAGAATTCCAACGTACACATTGCGGATTCGAACGTGGACCAAAACGTGCTGCTTCAATATCTAGCCACATTTGTAGTTTGATGGGCTGCGAGAGATGTGGTGAGCCAAGTGAACGGTATATAACATGTTTTTGTGTTTGTTGTTGCTCGGATGGATAAATGACCTCCACTTGACGTTTTACAAGACGGCGGCGTGTGCGATAGATAGCCTCATTTTCGCCTTTCGGTTGTTCCGCGGAGTTGCTATCAGCATTGCTAGCAGCGCTTTCGAAGTGCAAGTTGGTGAGCTCTGGAGACGCGGCCTCTACTTCTTCGCCAGTATCACCATGAAACTCGATGTTGTCATTGTCGAAACGTACGCTTATATGTGGCTCCTCGCCATCCACGACCTCCATGGCTTCGTTGCTTGTGACCTCCTGTTCAACGCTTGTTTCACGCGAGTTAGCCTCAACTGATGCTGGCTGCGGTGGTGGCGGTATTTCGTGTGCTGTGATGCGTATATTCTCAATCATATGCTCGTCACTACCGCTACCTTTTGGTACGTCGAAGACCTCAATAAATTCTTGCTCGGAAGAACCGATTTTTTGTGATGAAATTTTGCGATAAGGTATCTCTATGCGTTTCTCTTCACTATCACTAGATGGCACTAGGATGGCGAGTGAGAGTATGGGCGTGGCCACTTCAATGTCGACACCCCAACGCCGCGTAATTGTCTCATCGAACATGTCGGGCAGTAATTGGCCCACATCTTTGTATTGCGCATACGACACTATAGCGCGATAATCTGTTGAACCTTGTGTAACCTCATTGCTGCCTGGTGGTGTAATGCCCAACATATCCAGTGGCACTAAAACTTTTGTATATTTATCAAATTTCGTTTTATCTTGTATGTAGTTGTTGTATTTTGGAAATGTTATGACCGGCTTCTGTTTTGGTGAGTGTTGCAGAAAAGCGCTCGTGTCGGGTAGCACAACACTTTCGGTCGTAAACGCATTCGGCTTCAAATTCAATTTTGCACGATGATATTCACTCAACTGCTCGGGTTCGTAGCCGAACAGTGACTCCATGGTTATAATATCCAACGCAAAAACCATATTGCGCTGCACAATCTCGAAGGGGTTGGTGTAGGTGTCATGCTGTGAGCTAGCCAAAACCACCATATATTTATTAAATGCATCCACAAGATCATCGGGTCCACGCTGTATTAGCTCGGTGGCGCGCTTCCATTCATGCGCATACTTGCGATCCAATATAACGCTTGCCGCATCCACGAGATTCTTGATGAAGTACTTATCCTGACTGTGCGTTAGATTTAAGCCATTCTGCATGAGTTCGTAATTGATGAGCTCTTGTAGTATGCCTTCGGTAACCAAAAGATCGGCGCCATACAAGCGATCGTGACTGAATTTCAGTTCGTCGGAGAGATAATCCATTTCAAGCTCATTGGACCACATATTACTACCTTCATTTAGCAGAAAGGAAGACTCCATTTTGTACCGTCGACTATCTTTAACCAACTTCTTCTTCACCGCGCTTGAACGATCCACAGTTTCGCAGGCGAGCTGCAAGTTTTCCACCATTTTGATGGCAACAAATGAATTCAACTCAAGCTCGAGCTTTTCCAACTGCGAAAGTTGCTTGCGCAACTC
Source organism: Sphenella marginata (assembly GCA_951509765.1). Taxonomy (NCBI): domain Eukaryota; kingdom Metazoa; phylum Arthropoda; class Insecta; order Diptera; family Tephritidae; genus Sphenella; species Sphenella marginata. Next base: position 15,559,672 of record OX608083.1, read on the forward strand.
TACAAATGGATCTGACGTGCAATTAAACATATCGGGTTGGTTCCAGCCGCCGGACATGGCATCACAAGTGCGCTGACCTTTTCCGCGCGCCGGTGTAGGACAGTTCTCAACAGTTGTGCTGCCAAGTGGCGTGCGCGGCCACCAAATACCAGCAGCAAATGAGCGCGGACAAGCATCATAGACAACTTCACAGCCATTAAGTGTAACTTCCGCATACGGGTTGGAACAAGAATCACAGCGTCGTCCGATAACACCTTCACGGCATTCACATTGACCCGTCAGTGGATTGCATGCGCTGCTGAAAGATCCAATGGAGTAACAATCGCAAGCCAAGCAAGCGGTTTCATTGTGCGGTTGATAGTGATTGGTCTTACAGTAGCATTGACCCGTCGTCTTATTACAATCGGGATGATAACCCTGTTTCAAATTACACTTACATGGGCCACACACCTTCTCACCCCACCAGCCGCCGGGGCATGGCTGCTGCACCGTCTTCTCACAATATTCACCATGTTGTAATGAGCTATTGCATTCGCATTTATAGCCGCGTGGTTCGCTTACATTGGCGCGACAAACACCCGCCACGCAAGGTTTGACTGTGCATATGGGCAGACAATCGGCGCCGACATAACCGGGCAGACAATCACAATGCGCCTCGTCCCAAGTGGTGGTGCATGTTGAATGTGGTGGACAGGTTTCGGGGCATTCTGCGCGCGACATGCAGCCATCTTCTACATTTTCGCGTATTGAGGGACGCGAGAGCACGGTTTGTGAGGCGCCAATGCGCACATTTTGTATGCAACCTTCGAAGGGCAATAAGTCACCCACAGCGCCAATCGAACCATCAGCGCTGCCTATCACAATCTTGCCCACGTAGAGTCCTTGCACCTTTTGCGACATGGGCACAACACCCGTACGTTGTCCATAATCCACGGAGAATTGTATTTCCGAGCCGAGCCATTTGATTTCGATGCGATGCCAGTTGCCATCTGAGAGGTAAGCGCCAGCCAAATACATTGGCTCGTTATCGTAGATGTAATAGAGTATACCATTTTTGAGACACAACAACGCCGAGCTATTCTGTCCAATTTGTATCTGCAGTAGAAACGCATCCATTTGTAGCGTGCGCATGGAGAGTGAGGTGACCCATGGCAGTTGTATCGGTCGAAGCAGTGGATTAAAACTGAGACTACCATCACCTGAAAATCGCCAAGGTGCTGGTATAGTTTCTTGACACGCATTGCCTGCATAACCTTCCGGACACTCGCAGGTGTAAGTATTCCAGCCTTCGCGACAGACGCCGCCATTGAAACAAGGTTCGGACGAGCATAGTGGTGACTTCTGCGGGCAACCAGAGATCGTACCATTATCCGCCACATATGAGTTGAGATCGATGTAGCGGTCGTCGACGCGCAGATCTGAAATGCAGCCAATAAAATCTTGATTCTCTACAGGAAAATGTGCAGGTATGCGTGGTAGCCCGCCGATTTGTAGCGGTCCAGTTAGGTCGAGGAAGCGATGACAAGTTTCCGTGAGCAGCGCGCAACGTTTATCCAGTTTTAGTGTCGTTTGATTAGCGCAACTCCAGCGATCACCTAAATTACCAGCCAGCGCTATTGCTGTATCACATTTGTCCAACACCAGCGTTACGGTGCGATTCAAATACACCACTTCGACCTCATGCCATACGCCATCCGAGACTTTCGTCTGTTGTACGATCGACACGCGTTGCTTGCTGTCACCCAAGGAGTACGAGAAGCTCACATGACCTTCAAGTATTTCTAGCGCAATGAAATCGTGCAGCTCATTGTAGCGTCCATTGTAGAGCAGTAGACCATTTTCGTGTACCGTCGAGAAACGGAGCTTCAAATTCAAACGGTGCCGCTGCTTCAGACTCTCGAATGTGAGAAAGGAATTCTTAGAAAACGAACGTGAACGCAACTCGCACGTGGCGGTGTATGGCGGTGGCTGTGAGCTGAGAAATGAGTTCATACACGAATAACCACCGTCGCAGGCGTCCGACATGCATGGCTTCAGCTTTGCTATATCCGTCTCACAATTAACGCCTGTGTGCTTGGGTGAACAAATACAGGTGTAGCCACCTTCACGACGCACGCACGTACCGCCATTACGACAAGGGTCTGAGTAGCAGAGATCCACTTCTGTATCGCAGAGATAGTGCTCCTTACTCCCCGTGAAGCCTTCAGGACACGAGCAAGCGAACGTGTTTACTGGGTAGATGGGACGAAAGAGCACCGTATCGCTATGTATGAACTCGGAGGCATTACCAAACTTCAGCACGGTTAAACATTCTTCAAAATTGAGACAGGGTTCACGCACGCAAAGATTGTCATCGAAGGGTAGCACCTCTACTGTAGCCAGGCGCGCGAGTATGGCACGATTTAGATAGACGCGCTCTTGTAGGTATTGTGGCGTATAGAACTCCTCGTGTGAGACGTCGGGACGTTTTGCAGAGAAACTCACATTCAGTATGCGCGATGCGACATCGGTGTCATCTTGTATGGAAAATATGAATATGTGCTCCTTCGGACAAGGTATTATGGCAGCCAAACCATCGAGGAAGAAATTTAGTAGGGGCGAGAGAAATGCTTCCTCCGTCATTTCATTCAAACGCACCGTAACGGAGTTGAAGAGCATATCTTCGGTGATGAGACGCACAGAGAGCTGCATAATAGCTTTCGCCTCATTGATGCCATCCGAGACGGACACTTCCATTGTCGCAAATTTGGGCACATTCGTATTCAGCTGCGGACTCAAGATTAAGCCGCCGGATGTGGTATTCAAACGTATGAGATTTGCATTGTTGCCGGAGAGTATGCGGTACGTTAGCTTGTCCGTGACATCAGCATCCGTCGCAGGTATACGACCGATCTCGCCACTAGGAAAATGATCACGGAAATTGTTGAAGATTACTTGAAAGTCACGCAATATCGGCGCATTATCGTTGACATCCGTCACCAGAATCTCTACGTGTGCATCATTGCGTAGCGGTGGGCTGGCGGCGCGTATTACCAACTCGAAACGTTTACGATTCGATTCATAATCCAACTCCGTCATAGTAAGTAGCTGTGCGCGTTCCGATCCGGGACGTGTTACGAGCGAAAATGAGTTCGAGTCATCGCCACCAATTATGGAGTAGTGTACCACAGCGTTGACGCCTTCATCCGGATCGTGTGCATGTATTTCACCCACCACCGAACCCACAGGCGAGTTTTCAGGTACATAGAGCGTGATCTTGTCCGAAGGGAATGTTGGTGGCGAATCATTTACATCTTCCAAACGTATTTGCACCTCCACAGTGCTTGAGAGCGGCGGTGAGCCTTTATCCACAGCTATGGCAGTGAGATGATACGTAGCCACACTTTCGCGATCCAAACCCTTATTGGTGCGTATGGTGCCCGAAGTGGGATCAATAACGAACGAGCCATCATCAACATCACGATCGCTCAGCAAATATTTTATACGCCCATTCAAACCTATATCAGGATCTGTGGCAGAAACTTGTATCACCGATGTACCGACTAATGCATCCTCGAGTATCGATGCTTGATAGAGTGGATTCTTGAAGGCGGGTGGATTGTCATTGACATCAGTAACGCTTAGCTCCACATCGGTGGTGTCACTCAAGGAAGGATTACCGCCATCCTTAGCCGTGACAGTTAATAGGTAGCCACTCGTGCTCTCGCGATCCAAAAGCGCGCTTGTCACTATTGCTCCCGTTTGTTGATTAATCGAAAAAGGATCGGGACTACCCAAGCCATTGATGCTCTCCTCGTTGAGTGAGTAAGTGATTTGCGCATTAATGCCCACATCGCTATCGGTCGCGAAGACTACTAAAACTGTTGTGCCGATTGGCGCATCTTCAAAAACTGACGAGCTGTAGGGCGCATTCTCAAAGATGGGTGCAAAATTATTGGCATCCGTTATATTAATATTAACCGTAGCCGTATCCGAACGTCCACCCGAATCTGTAGCGGTCACGGTGAGCACGAAACGTTTCTCTTGTTTGTAATCCAGCGACTGTGCAATTGTTATAAGACCACGCCCATTTTGTGAGGTAATAGCAAACCGCCCACGCGTATTACCCGAAGTAAGCTCGTAGTGCAAGCGCGAGTCCTCATCAGGATCGGTAGCTGTGACTGTAACCACAGGCGTGCCAGGTGGTTGATCTTCGCCTACGTTCGCTTCGTAGTACTTGGGATTAAATGTCGGATCATTATCATTCACATCTTGCACCGTTATTACCACAGTCGAGCTCGCAGATTTTGGCGGCACACCACCATCTTTAGCAACAACTTGAAATGTGAAACGATTTTGTTCTTCACGATCCAACTGTTTAATCGTTTGCACCCAACCTGTGCGTGAATCCACCGCCAACGGAAAGTTATCATCACGCTCTGATATACTATAAGCGATCTCTGCATTAGCGCCCTCATCCGCATCATAGGCCTGCACGCGTATTATGTTATAACCTACTGGCACATTCTCCAATACGGACTCTTGAAATTGTGATGTATAGAAACGTGGCGCATTGTCATTCGTATCAATGACGTTCACCAGCAATTGTGTGGTGTTACTACGCGATGGACTGCCGCCATCTTGTGCGCGTATCACGAGCCGATAGCTGCGCACGCTCTCGTAGTCGAGTGGTTTCACCAAACTCACATCACCGCTCATTGAATCGATCGAGAACTGTGACTGTGTATTACCGCCAATGATGGCATAGCGTATGGCCGCATTGTTGCCCTGATCAGCATCGGTGGCGCGTATGTGCGCCACTACATTGTCGTCGCCCCATTGATCTTCTGGAACTTGTACTGTGTAGGTGCGCTCGCTGAATTGCGGATAATTGTCATTGTCGTCGAGTATTTTTACGATTACTGTAGCGGTGGCTGTTTTACGTTCACTCTGCGCCGAAGCCATATCCGAAGCTGTGACGATGAGATTATAACTATCCGAAGTCTCACGATCCAAGGTGCTACGCGTTGATATGACACCAGTGCGTGCGTCTATGCGAAAAATAGGCATTTCTTGATCTTGAAGTGTGCCCGTGCCATCTGAAAAGAGACAGCAATACAAAAGGTGAACTTTAGGAAGTATGCGAGTAATATTTGTTTTTTTTTAAATTCCCGTATGATTAGGTGGTAGAAGGTTAACTTGGATTGGTTAGAATGGATACAGAGTGAACTGTAAACCGTTATTTTTAAAATATTCAATTTTCTGATTTTGGTTGTGATAGAAATAGTAATAGTAATAGTGATAGTGATAGTGATAGTGATAGTGATAGTGATAGTGATAGTGATAGTGATAGTGATAGTGATAGTGATAGTGATAGTGATAGTGATAGTGATAGTGATAGTGATAGTGATAGTGATAGTGATAGTGATAGTGATAGTGATAGTGATAGTGATAGTGATAGTGAGTGTGATAGTGATAGTGAAGGTGATAGTGATAGTGATAGTGATAGTGATAGTGATAGTGATAGTGATAGCGATAGTGATAGTGATAGTGATAGTGAGTGTGATATAGGATCTTACAAAAATTTACACATTTTATTTCATGGAGTATAATTAAAAATAATTTTCTTCATTTAACTCACCCGTAACACTGTCAATTCCGTACTCTATCTCCGCATTTTTGCCAATATCCTGATCGGTGGCGCGTAGAGTGATCACCGTTGAACCCACTGTAGCGCCTTCCCGTATGCTTGCCTCAAATTGTTCCGCTTCGAAAGTAGGACTATGATCATTACAATCCAAAACATTTACTTGCAGCGTCGTTGTGCCCGAACGTGGCGGAAAACTATCATCTGTGGCAACCACACGAAAATAATGAACATCCATAAGCTCACGATCCAAACTCGCCGAAGTCGTCACCACACCTGTACGTGAATCCACCTTAAAAAGCGATTGTGAGCGTGAGTCCAACAACGATACCATCGAATAGACAACAGGCGAATCTTCTGGATCGCGCGCACGCACCGTTGTGACAGCCGAACCAGCCGGCTGTTCCTCTAAAACAGAGGCCACATAGAGCGCTTGCTCAAAATATGGCGACTGATTGCGCAACTCACGACGCACGCGCTTCGCAATGTCTGTATCATTGAATTCCTGATAGTGATAGACGATCTTAAGACGATGATCTGAATCTACAATCTCTTTGCGACTACAACGTATATTAAATGTAATGCTGACTTTCCACATGGATTCGTGTATGCAAACATCACGACTAGCCACCAAATCATGATTTTGATGTTCGATAGCAAAACGCTCATCATTAACATCCAAAAAGTTCACTTTACAATACTGACAAATGGTCTTCGGTAAGAAAGCGTTTAAATTGTTGATAAATTGTGATTGACGCAAACAAATTTGATTCCATTTATCAGTCGTATGTATGGCATATGAAGCATAAGTTTCCGAAATCCATTGCTTAGCATCGGTTATGCGACGATGTAGTGATGGCTCAAGTTGTAATGGTTCCTTCGCGCGTCGTTTACGACTCAATATGCGATGACGCATTTCATTATCAAAATTATCACCAAATATCAAATCACCATCACGAAATTCACGGCGACTATTATTGTGATTCATTAAGTCAGCGTCGCTATGCGGAGGCGGCACTTCATCGACCGCATTGGTGGAGTGCACTAAATAGGCGCCAAAATAGCGTAAATCAGGATGCGCTATTGTATCTATATAACGTCGGCGCCTTGAATAGCCTGTTTCTTCTTCTTCATAATGTCTGCTATGCATCTCCTCCTCAATACGTCGATCCTCATTACAATCACGTCCTGTCACAAATATGCGCACTGGTAGACTGTAATAGTCTATGCTACGCAACCGATTTGACGTAGAGTCTACATAGAAGGTAAAGAGATTGGGATAGTAGATGCCATCACATTTCAATTGCTTGCGCAATTGTATTTGGCCATCTTTGTGATTGACGGCGACTAGGTGATGTACGAAATGTGCAGATTTGTGTGCATTGATTTTATAATTACGCTCCGAACCGAGCTTATAGACCGATGCATTGAATACCACAGTACCCGCTGGGACATCTTCATGCACGACTATCAGATATGCGTCCGCTAAGTGCAGCGGCGCTGTAAACATAGCGAGTAAGAGTACGATGAGTGTAGTGTGTAGCTGTGACAGGCGGGTGGTGTGCGCGTGGCGGTTTTTGTACAAACTTTGCGGTTCATCTATACAACTATTAGTGCTGCTGCTACTCTTCATACTACTGCTGCTCCAACAACTATTATAAACGCATTGACAATTGCTGCTGCTGCTATTACTACTCCTCTGTTTGCTCTCACTAATTTTACACCTGCTGCTGCAAGCAAATTTGCAACACCAACATTTCGATTGGCTCGCCGCTTCAACCAACATTTTGGTGCTATTTTTGCAAATTTGTTGATTTTAAATGTTTATACGCCGGAAGCGTGCCGTGCGGTACGGTGCACTATTTCAGCACTCAGCTAAGCCACCGCTCATTAAATTCGCAAATGCTGTGCGGTGCGCTTCAATGTAATCATCTGAAATGAGAAGAGCGTGGTAAGGGAATTAGTTTAATTCAGCGAAATTCCACTTTGTGTGCGTAATTTTAATATTTACGAGTATATATGTACATATTTCTAGTTAAGCATGATATTATTATGATATGCCTTAAGTGTGCACTGAATTCTGGTTAATTTCCATTGTACGGTACACTGTGCAAAACTATATTTAAAAATCGTTATGATTTTTTATCGGCAATATTTTTAACCAGGGTAACCTTATCAGAATTAAGTCGTATCGAAATCTTAATATTTATCTGAATAAGAACAAGTTTGCAGAAGTGCTTTGCGAACTAAGAAAAATCATTTAATGCGTGACTCTCTCGCTCTCTCTCATTTCGCTGCTGAGAAGCGGAATTATTCTATGTTTCTACTTAGCAGCACTGAATAATCAGAAAAATCTCACAATAGCTAGTGAGGAGCCTAAACATATGGTTCTTGTTTTAATTACCCGACTTATCGATTAGTCGAAATCGAATATTAGAGAATCGAGTAGTCGAATAGCAATTATTCGATTTGACTAATTGCTTAGCTGTCACTATTCGAATACTGACTGTATGATAAATAAATTTGTTAATTTAAGTGAAATTAAATTTAAAAAAAATTCAGCCTTTTCTTTGTCTGCAATGCATGGAATCTGCGAGATTTTAAAGCTAATGGAACTGAGCTCCATTCGGTTTCTTACTAATTCTGGCTTCAGGTTTTGCAATAAAATAGTGAAGTTTGGGTAGAAAAATATATTTTAAAATTACACAAATAGTGTATAGTTACTCTCAACCCATACAAAATAAGTACCACAAATTAAGCGATTGACCTGACAACAAGTTTGTAGTCCACAGCTAAGCAAGCTTAAGTTGTAAGTGCGCTCAGCAAGGGTAATGTAGTGCTTCATTCGGAAATACTTTGTAGGTAGTTTTATAAAATTTTCACTAAAATAATTTATTAATTACGAGTATGACCTAACTTGCTTTGAAATCTCGACACATTATCCTGTAGTATATGAGCATCTGTTTTTCTCTGTTGAATAGTATTCGAAATCCCCACAAACCACTAGAGTACTTATTATGTTATTATAAATGTACAAGTATTTAATTCAGTTTGAGTGGTTGTTGGTAGGTTTATTTCATGGTTATTTTACGCAGGAGCCACAAATATAGATGTAGAAATATAGATATATATAACTTTTATATATATATATATATAAGTTGATATCAAAAAAAGTTAGTGGAGATAAAACATTAAAACAAATGAATATTAATGAAGTTAGAAATTATTTAGGCTTTGATTAGGGAGAGTAAATTTTGGTTGTTTTAGAGCTTGCTCGAGGTAAATATACAATATGGACAGTGTTCTGTAAACATGTAATTTACAATACAGAGTATAGGTTTGAATAAAAAAAATATTTTGTTAAGTGGTGGAACTTAGTTTTCTCCGAAGTAGAGAAACATAAAATTTAATGCAGAAAATAAAGGAATTGGAGCAAAATAAGAGAAAGCTGGTAACATGAGAATAGTACGCTGAACTCCAACTAGAATTCGAATAGGAAGAGGCAAGCCGAAAGAAAAGGAATGAAAAAAAAAAACAGAGGACGAAGACTAAAAAAAATATAATGATGATGGGCAGCAAAGAAAGAGAGTGAAGTTAATTTTTTTAACTATGTGGTTTTGATAGTAGCCACATCTGAAACGGGCACTCGATATTTTCCAGTGATGGTCATAGGCTAAATAATATTTTAATATATCCCATATAAATGAAATTTCTCATAGTCATCTCTGGAACTATTTAGGTTTTGTTGGGTGAAACCCATAGGTATAAGCTAGTCTATTATATTCATGAGTTTGGGTCTGAAAATGCAACACGATTTTTTTAAATTTAAAAACTAAACAACTCAACCCTTTATATACAATCGGATTTCTTTTCGCAAAAGGAAACTTTGTTTCAAAAACTGTAATCTGCTTAGAAAATCATTAGTGGGGGTAATTGTGAATGCCTTTTTTGATTTTTTGTTGTTTTCAATTTAAATAGGCAAGCAGAAATCTGCATTCTAGACTTTATGGGCAGCTTTAAGAAATAAAATTCTGAGAGTGCTATATTTATGGGACACACCATAGCTAAGAGCACAGCTTGCTTGTTAGCCAGAGGAAATTTTGGCAATAAAATTAAGATTTCCTTTTGCGCTTAGCAAAAAGGATTAATGAAAGGTGTCATAAATCAAGGTAACAACGAAATTACCAAATACTCAAAAACCGGTACAATATTGTCGATGGCAGTCACAACAACAAAGTAAGGAAAATGAACACGCTGCTCGCCGCAACTTTCGCAAGACTCTGGGATAGCAATAAGTTTATGTTCTTACAAATTTCCAAAAAGTTTGACACCACACTTGTGGCAGCGCTAAACATATCTAACTACAAACTATGCCACTATGTTTGTACATATGTATGTATGTATGCATGTATGTTTGTATAGAAACATATTGTAGTTGCATTATTATAAACTTATTTTAACGGAACACTATGCCACATGCCGTGTTGCATGTTGTGGCACAAGTTTGCAGCTTTTAAACAATTTATGAGTTTCCTTTAGTGAACGATTTCCTGATCATATGTGCATACATACATACATATGTGTTAATATGTATGTATATTCACTTAAGTGTAACAGGCTGTGACTTGAGTAAGTGCCGTACGTTTAAAAGAGCTTTCATGTTTGTGTGTTGTGCGTCTGAGTCGCATGTCCAAAACATAAAGCAAGGACGTACATACATATATACATAGTATGTAATATGTAGCCACATAACTTCATTTATGTAGTATTACACGCGAAAATTTTTACTTTCAATATGCGCGTGAAACTCACTCATTTGCCGCTCTGTTGCACCAGCTCACCCATAGTTCACCAATTGCTGTACACCTTAAGCGAAAATTTTCGCATATATTTTCCGTTCAACGAACCATGAAAATGCTTATGGTGGTGTGAACAGTACAAATTATTAAACAAAAACAATGGAAGTAAGAAACTTTTATTTATTTTGAAACCGAATATTTATACCCGGTAGCTGAGTTTCAATTTAACTCGTTTAAATTAGTTTCCAAGAAAGGCTATTAAATTTTTTATTTATCATAAGTAAATTTCCCGTGATGGAATAAAACCAAGTAAGTAATTATTAATCTTTTTTTTTTCAAAATTGTGGCAATTGTTTTATAGCGTAATCATATATTTTTCCTTTATTGAAGAAAGTTCTAAAGTTCAAGGATTAATTTAAAGTTATTTTTTTTTTTTTTTTTGAATTTCAGCAGTTCGTATGGTATCGAAGTGAGACTGTTGAATTTAAATTTGAGAAGAGTAGACTGGACCAACATTTTTGGCTTTAATACCGCCTTAATATTTTTGGTTTTTCATTTCACTATTTATTTAAAAAATTACCGATTTTAATTGTATTGGATTTGGTTCAATATTTGATCTTACATTAATACGGAATTATTTTATTAATTTTTCTAATAAAATTGAAAGAGGAAAATTCTAGTATTTCTAATTTTCGAAACACGGTTAGAAGTGATATTCGAAAAAAAAAATTACTTGCTTGATAATCCCAATGAGATCGATTGCATGCAACATATTTTCCATGAATAACAAGTTATAACAACCACAAAATTTTCTTTTCAGCTTTCACTGTTTCATCTTTTCAATATTTACCAAATAATTGCGGTTGTTCTATATATAAATATTGCACGCGATTCAATTCTACGAATGTATATTCACATCGCATGTCTACAGGTATGGGCATACATGTCATTCGAGCTGACGATTTGTAAAAAGAAATACAAAAAAAATTATGAAACATTTTAATATTTCAAAGATTCCTTTCCGTTTTTACAATTTTTATTTGTATGCTACGTAATTAACACGCATACACTTATATGAAATTTCTTGTCCGTCCTTTAGCAGTTTGCAATTTTCACGCTATCCAATAATTTATGTGGCATGCAACAGTTCAAACGCTTTTCTCATGCAGATGTGTGGAGAGTTCATTTGCACTATCGAAGGCGGAGTTGCGTGATAATTTAATTTGATGAAATTGCAAAAGTTAATGAGTAAAGAATTGTCGACACAATTGATGTATTGATTTTACAATTTCATTAAAAAAAAAAATTGAAATGAAGCATATTAAAGGACAAACACTAAAGACATTGGTATTAATTAAATATTTCGCAATATTTTATGTACGACTTTGTAGGCGGAATGCATGCAGAGTAGAGCAGTTTGCAGACACGATGAAATTATCTTTTCGACATTTTATGGAGGATCACCTTATTTGAAAATATTTTAAAAAATCTCAGGATTTGTTTGAAGAACGCCTTATCTCTAAATGAGTTTCAAAAATGCCCTAACTGAACGATAATTTCATATATTTTCAGCTATGATAGGGCGTTTTTGAATCGAATTTTGAAATAGGGCGTTTTTAAAAAAAAATCCGAGGTACCGCATTTTTTAAAAATATTTTGAAATAGGGTGATTTTCCACTCAGCGGTCGATTTGTGCACATTATCTATGACTGTAAATGAGCTCAAAGCCAAAAGTAATACTTTTCGTAAAATCTCTATAATTTTAATCAAATAAATTATTACTCTCCCTTTTTTTTAATTTAAGTATTTTTGTTTCTTTAATAATTTAATCAATTAACGCAAAAAAAAAACAAATGAATACATTAAACTTACTATAATAGTAAACATAATGAGACTGAAACTATAAGTACGAAAGATTTTTGATTTTTTTTAGGTAGACGGTCTTTATATATTTTTCTAGATACCCTTAAAAGTAAAAAATGCAAAAAATCTTCCCCCGCAGAAACTAGTTCACCGTGTTTTTTAGAATTTTATTCTCAGTTTTATTTAATTTAATAAACTCCGCTTTAGACCATCAATTTCACCATAAAGTTATATATTCACTTTGTAGTCTAAAATCTAAACTTTATGATATGTCGCTCATTAAATACTTTACTCGCTTAATTTTCTCTTTGCTTTTTGCAATATTTCTATACAACTTTCCCTTGCCTTATCTTGCGTTGCTTTAGTTTGACCTTTCCTTTCGTTATTTTTTGTCAGCACTCACACATCCATATACCTTGAACCCTCATTTACATATTTTGCTGCCAACTTTTATAACTTTTAACAAATTGTTGGCTTGTCAACGACACAAAATTTGAATGTTCGCACGTTTCAGCACACATTTTATGTGTAGGAAATTTAAAGCAGGTGACATGGAAACACATGAAGCTGAACAAAAATTTTCGAATAGCATAATAAATATTTTTTTTAAAGCATCCACACAGATTATGAAGATTTAACTGAATCTCTTTTTCTTGAAAAATCTCACACATTCAATTGCTTAAGCGAAAATCATTTACTACTTTTACTTGGTATTAATTAAAAGTTCTCTGAAGTTCTGCAGTTCGTCATGGTGAAGAGAATGTAGTGCCCAATTAATAGCTAACTTTGTAAATAATATGCCTAATTTACTATCATCATTACGTCATTAATAATTGTGTTATTGGACGTGAAAGTCTTTCCATTCTACTGCAACGTCAACTTCATTAAGTTTCTTCAATTATTTCGCGCGCGAGATAACTGATGTGATCGTAGACTGAATATGAATCTGCAAGGCACATTTTCTAAATCGATTAATACCGATTAATACATACATATGTAGGAAAAATATTTTTATTTGAGCTAAACTTTTTGAATAACGTATATTGAAAAAACTTGAGAACAATTTCTTGCAAGTGCAACGCGATGTTTAAGACACTATCTTTCATATTCATTAAAAATAAAAAAAGTTTTATAAAGCTCTTATAATTCAAAAATTTGTATGGAAATTTCATTTTAAAAAGCTTTTTAAAATAATTTAAATTTTTATGAAAGGGAGCAGCGGGAATTTATAATTCTTTGTACTGTAATGTTGTTGGGAGACAAAGCCGCATTTTTAGTATTCTGTTTGAAAATAGATCAAAATTGTTTCAAAATATTTTAAAAGCTTTTTTGAATTGAACTTTATGTTTTTTTGGGGGTATACAAAATGGGATAATGGCTCATTCAGTTCCATTTTTATACAGATCTAATGACGATTGAACTGGCTCTCTTTTTCTTCACCAATAAATGCTCTTCATCCACTTTCCTACAGGGAAGCAAAGGCATTTATTTGTGCAAGGCAATCTAAAGAAGTTATTTACCTAAGCTTTAGATACAGTAAGTAAATCAGATTTTCTAAGTGAAACATTACAGTTTCTAAGAATACGAGCCTTTTATAATTACTCAATAAATAAGCAGTCTCAGGCAGTAATGATTTTCTTATATTTGCATATATTTACTAAGTTGTTGGTAATAAATTGTTTACTTACCTTCAATGTTTACGATACTCTTAACTAGGCAAAATAAGTTCAGAAGTATTTAAAATGAGTTAAATTTGTTTAGTATAAAATGAAGGTGAGAAGAACGATATCAAGTTCAAAAACAATGACAACCATAATACTGCGAGTCAATGTTACAAACGTCAAGAAGTTTCGACCCAATATAAAATTAGTAATAGAAATAAATATGTATGTATGCACTAGGAACAACTCCCGGGGGGCGTTCGGACCCTCCTTCGAAATCCAAAAGAAACTGTGAATAAAAGGTATCCTAGAAGTTTGTACCTCTCCTTGACAACATCCTGAATCCGCCACTGATATGTATGTATATATACAGATATATATGAATGTATGTACATATTAAAAGTTTATGTCAAGTTTGCTGTGAATTTTGTCGCTGAAATAAATGTCAAATGCTTTGTGCTTCATTCAAATACACCTTCACAATCTAAGGTCATAACAATTTCACATCCTTCCGTTCATTCAGCGTGCAAAGCACAACAAACTAAGTTTACACTGCTGTTAGATTTCACTAAGCTTGCTTATTTCTCGCCCAATTACTATGTGAGCTAATACACAAGGAATTGAAAATCTTCTGTCTTGTTAGCGTTTTGCTGTTTTTACTTTGCACTGCTTCTTAGAATATCTACGCTCAAAACAATTACCTAACGGTTTTCGTCGAGAACTTTTATTCCATTTTAAGCACTGTAAAATTTTCATTATCAAAGATTTATGGCGTATATTTTAGTTTAAATTCGAGTATTTCTGGAGATAGCAAAGTGAAGTGGGGAATATGTTAAAGAAAGACGCGCTAAGCTTCAGATGAGAACTTTCACTATCGTGAAAATTACGGTAAAGCTTCACAAGCACAACGAGATTTAGAATATCAGTCGGACTAATGGAAGTTCGCACTGCTACGGAAGAAAACGGAATGCCAAAAATAGCTGTAAAAATATATAAAATAAAAAAAAAAATTCACAATTTCAAAATTTTTTGTTTAACTTCGAATTTGTATTCTTCAAGATAAATCGAATCGTTTGGGAGAAGTTCGATTGGCTATACTACTTTCACTGGTCTCCTCAAATGAATATGAAGCACACGCCGGTTTTTCAAAACAGTTTTAAATTTTATTTGTTCCACAATTTTAAAGGCCCAAATACTTTCATTAGACTGGATTATAACTGGTAAAGGATACCTCAGTAAGTGGAATTTCAAGGATCTGTTTACACGAGGAACTGAACTTTCACGGACAACTTAGACCTGTAATCACTATATAAGCTTTATGTAGGGGAAGTAGCTCATTTAATTATTATTATTTTTTTTTTTTTTTGTTGTTGCTATATTTTATTTAATATTTGGCTCAGCCTAGACGACAGTCTTGCGCAAACGTTTATTTAAATTATTTCTCTGATATTTAAGAGCTAGAATGCGTTGCTCATTTTCATTGTGAAAAACCACCGACTTGGGATTGCAAAACGTAAACTATATCTTTGGAATATTTCATAAACTTGTTGCGAATCACAATTGCATGCAATGAAAATGAAATAAGAGAAGGAAATTAAAGCTTATGTCAAAACATATTCACCAAATAACGTCAACTCCCTCTATTTACGACGAATAAAGGACATACCTTTGATGGTAAAGTTTCTATTGGAAACGGATATCGTAAATAATCCTAAATTTACTTAAGTACAACACCCTTTTGCGAGTTTATGTTATTTCTTTAGTTTTTAATTGTTTCGGGATTATTTCGCTATTTTATATACATAAGGACACACACACACACACACGTGTTTGTCATAGCTGAGCACAATATAAAAATTACTTTGTCTAGACGGGTGGCAAAGTTGTTTCCGGCACGCGATATTCGCTCGCATGTCATGACAAACACGACGCATCACTAATACAATTACACAAATGAGAATACCCAACGGGAGCAATGTTACACAAGAAACTAGAACAATGTCGGATATAAACTAAACACTATATACATTCATGAAATTTATTAAAAATAAAGATATATAATTATAAGTACTAAACTGCTGGGTTCTTCGAACTCAAGCTAGCATGACAGAACTGTCGACTTAAGAACTGAACTAGAACTGAAGCAAAACTCGCATAGAGATTGAACTTAGATAGGCGGAAAGTAAATTTGAAAGGGTTTTGTTTGACAGTTTTCGAAGAGAACATTATTTCAAAAACGTCAGAGTAAAGCGAGAACATCAGATTTTCCTATTTTCAACCTCAACCAGTACCAGTGAAACCTTCTATTTCATACAATCCCACGATGTGAGAGGCATCTTAACCGTAAACCAACCATCAAGTTGCACATCATTACTTTTGTGGTCAAGCTGAGTTTATCAGGAATCGATTGCTTTTAACGTATTTTGTTCGAGACTAGTCCACGCTCAGCCGTCTAACCCACAGGTATTCATGAACCGAAGAGTGAAATCTTTAAAAAATTACCAAAGTTTAAACACTCTAACTTAGAAACGGTATTGAGATCTTCACAGAAATAGTGAGGATAAAGTCAGTATAGTTTTATAGTCTGGTCAGAGAACACCAGTGCTTATTTTGAGGAATGATGTCTGTATTTTTTGCTCAATTAAATTTATTTACCTTTTTATGAGTCTCGTCTAATACACATTTGTAGTGAATTTCCTGCAGGGTGCACATACAAACTAGTAGATAATAACGCACACGTTAAGGTAGCCTATATCCTTAACCTGTAAAATATGCGATTAGTCCAGGATGAGTCCGAAATGAGTAGGAAAATAGCTTGCTACTAGTACCAGTTTAGATCCCTTTATATAGGCTCAAGTGATCCCTTTTATTTGAGCATGTCCAAAAGTGGAGTACAACATTTTAATAACCAAAAGGAATGTGATAACTGGATCAAGCTTTGAAGAATTTGAAAACGGGTACTAGAAAAGACAGGTATTTGTTCATTCTTAAGAGGTCTAACTCCTCCAACACATACTCACACACATCTAAACGGAAATGTCCACCAAATCACATTTTGTGAATTTTTTTTTTAATTACGAATTACTCTTTCATCGCCCCCAAAAGTCGGGGTGGTTTGTTTTATTAGTAAATGTTTGAATATAATTACTTATGCAAATCTGTGCAAGCGCCATCAAATGGTACCGATAGCGCTTTGCGTTAAGCTATCGCATTTGGTTTTTAATTTAATTTGTTAGCGTTTGCTGTTTTGTTTACCATTAAATTTAATTAAAAATTCACACATATGTACATCAGCCATTAAATGACGGTGGAGTAAGTGGAAAGTTGTGCGTGCGTATGACAGCCAGCACTCTATCATTTACACCTACTCGGCAAATCTGTATAACATACAAGCAGAGGGACTTGATTGTGCCTACATTAGAGTGTGTATTAATTTGTAGGGATTTCTACCAAATATTCATTATCTAATAATTTAATGGAACCATTTAAACTCAAATTCACATTTCCCTTGTAACAAGAAAAAAATTGCCTCTCCAAAAATATTGCACACTCTAATGTCGGCTAACGTATAATCTCATTTTGTGAGCAACAAAGAGCACCTACTGATTGTTGTCACTACAAAGGATGGTTTGCCTCTTATGAATGGCCTGCCGCTTACTGTCAACTGCTGCCCGATAAGCATTCTTCATGTTCACCATCTACTTCGGTGACAACTACATACACACACACTTATGCATAATCGAGCATACGTAGAGACAACAACAAGTGCTTATATGATGGATGAACCCGCGCACTAAATTTTGTTGGCAACGAAGTTAAAGACTTGTGCACAATTCAAGTACAAATTATTGCGAGTACACATGCAAAATTAGTTACTATGTAGCATTAGACAGGCGCAAAAAATATTTTTTTTTTGTTTTGGAAAATTATATTGACTGTAAAGGTTTATTAAAAACGCATAAATCGTTTAATAAAAGTAGTAAACAAACAAAAAGTATTTTGTTTAGTATGATAAATTTATGTTTTTTAATTTATTTAAATAAAAAAAATATTCGTGATTTTAAATATACATATTTCGAATGCCTAACTTATTTTCTACAAGTAGTTATTTACTCTTCTAAGATGTAAAATCGTCTTAAAAAGTAGATTTAGTGCCTTAAAATAGCAGAGCCGCCAAAAGTAAAGAGGTATGCGGTTCTGGTTAATCTACCAATCGAGTTGACTTTGCATGCGTTGGTCTTATCCTAACCTCAAAAACTCAAAACAAGGTACCGGAAATTCTCGTCAGCAATTTTTTGCGAGCAATTCAATATTCTACAAATGCTTTTGTAGTTGTAAAGAGAAAATTAATATCAGTTCTAAAATTTTAAATTATCAAATTATTTTTAATTAGCAAAAATTAATACTTAATAATTTCAGGGGCTAGAGCTCTTACAAGTTAATTTCGATATTTTAAAAAATAATATGAATATATTTTCTAAAAAAAAAACTTGATCCAGTGTAATGTGTATGTAGTATGTGCAGATTAGAGATGTCAAGCTCAGTGTACTGCAATCCATCTGCATTTTATTTCGAGCAGGATTTTCGGTATTGAAAATATGTTACCCAACACAATGTAGGTGTGGCTGTCGAAATTCTTCTAATTTTTTTTACTGACAAAAATTTTCTGAATATTTTAATTTTGTTTTGTTCTTTCTTTCAGAGCAACAAAAAAAATAAGAAAATAAGAAAAAAGTGTAAGCGCTATATACACCAAGTTCACAACCGATCTCCCGAAAAAATTGTTATTTTCTTATATTATTCATGAGACGCCAAGTGTCTACGAAATAAACCTGTCTCTTTAAAGCTTATATATATAGTTTTTGAAATAATTTCTTAAATTTCTGAAACAAAACCTTTACAGAACTAACGAATTTCGAAATCAAGGAATTAACTGGAATTATAAAATCAGATCACAAAAATCCCGAAATTAAAAAAATCGCGAAAATTGTCATCCCTGTTGTGCAGATAAATTCATTCCAACTTCTCTTTCTACATGCCAACATGCGACATTCAAATACAACAAATTAAAATCATGCTTTAGGCATACAGAACACGTCAAGCAATGGAGGTTAGAGGAGAGAGGGAGAGTATAAAAATCAAAGGCAAATGTAAAGCAAAGCTAAAGCAAACGACTAACGAGCGATTTGATTATGCAAAGCACAAGGACCACAATATAACAGCCCTAATGTGGGATGAGAGTACCTGCGTGTGTGAGAAAATAGTTGGTGTTGGTGCGGTGACAACAAGAACTTCACAAATTATGCAACTCAAAGGTAGCTTGTGAGTTTTGCTTTTAATTTTTTTTCTCTTCGTTTGTGTAACAACATGCAATTTGGTGTGTCGCAGTAGTCTTGTAACACATTCTCATTGCAGTTTTTGCATGTTCCTTTGGGGCTAAATTTGCTTGCATTTTTAGCTTACTCGTTGATGTGCATCGCTCTTCTGCATTGTTGCACTCTTAAGATGTTACTTTTAATAAGCAACAACTCCAGTTTACTTGTTCATGCACAGCAATACATACACATATACACATGTGTATTTACATATATTAAGAGACGACTAGCGAGTATTTTTTTCTTCTTTTGATTTACGTTGCGTATACGCCATGGCATGTTAGTTCATAAATGTTAACGGCGTTGTCTAGAATAAACTTGTGTTGGTTAGTTAATATGCCGCGCAATCCAACTAAAATGTAATTAATAAAAGTTAAGACCACAGATAATGTGAGGAGATAAAAGTAAGCTCATTACAACTGTGCACTTAAGTTTATAAGTATGTAGCATTGATATCCCTGCAGCGAACTCAGTAACTAGTAAGAGTAATTTGTGGTTCAGTACTAGAACTCAAATAACAAATAGCTGCTATTACAATTGCAATATGAGTTAAAGCTGTATATCAGCTAAAAACCTGCTACTGAGTCCCTACAATGAATTTTTAATGGTATCTAAATAAAATAATATTCTTTAAACTATAGCAGTTTTTATTCGCAAGCACTTAGGAACATGCGAATAAAATACCAAACTGAAATTTGTTTAAAAAATTTTTCATTTTCTTTTTGTAAGTTTTATGAGCTCAAGACCAGTTAACAATAATTTTTTAATGAATTATTTTTGTCAGATTTTTCATTTTCTTATTTTCTTTAAAAATCCAATATGAACTTGTCACTTGCGATATGACAACCAAAATTGTGGACGCTTATTATTTTTCAGCTCGCTTAATTTTTTGCTTTTTTTGTTTCAAATTTTTTTTTTTTTTACAAGCAGAAGAGGTTTTGTACAGCATCGGATTCGCGAATAAAAGTACTAGTTTCAAAAAGCATAGAAGCACACTCTTTAATAACTGGAGATTTTCCTTTTATATTCGCACATTCTCAATATGCTTCAAAGTGAAAAGTTTAAGTTAATACTGTTGGAGTAGCTAAGTTTGCTAATAACATAGTTAAGTTTGTGCTTGCTACAAAATGATAAAAGGATAAGTTCAAATACATAAACAGATACATCGGAGTAGAGATATGTTTGTGTTGTTGTGGGTAATGTATGTATGTATATATTAGGCTAGTTAACTGTTTATGGTTTGCTCTAATGCAGATGAAATTGCGTAGTTGTCGATAAGAAGGTTGTCGTGCTTCTTATTCAAAGAAAGTAATTGCTTAGGTAGTTAAGCTCCTCCCCAAAGTAATGATGTTCATTGAATATAATATTGATTATATTATAACTCATTTTGTACTTCGGTAAAGAGTAATTAAGATTAATGCATTTGTTTGTTATTTCATGTTTCTTTGGATTCTTTTAACTAATTTAATTTGCAAAAATTTCGCTTTATAATTTCTTTGATGTCATTTCAACCAATGTGACATTTTCTCAGAAGGACTGTTATTGTCTCTTATACAAAAGTTTTCTTGTTCAATGGTCTGCATCCTCTCCCTTCTCCTCCTAAACTGTCGGAAATAAAGAGAGAGAGAGAGAAATAGAGCGAAGTAGAAAGTGCAGAAAGTTCTTAGTTAGTCTAAGTTACTCGGCTTTACTAGCTAGTGTAAATAGCATAGTGCCATCAAGAGAGAAGTGGAACTATGGTCTCCTTTTGAGAAAGACTCATGAATAAACCCAAGTTGGCAGAAACGATTGAATAGAGCTTGCTCTATATTATTGGTTCAGATAATTCAATGTATCCTCGATTGTCTCGAATTAGTTTAGAGGAACCACCAAGTGGTTTCCGAAAAATAATATGTGAAGCTCTTGACTTGATTCTAGCTGAATTTGTATTAAATTTCCATTCCATTATATGCGTTGAGTGCGAATTAATTATGGAAAAAAGCGAATTCTTTAACAATATTTTGAATTAGCGTAAGCTTCCCTGCATGCTCCGATATTCGTTTAGGGAAGAGTACTATCAGCTACCATGGTCACACCTCAACTCCAGATACAGCGTTTTAATTATTTGTAAAACAAGTGATCAAATCCCACTTAAATAAATATCTCAAACAGCGTAAAAACGGAACAAACAAATTATCTGCTGCTTACTGTGTTGGCTTAAAATAAATACAATTTCAGTTCTACAACATTGCTTTGCTGGTGCTAACTTCGTTTTGATGTACAATTTACAATAAACTTTTTTTATATATATTTGTAGATAACCCAAGGCGTTAGCTGCCTGTTTGTTATTTACTTTAACAACGTACTTCGTGTTGTTGTTGCTTTTCTCACTCAGCCTCATGTTGAAAATATTTTGCATACATGCATTAACAACCCAGTACTTAGTAATTTTTATTTTTTTATATTACACAAACTCTAATAATCTGCGCGCATAAATGTGCTAGGCGGTGTTTGTGAGTATATTGCAATTAAAACAACTAGTTCTAAAGTAGTTTCAAACTAGTATGGAAACTAAGCACAACAAGTCAGTGCGCTGACCTTTTTTTTTGGGTAGCTACCAAGTAAAATTAATTGAAACGGCTACGGGAATGGCGAATAAGTACATGACTTACTTAGAGGAGGACACAGATTACAGCTCTGAGTGATTTAGGAAACAACAAAATTTAAGAAACAAGCTCTTAATACTAGAATTTCAGCAACTCTCTGCACCCTTGTATGCTCCAAAAATTAAACATTTCTGGTTATCAATATTTTTCGAGCTTTAAAAAAAATTAAAAAATATTCTAGTTGCTAACTAGTATACTTTCTGTCTACTTTGCTGTTGCACTACAGGGTATTTATGTATATTGTGAGTTTGTGTTTGTGAAAAAACACAGCTGCATCCTGCAAATCTGCCATCACTTTAATTGCATGCGGTTTGCTTGTTACCACTCATATAATCATACCTTATGTGCCGAGCAAAAAAAAATATAAAAAAATAGCGAACATTTCACAAAAACAAAGCCTTAAACAAACACACTTCTTTTTCACCCATACACTCATACATAAATTTATGCAGCGAATGCCAAAGGATATGCACATTTTTGCATGGAATCACATTCATATTTCGAGTTGTTTCACGCTTAAAACTTAAGTAGGAATTTCATGCTCATTGCTTGCATTGGAATTCTTTAACAAACAGACTAATGCATGAATGCATGCGTGCATGTCTCTGTATATCCTTTTTTTTTTTGATGTTTAAGTGCAAATCTCTGTACGCTAAAATAAAAGTAAAACAACAAAAAAACAAAAATCCATAAACACTTGTATCCTGCGACTTTATCTACCGGCATTCTGTTTTGCATTTTTGCACTCAAATGAGGCATCTGGCAATGCTTTAGCTCATGAACACCACATCTTAATGCTGTGTCAAGTCTTATACCCCCCCCAAGTATGTATGTATGTTTCAAGTCAACCAACTCGGAAGGTACAAAGTCAACTCGTTGTTGTTAAATTCATAAAGCTGTCGCATTACATTGCTGTTCAGCTGTCGTCCCCTATCTGGTTGATATACAGTGTTGAGTAAAATAATAGTAGTACTAATAACAGTTTAGTAAGAGGCTTGCAGTTTGAAATGTTGTTACTAAAACGAAAACAACTAGAAGATTGTCTTTCTATATAAGTTAAACCTTTCATGCATTTGAGAAAATTAAAACCCTATGTAGTGATCACCATTAGTAATCACTTGTTTAGGTTTAATATCATGCAAAACGTCAATCCTTAGAAATACTCTGTTTCATCATGCAAAGTATACTCCTTAAGTGATATCAGAGTACTCCAACCCTTATTCAAATAAAAAAGGTGATCCAATTTACATGATGAGGTCTTCGTTTGATAACCATACTATACAAACATATTTTGGGTCACCACTGAGCTCAAATATTGGTCGATAACTACGAAACACGTTAAGTTATCGCAATTAGGTGTCACCTAATTTTCATGTTAGACTTCTATTAATACAACGGTGGTTGTTGCACTCAATTCTGTTCAACATTTTTTGAGTGATACTTGAACAAACATAAAGACAAACAGACAAAAAATTCAAAAAACTGTTTGTAGAATCCTTTCACTCACTTTTTTTAAGTTTGCAATGTTCAGCCAATTTTCTTATATGTAGATATAAAAAGATATGAAAAAACAGTTTACACATTACTCACTGCTTTCGTACTACACAACACTGTAGCTCTCCTTGTATGCGCCTGTGCTGCTTTGAATACTTTTACTACGAAGCATACTTGCGCACATTTACATCTAAAAAAGTACATCCTGCTGTAATGGCATCTTTCGCATCCTCCATAACTTAATGTGTGTGCTCTGCTATGCGTTTTCACATTCTGCCTTATGTTTAGTTGCATTTTGTGGTAGCCGTCATTTTTGTATTTGCATGACAGTTGTGCTTTGCTATGCGTCACAACACATTTCTATTTACGTATAATTGCAGGTATGTATGTACATATGTATGTACGGCTGTTTGTAAAATGCCACAAATCCTGCTTATATCAGTAATATCATTTCCCTTATTTTACCTCAATCTGTCGTTTTCTCAAATTGTTGCTTATTTGCTTTACATTTTCGTTTTTCGTTTTGTCCTTTTAAGTCTTCGTTTTGTCGTCATTTTATTTATTTCTTTCCGTCTGCGTCACGTTAAGGTGCTGTATTCGCTTCAATTTTATGTCATCTGCATCATTTCCGTTTGTCATTAACACATCATTTGCCATCATTAACCGCTCGGTTGAAGGACTAAAGTACATCCTTTCTTTAATTGCAGACAATTGTGCATTGTTAAGTAATTTCATGATGGTTAAAATGCATGAACTTGTAAATGATATGGAATTTTACTATGAAATCAAGATTGCCTCAACAAATCTAAATTAAATAAAATGAGATAGAAGGTAGAGAAAGAGATAGGACTAGATTATACAAAACAGGTTAAGAATAAGTATCCAAGTCTCTTGAAATTTTCATCTGAGATTCCTTAACCATATCAACAATTTTTTTAGTATGATATACCTAGAAGAAGATTGAACTCGGCTCGACTCCGAACAGTAACTCAGAAGGCAAATACATTCTATGAAGTTCTCTCATGAGAGAAAGTAGAGAGTACCAAGCTACATACATATATGAAGAAAAAACTTAAGTTGCTTACTAACTCAGTAGTAGAAACACTTAACATCGCTTTATTTTTCCAACTAAGAAGGGACGCTAGTCGATTAGGTTCCAATCAATAAAAATGTTCACTATTCTGGATATTTTTTTGTGCAAGCAACGCGGAATGTGCTAGCTGATTTGAGCAGTTACAGTTGAGATCAGGGACGAAAAATAAATGTAAATTTTATTCATTTTTAAGAAAGTCCGATGTTAGATATTCGCACCAGGAGAAAGTTATTTAATTTTTTGTCATCCCAGGACTTCCAGTGTCAAAATCCTAACCACAATTAATTTTACAGAATTTTTGGAAAATGTGTGGTAATAACTTAAAAATCGGCAGTAACAAACTTTGCTCAGATATTTTTAAAGGACAGAATACAAGTTTTTTCTTAAAGCTACCAAACTGTTAATCTAAATTAAATTTGTTATCATAGCATAGGATTGGTTCAGATAAGGATATCTGAATCAAGGTCGCCATTCATTTTTTAATTTTTTCTTAAATAAACATTTATTTTTTAATTCCGGCCAAGCGCTGATTAAGCGAAATTTCGTATCGAATAACAGAGAATTGAAAACCTTGCATACGAAATTATTCAACCCAGGGTTGCATGTTTGAAGAATAAAATTTCGATGTCTCAAATTTGAGGCGCCTAAAAACATAAGAACCAAGGAGTTTTTCTGTATTGTATACCAGAAAATGTTGCATGCTTTTAGGAGCTTCCAAATCACCTTTGGTAGCATATTTGCTTTCTATTCATTAAATTTCTACCAAAAGCCATCTCAGCTGCATCACTCTCTCTTTAAAAAAAAAAAAAGTTTGAGTTTCGTTTGAGCGGGTGTTATATCGTTAAAACTGATGGCGTATGTGTTCAGCTACATACATGTTTGATGAAATAATATGACGGCATGCAGCAGCAGTTTGCAGCAATCCAATGTTGTTTTATACATACATACATATATACATACATACATATACATAACACTCTGCAATGCAAATTTATGCGTTACATATTTGTCATTCTACTTTACTCCACTCTGCAATGAATTGCTTCAATTTACAATGCTTCACTCGTCTGAAAGCTCGTGTGCTTGTGAGCTCGTATGCTTGACATATTTATGTATGTATGTGTGAAGGAATGCATGTGTGAATCACACTTTTCAACATATCCTGCATATGTATATAATTCCATTTGCATATACACATACATGTATTTGCATGTGTGTGTGTGTGTGTACGGTTAACTGGATTTTATTATCTAAATTACTCTATTGTTTGTTAGACATAATGGAATTTCCTTCACTTTTACTCAGAACTCTTTTTATGAAATAAAGGAATGCGGTACGCGGTTCAATGGTTCCAACAGGAATGGTGGGTGTTGTGGTGATTGTTTTGTTGATTTTTACATATCAAAGAAAATCTAACTTATGCACATGTTGAGAAAGGTGTTCTTATGTAAGTATATGTATATGCAAGGGAGTGTAAGAGGAAGAAAAGAATAATATACAACTTTATAAAAAGGATCATGTGCTTTGAAAAATATTATTTATATGGTAATGCCGTAATCTTGGTTTGTATGTATGTGCATATTAAACATGCCAAAACCCTTGCTTTTTGTAGGTCCCCAAAATGATGGAATTCAAAAATGTAAAAAGTTGGCAGTTCCAGTACATAGGCATGTACTGAAGAAGGACAACTTTATTTTGCAAATAAATTATTAGAATCGCATTATATAATACAAAAAATACATATATACGTTTTAAGGTGGGTAACTTGAGGAAAAATTTTATTTCAAATAGATTTATTCACGAATTTAATTTTTTCAATTTATCCAGGCATTCACACATCTTAAAACTATATATAGCCTATTGTACCTACAAAACTTCTGAGCCTATAGTGAAAGTTTCATAGAGATCGTTCAAACCACAGAAAATGTGGGTGCCCATTTTTGCAACATTATACAAATCTATCTCAAAACTTAGACAAAATAGGTTAAAAGTTTCGACGAATTGAAATTTTATATAGCCTAGGGGCGTTTTATCGTTCAGTCTTCCAAAAATACATGTTAACTTTGTTGTAGACACCAATCTTTTGAACGTATTGGGAAAGATTAATAAGGATCCACTATAAACTTTCGACATTTATGAAGCACAAACAAAACATAAAAAATGTGGGCGTTGCCATACTCAATTTGAAAAAATTATAAATTTATTGACTAAAGGACACAGATATTCAAAAATCATTTACTCAGACTGAATACATTCAGATTTAACTCGTGGTGAAATTTTATATAGCCTGAGGGCATGGCACCGCCCACTTTAACATGTGATCCCAAAAATAGACTGTGAAAATTTCATGAAAAGCGGTGGGGTACTTTGAACGCTGACACACATTCATTTTTATTTATAAGATGAAGAAGAATAAGATTGGAAAAAGAGAGCTATTCTTACCTTTTGCATTTTAATATTTTATTTTACGCCAATATTTACTGCTCTAAATTTATTGCTTTGAATTTGAGTTACTATCAGCATATTGTGAAGCATCTGTAAAAAATGGAAGAAAATTATAAATTCACATTCTAAAATTTTTTATCAAAATGATTAAGAAAAAAAATTTAGTTTTTTGGCCTAGTCTAATGTACATATGTATATAAATATTTAAATCTATAAATGCGAATGTGTCGAAAATGATTTAGAAACTCAAAATGCTTTTATCGTTGTTATGGTACAAAAATCAAAGGATATTAAAAAACGAAGCATGACGAACAGAAATATAAACATAACTGTATGTGAGTATTTACGTTCCCAGCAAACCATCGAAGTCATAAATGATTCTGAAAGTAGTCCGAAATGGTAATGTCTATGCTCTTTATGAGAACCTTTATGATGGTCGTCCGATATGCGTTGAATTTCATATATCATATGAGCCTGAATAAGAGTCTTATAAGGTACCTTGCGTGCTCATAAAAAACTCATATGTCGCCTTTTATGAGATACAGATTGGATGCTTATCGCAAATGGAAATAAAATCAATTGGCACTATTTCTCTTATATACATTATATATTTAAAAAATCGCATGATTTTTAATTCGACATTTTTATTTTATAATATGACGTGTTTTTTTAAATAATTTTAAAAATCGCTCTGTATTTGTAAGAGATTACGCGTGACTCTCTCTCAATTGACGCTATTTCCATTGACCTTGTTGCCTGTCACCCACCTAAAGTCCATCGTATCAGCGAACTGAATATTTTATATATAATTTTTTAATTTTTTTATTTCATGAAGTTGCTTTCTTAATTTGATCATTTTCATAATTTTCATCAAATTGGAGTCACAAAAGACTCATACATGACCATATTTCTGAGTCTCATAATTTTAATATACTCAGGACTCATATCAGACTTTTAAATTTTGAGCGTTCTTAGAATGTTTGAAGGGTTATGTAAATTATATTTACATAATATTTTCTGGATTAAGTTTCCAGCTGTAAATTCCAATTATCGTAATGAAAATAAAAGTAATTACTGGAAAGTATATGTACACTGATATAGATATACATATATATTATTTAGCAAAGTGAGAAAACAAATGTGCTAGCGATTTTCAAAACATCTGCGTTTGACAGGAACACATTGACAGTAGGGTGTTTCATTAACATGAAATGGTTTTATAACTTTGGTTAGATGTTTGTAAGTATAAGAAGAAGAAGAGATAGACACACCAATAAGTATAGCGTAATGAGCTGAGTTAATTTAGTTGGAACGCAAACTAGTCTCTCCGATTTTGAGATATCTCTATGAAATTTAGTATGGAGCCATCGTTTCGTATTGTATTAATCATTTGTTGGAACCTCTATAGTGACTTAAGACCTTTTAAAGCTTTTTGAACGGCACACCATTTTCTCCTCTTAATGAAACACCCTCATGCTCATAGGTGTTTAGCAATTTATGTCCATACATACATATGCAAAGATATTTAAATTTATGTATGAAGTTTACGCTTTGCTGCGTTTGCCTGTTTTTAAATCGCACATAAATTGTCAATATTGTTTGATTATGTAAAAGTTTTCAAGCAGAGTTTTGCCGGCATGGAAATTAAATTTTATGTCGAAACTTTTGATGATTGGCTTAAAGAAGTTATTCTACGAAAAAGAGTACGTAAAAGTACAAAAGCCATTTATATTTCAATTTAATTGAAATTTCGGTGCAATTTTTAAAATATGTTAACATTTGTTTAAAAAAAAATAATGTACGCGCTATTAAAACTTACCATCCTTTTGATTTGCGAAATACGTTTTTTTAATTTTTTTTTTGTCGCTTTTAGGGCACTTGCGCTTTTCAAAAAGCATTAAACAGTGAACCTGTGATTCATAAGCGTGAACGGCAAAATATTTTCCATTCCAAATAAAAAAAAGCAGATATGCATTTGTGGCAGGTAGTTATTAGGGATGAATTTGTATTTATTTTATTTTTATAATACCGGTATTTTCGGGATCTGATTATTGATGCCATTTGGGTATTCGAAGTTCACCAACAGTTTGATTTGATTTTGAATTATACATTTATACATATGTTACCCAATTTTTTTGTAAAAATTTCTTTCCCAATTTTAAGAGAACTTTTGTGAAATTTTACATTTGTTAAGTTTGAAACTTAGGTTTAGTAATAGATAATAATTTAAAAAAAATCGAATATGAAATATTGAAATAAAAATTTACAAATTTCAAAAACCGTTTTCAGTTAGCTGACACAATCATCAAAGAAAATTAAGATAATTTTCATAACAAAAATTACCAATCTAGAACTCGAAAAATGGATTGATTAATTAGTTTGAAAAAGATCCTGAAAAATTCTCAAATTAAAAAAAAAATTAAAAACAAGTAATAACTTAAAAATTATTGTATTTTTGAATTAGTATTAAGCAAAAAGTTTATTATAAATAATTTTTAAATGTTTGTATATTTTATTTTAATATTCAATTACATATGTATGAATGTTAATTAAATTTAAAATTAGTTTTTAATATTTGTTACGATTCCCGAAAATCTCGGAATTGTTGGAAAGAAGTCCCCGAGTTTCTTCACCAAAAAATTACGCAATCCCGTAAATCCGAAACTGTTATCCCTAATACACATATGTTCATATGTTTATGCATACATTTGTACTTTTTAATCATGCTAAAAATCTTTCTCACTTTTTACCACCCTCATTCGTGCTTTATCTGCAGTAAAATTGAAAATGAAACGAGACACAATCAATCAAAGTGGCTTTGGTGCTATTTGTAAGCATTGAAAATTGGAAAAAAAAATTTAAAATAAAAAAAAAGTTGCAAAACTCACTATGACAATTACCATCGCTATCATTCAACAGAGCCTTACTATACCCTTCACTTGCACTTTGAGTCCCCAGAGTTGATACACAAAGGCACGTAGGTGGTGCGTTGGTCGGATTGAAAGTCATGTGTAAAATAAAAAATGCACACATACATACATACATACGTACATATGTGCAATTGTATGCCGTAAATACTTTGATTGTATGATTTTGCACGCCATTTGATCTACAATTTAATGTGTACCCCAATTTGTTTCTGATTCTTCATATCAACTATGTGAATAAATATAATTTTTTTTTTTATTTGTGGGTTTGACTTTTATGTTTGAGAGGGTCTCAGTTCAAATGTGTGGCTATGAATATGAATAAAATATTTTCTACCTCTATCTAAGGGATTCTGCGAAATTGCCTTTTGATGAATTTCATAACAAAACCACCATGCGTCGAACTCGAACCCTCATAATTTGCTTATGTTTTGTTTAGAAAATTGCAATAAATATGAATAAGATTTTCAGACCCCTTTTAACTTCGAATTAGAATACGTACACGGAGAGAAATATCAGCAAGAATATTTTAAAAATTAATGAAAAACTATGAAATTTTATAGAAATATTCGAAAAAGTATTAAATTATAATAAACATTACTGTAAAACACTAAAAATGTTTGAACGTTTATTAAAAATTGAAGAATAGAATAGGAAATTCTATAGTCTTTAATTTTTAATACACCGAAATATTAAAATGTGATATATTCTAATACTTTTTCTTCACCAACTACTAAGTTTTACTAATTTTCTTCTTTAAAACTTAAAATAATTTGCATACCAATCTTTCAATAAATCATTATTTTAGTTTTTAAGAAGAATAAACGAAAAATCATTATGACCATAGTAATATTTGCTATGTGTGTTAGAAGGTATGAAGAATGGTCTTTAAATTTTAGATAGCTTATACTAATAATCAGATGCGTCGAACAAAAACTAAAATAATTTCTTTAAAATATAATATACGATATCCAATTTCTACTATGTCGTACTTGAAAAAATATAAAATGAAATAACAAAAATTATTAAATTTTGGAGTTGGACCAACTTTAAAGTGCTGGCGTAGTAAAAATTAAAGAAATTTTTCTCAGCGTGTAGAAGCGTGTGACTTGCTTTGTTGTACGGTTCAAATCACTTTCGTCTACTGTAGTCTCCTTCCACTAAATTAAAGTTTATTATTCAATGTTCGGTCGCAATCGTATTTAAACTTTCGTACTTTCTTTCGTTATAAATTTAGTTCCATAGAATCCATATTACACAGGTACCTTATCAATACTGCAAAACAAAAAAATACTAAAAACATTTGTACCTACATTAGTTCAGTCAAAAGCCAGTATTTTCAGTTACAAAGTCCTTTTCCCTTAAAAAGCTCTTCAATTTGTTTTTTGTCTACCTTTCAACCTGCCGCTTTTATTCGCAAAGCTTCAACTGATTTATAGTTTTTCATTTTTATGCGATTTTAGTTTCTTTGTGCGCCGGTAAAAAATGAGTTTGCAAGTTGTCGTTGTTATTGTTCTATTTGTTGCCATTACTACTTTTTTTTAACCATCCATTTTATTTTTACTTTTCGACCTGTCTTGCAACTTGTTCATTTATCTTTGTATGCGTGCGTGTGTGTGTGTGTTGGTGATGGCACACCTTACCGCCAGGTTTTCGCCCAACTGTTTTGCCACGCCTACCTGTCCAAGCGTTGCATGTTGTCTGTGTATTATGCAATTAATTCTTGTCGAAACTGTCATGTAGCACGATTTGTTGCTACTCAACAAAGCTTATCTGACCTAGCCAGGACTTGTCAAGCTGACAGTAGTAAATAGCTGATGCATGATTGGGATATTTAATTAATAATTTTCATAAGTACTCTAGTTGCTTATTATTATAAGTAGTGGTGCATTTTGAATTCGTGGCTTTAAAGAGGTTATTTAAAAAATTAGTTAATTGAATCTAAATGCTCCCCAAATTTGAAAGCACAGAAGCCCACTTGGAGAGCGTAGTGCTGCTTTGTAAGATAAATAAACGTTCTCTCATTTCTGTACAAATAGAGTTGTGAATAAATAATCGATTGTTTTTTTCGATTTTATCAATAACCGATTTTTTTCCCTCGACTTTTATCAAAAAATCGATTTTGGTAACCATCCATATTTCTTATTTTATATCGATTTTTGTAAAAAGTGTCATCAAAAGTGTCAAGTTAAAGGAGACACTTTTTTAAGTTCTTAGATTTAGGACATAATCATTTGTGTTTAGATATTTTAGTATTTAACAGCTAATCATAATTTTACTTTAGTTAAACATCAAACAATAAACTGTTCATTTGCTAAAATGAAAATTAATATTTTTTTTTCAACTCTTAAATATTACCAACAATAAAAAAATGTATGTTTTATCTATTGCATAGAAATTTAAAACAAAAAGAAAATTGTGAATAAGTGATGAGTTTGCTATACAAAAACATAACTTTAAATGTTCCCAGCTGAAATGAGCATTATGAGAACAAAGAAAAAACTATTTATATTGTACTTCACTCAATACCAGAACCTCCTTCCTCCTGAGTGCAAATCACATTTTAAATTGCATTTTTTTGTTGTCAAGTAGGTCTACTAAATTGCCTGGAAGGCAACAGATAGTAAAAAAATGTATCTTGCAAACAAAAAAAAGGTAAAATAATAGTTAAGTCACTTAACTTAAATGTGCACTTAAACGTCTAACATTGTCTGAGTAGTCCAAATAACAAAAAGCACACGGCGACCTACGAGAACTAAGTATGGGAGCACAAAGATAAAGGCCAAACTAAGAATATAAACGAAAAGCGAAAACAGCAAAGAATTGTGACAAAACGTGCTCAACACGCCTCAAAATAGCGCATTATTCTTGTTTCGAGTTTGTTTGTCTTTTTTTTTTCCACTTCAAGCAGTTTTTCTTTTTTTTTGACATTACAATTTGTTGCCATTTTAAGGCTTAAAGGCAAAGGCTGATTATGTTTTTGTTGCTAAAAGAAAAAGAAAATACAGTAAAATATTTTATTATACGGAAAACTATACTTAAAATAAATGAGCCAAAGTTATAATTTAAATGATTTATGTAAAGCGGGTAAACTAGCATTTTTGCGAATTGAATTGGTCGAGCGCAATGGGTTCCGTACGCAAAAGAACAAACTTTGCTAATTCGCTGGAACCAATGGAGCTGAACTGTCATCAGAGGCGATGATTGTTTTAAAAAACGTTAGTTCTCGAAGATGGAGAAAATTGAATAACGGGGAAATGACTTCTTTCATCGAATCAGCGAACTACCTTCCCCCTAAGCACGGCCTTGTGAACGGAAATCACTGTAATTAGAGCATTGCTTTATTTCCAATTAGCAAAATATAATTTTGCTGAATTTGTTTGTTTCCCATTTTTTTCTACTTCATAGAATTTTCACAAACATTACGTTGATGAATTAATCAAGCTAAAGTTTGTGGGGCGCTTGCTTTTGAGACTCCCCATTGAGTTAACTAAACAGCGTGAACGCTTGTTAAAATGCCAAATATTGAAAATGAGTAAAAATCAAATGCATGTTCTCCCTTTTAAATACCCACCGTAACGTGGAGTGTTGAGAAGCCGCTGAAACTGTGCAGCCCAACACACACGATATGAGTCATAGACATAAACTAATATTAGCTCAAGCCATCGTAAGCCTACATCAATCAGCTCGCTTAAGTACCTCTAATGATGAAAAACAAAAAAGTAATACCATCTTTTACCATTCAAGCAGCGAGTCGTATTCGCAAATAATTCAACATTTAATGCGAAAAATTCCAATTTAAGCTCTGAATACGCCCTTTGATATTATTTTCAATTGGTTGCTGTGGTCGGTGGAAAAGCAGTTTTGCTGGTTTAATGGTTGCCTATTTAGTAACAAAACTTGTTGAATGCATTTCTGTGGCTTTGATATTTATTTGTGTATTTATTTTGCGGCTTTCTACTAATTAAACAGTTTGCTCCTAGCAACCATTTTGCTCACACCCATTATTTGCTGGTTTTTTTAAGTTTTGAGGCAGTAAAAAATTATCGTGGTGAATTCAATTGACTTTGCTAATATTTTTATATTTTTTATGTCTTTTTTTAATTCATCAAAGACTTGGGTTTTTTTTTAGTTTCGTTTATGGTTTAATTTGTTTGCTATACGAACGCTGTATCGAAAGCAACCGTGTGAACGGAGCATAAATATATATACATATAACAACACTGTGCAACCAAATTAAAGTATTCTTTAAAATAAAGAGATAATCGATCGGTGAAGAAAATTAATTTATCATAAAAAAATAAATAAAACAAAAACTATTCAAGATTTTGACGTAAGTAGGTGGAACACTCGAGTTCTAAATAAATTATTGATTAAACAGGGTGACACCAAATAAAAAAATTGGTTTTAAGGGTGATTTAGAGTCTGTGAGAGTTTGCTTTAAACGAAGACTTTTTGTTATGAAAAAAAATTTTTTTTTTTTAATTTAAGCAGATGAGTCACTCAATTTTTAAACAAATTACCGATGAAACAGGGTGGCTTCAATAAAATTTGAAAATTTTAAATTTGGAAATTTATAAAGGTGTTCTAATATTAGCAGAGGGTATAAGTAAAAAAATATGTTGCTGTAAAAAAATTAAAAGAAAATTGATTAAATGTTTTTAAGTCGATTTTTTAATAAAATTAATTTCCACACAAAATCGCTCAGAAGAAGTTATAAGCAGGGTGGCTGTAAAGACAAAAATTAAAAAAAAGTGAAACAGGTTCTAAACTCGGCTAAAAACGAATTTTTGATAAAAGAGAGTGGTTCAAGAGAAAAAATAATCATTTTGTAAAGGTGTTCTACATAAAATCTGTAGGGAATATGCACATGTGATAGAAAAATAATTTTTTAAGTTAAAAAAATTAAAAAAAAAATTATGTGATGTTTTGAGGTAGCTCGATTTTAAAACAAAAAACAGATCATTTGGGGTTAAAAAAATTATAAAGGTGTTCTAATATCTGAAGGAAACATTTTTTAAAGAGCAAAGAACTTTTTTCTAACAGAAAAAAAATTATTGAAAATTGCTCAAAGTTGTTCCAGAGTCTGTAGGGAATTTTAAGTTGGAAAGAGGTTTGATTTTTTATAAGTAAAGTCTTTCCTTGTTGCTAATATGACTACCCTTTACTTAAGAAGGTACGCAAAGCTTGGATTCCAAATGATTGATCAAATGAGCATAATTTTTATTGCGGGTTTTTGAATGAAGAAAACTATAGAGTTTTCAAAGATTAAACCTCTCAAATTTAGAATTAATAATTAAAAAAGATTTTTGATTATTTGCTGTTGGTATTGCATAACTATAAATATTTCAAATGACAAAATTATTTCTATAGAATTAAAGAAAAAAGGAATAGCGCTATTAATCTGCTTCTAGTTATATCGCCCAAAACTATTAGGTATTATGGTCCACATTTTATTCGTCACTTCGCTAAACAATAAAATGTTTTTCAACAAAAAAAAAAAAAAATTGGAATTGAAAGCACCAAAAAACATAAGACAACATGAGCTTACATCAATACTACATATGATTGGACATGCCCATTTTTATTTTATTTTCTTGTTTCTGCTATTTATAGGCGTGTTTAAATAGTTTTGCTAGTCACTTGAGTTTGAATTTTATTTATTTGATTTAAACCAGTATTTTTTGTTGCTCAACAGTGCATGTGTTTAATAAAAAAGATCAAAATAGATTAAGTAAAACCACAAAAAAAAAACCGACCAGTAGTTGCTGCTGCATAAGCTCTATCAACTTGCCACATGACTCGTTGCATGTTGTTGTTTAACGAGTTTGTGGTGGTATTTGAGGTTTATTGCTATATAACGGTACGTACTCGTATTACTATAAATGTTAAGCTGTCGAGTTGATTGTTAGTCATTTTAGAGTAGAATTTATGGCAGTGTATTTGTAGTTGTTTATAGATTGAGTGGACCTGACATAAAACATCATCCTCCATACACTAAATAAGAGCTTAAACACTTGAAACACTTCGCAATCACAACCCTTACTTGATAGCTCACTCGCTTTGGGCAACAAAAATCTAAATTGTGTGGGATGCAGAAGCTGTTCTGTTTAGCAGCTTCCGAAATGGATCTATTAGAAACCCTAAGTTTCAGTTACTACAATATAAAAAATAATAATTATGATTTTGTTTTGTCTTGGACATGATCTTGTAAAGAAACCTGGTTTGAATTTTAGTGTTAGTTTTTCAAAAAATTATATTTTTTTTCCCAAGCTAGTATACAGTTGTGTTCAATATAATAGTACTGAAATTAAATGGGATATCGTTCGCCGAATTAAAAAAAACTGGGTTTTTAGTAATTTAAAATATAGCAAATACCATAACAGAAACCATACACAAAAAAAAAATTCTAACAAAATTTCAATAACTTGGGCAGATTTTTTTGACAATTTTTGAGTACGCAAATTTATTGTTCATTGAACAATAAAAGAACGTTAAATATTCTCATTAATTTTAAGAATTTTTTTTGTCAAAGACGAAAATTAATTAAAATTAAAATTAATTTTTCTTCATGCGTTGTATGGAAGAAACACTCAACACCCTTGACGAAAATTATATGAAATTAAAAAAAATTATATAAATTCAGGAAAATGTTGGAGTAAGTTCGAAATTGCACAATGTCATACTAAAATTTATTGATCTACAAAACCGTGTACAGAGAAATTACACTGAAATTCTGTCTAAAAAATTTGAAGATTTTCATGGGCAATTTTTAAAGTTTCATTAGCTTTCATAAGCTTTATGTAAACTTTGAAATTTTTTTTAACGTGGTCTCTGTTATAGAATTTGCTGTATTTTGAAGGATAAAATAAAAACCAAGCTTCTTTTTATTTCAATTAACAGCATCCAATTTAATTTCACTACTATTATATTGTACCCAACTGTACATACATATGTATGTATGTATGCTATGCAAGCAATCACATTTAACACATTTTCAAGAATCATCTTTTGCTAGATCATTCCTAATGTCATTTCAACGTATAAGGAAACAAATAAAAAAAAGAACAACAATAATTATGATTACACTGTCATTAATCAAAATAATAAAAAGAATAATTAAATGAAGCAAATAACACGAAAGGCTAGATCAAAACATGAAAGCAATAAACAAGAGTAATTTCAATGAATGACCAAAAGTAAAAAAGAAGCAAGAGACCAGTCATCAAAATACGAACAAAAATTAAAAACAACAAAAAATTTGAGAATGTAAGCACCGCTGCTTTTTTGGCCAACTGTTGATTACCACAACGATCGAAGAGCCAAGTTGTCTATAATAACATACAAACATACATACATAACATACAAATAAGTTCCATTTTTGAAATCTGTATGGACCAACGTGTGTCCGAATATATGTATGTGTCTGTGTTTAGTGCATACCCAACTGGGAGCGCTGGCTACTCCATGGTCTAGCAGAACGGGAGGAGTGCTGGCACGTGATGGAAGCGAGGCCATGCTGTTCTGAGCGAGTGAATGGACACCAGAGAATTGAACTAACAACTACATTGGGCTGAGGCTAGCTGACGCGCTAACCAGTCTGCCGCTTGGATTGTCTTATTTGGTGAACGCTTGCTTAGTGGCTGTGTATTTGTGGTCAGTGACCCAGGCATTAAGGCGTCGACAAGTAAACGTAGAGTGAGTGCACTTAAGAGACGCACAGTTTTTCATGCGTGTGCAAGAATGATTGGCATACATATTTACATACGAGGCTGGCTTAGAATTTTTTTTAAATATGCTACAATGTCTAAATTATTTAGTGGCCGTTTTTTTTTAATTAGTTAAGAAAACTTTCATTTTAGTTTTGAATAAATTTTTTGACTCAAATCCTACTGATACGCAACAGATAGGCAGTCGCTTGCCTACCTAAATTGGTATACCTTTATAGAACACTAACAAATACATTATGTAAGGCTTCCTTACTTGTTGCTTAGATTTTGAGACAACTTTAACCGAAATTCCCCATAGTGTGTTCTGCCACTTGATTTTACACATTTGCTCATTTTTCTTAAGTCATTAATGTTTCCTTCCGCATACATTTTCCCCTGATACATAACTACTCAACGACTTACTAAGCCACCCTAATTCGCGCTTTTACTATTAGCAAATTGTGTTCAACATCTGAGGATGCTTTGTAAATAATTATGACATAACGAAATATTTGTAAGTATGGATGTAAATAATGTAACGAAGCGTAGCAGGGGATGAACATTGGAGCTTCACGGTGTTCACTAATGAACTTCTAGAACATAATTTTTAAGACGATACCTCTGGCTGTGTAGGTCTGTCAAGTGTACGAAATGTGCTTGTTTGTTGTAACACATGTACAGTTGTGTTCAATATAATAGTAGTGAAATTAAATTGGATATAAGAAAGCTGTGTTATTAAAAGTTTTCAATAAAAATATAACAATCTCTCCATTTTTGAAGTTTAAGAAAATAATTTGAATTTTTTTTTTTTGCAAAATTTCTACAAATTTTTTGTGTATGTAGTTTTGTAGACCATTACATTTTACTGCAATAATGTGCAAGTTGAAAATTTTTCAAAAATTTTGCTAAATTTTTAGCATCTTTTTCGTCGGGAGTATGGAGTGATTTCCTACATACAGCCGTTGAACAAAATTTAATTTTGTATGGAGGAAAATTTTGCACAGCTTTTGCAATAAAAATTCTATAATTTCAGTGAAAAGTTTGAGCGAGTTACCCTAAAATTTATTTGTCTACAAAACTGCATACTCGAAATTTACACATTTTTTAAAGTTTCATTAACTTTCTTTAACCGTTCTGTAAACCTTGAAATTTCTTTTATATTTTAATTGCATATTATGAAAAGCTGCTTCTTCTTATTTCGTCCGATGTCGTCGAATTTAATTTCACTACTATTTTATTGAAAACTACTGTAGCTGTAAATGTAACATGGGCAATATACCTCCTTGAGCTTTTTCTAATAAAAATGAATTAACACAACAAATTTTCCTTTAATTTTTACCACAATTATTAGCTTAAACTTGAAAGCGACGTATTGCTTTGGTAAGTACAAACATGCCCATGAGTTAATCGAAATAAAATTTCATTACTTTATTTTCTTTACTAAACTTTTCTGAGCATTCCATGATTTCCTTTTTTTTTTCTTAGCACTCGAAGTCTTGATCAACTACAAAAAAAATTCTACGAAACCTACAACAGTTCAACGTAAGTCTCTGAGTTTGTGCGGCATGTCACATTAGTGTGTATTATTGTTTAAGAAGAAGCAGCATTGAAAGCCTAAAACCGCCAAACGCAAAGTTGGTAATCTGAAATTTCTCTCCTCGTTTCTCCTGCGATGCGTATCGCGTGCATACGTGTGGCCTGTTGACATTCGCCAGTAATATAAAACTTCTCTCAACTTGCCAACTTTTTCATTAGCTATCAATTTTTCATGAAATTGGATGCTTCAGTAGTTGTTGCTGCTTTTGATGTTTTTCTTTTTGACTTTAGCATGTTAATGTTGGCAAAGCACGTGCAAAACCAGCCAAACTTCTTTTAACCAACCAAGCGAGCAAAGAACTAATAATTAACTTTTAATTCTCTTTTACATCCAATTTTTTTTTTTTTTTTTTTTTTGGTTTTTCACTTTAAACTTGATTTTATTCCATGAAGTTCGTTATTACACTATTCATTATCTGCCAGTCAATATTAAAGATAGTTTACTTTAGTATGTAGTTGATGTGCATGGATTTGTGTATGGCGTCAGTACGATTTTAACTTCATTAACTAGATAGTGGATTTTGGTTATTATTTGTCTTAGTACTTGTACTAAAGTATTTCTACCAAAAGTTTAGAAAAGTGTTAAATATGTTTCCAGTAAGAATGTACGTAAATTAAGTAACTCACGCATACAAATATTAACAACGCAAGTCAAACTTTAAAATAACAGTAAACGAATTCCATGATTATTAGCTAATTAAGTAATTTAACATTTCTTTTTTTCGAATTTGTTAATGTTCTCACGCTGGTTTCTTTAATAGCTGTAGGCAGTAACGCAACGAAACGCTCCTTTTAGAACTTGGTAATTTGGAAGCAGGTGTGAAAAGGTCAACCGAAACTTAAAGCTCACTATAAAATATTTCTTAGTCCATATTGTAAATCTAGAAACTGTTAATTATTATTTTACTAAAGCTTTATTACTAAAGAACATTAGACTCCGAAAGTGCAACAATTATGAGGTTGTCCAAATATTTTTGATATTTTGAGCCAGTTCAATTTCAGTACTTACATTTCCCTTATTGCATATACATATGTATCTGAAAGAAGTAAAGAAAACATAATTAAAAATTAGTCAAGGCAATCACAATTATTTTTATACATGATATTATAAGAATTGGACGAATTAATAAATAATCCTACCAGTCCCACGAAAACCCATTGGCAAATGTATTTTTTTAGTAGAACTCAAAGCAAGTACTGAGAAGTAAATGAAAATATGAATCTAAAGACTTTTTAAAACTTCAAACAAAATGTTCTACATATTCCACCCATCTTTCAAATCATCTTAAAATCTGCAGAACTTTTCTCAAATTAATATCTTCTTATTTGTAAATTGAAAATGTAAATTCATGGAAACACGCAAGCTTCCACTTTTCCACTGTTCATGCACCTTTTTGAATGGTCGATTTCTTGCTTCTGCGCTGCATAATTGTAAGGTTAATTAGCATTTATAGCAAGCCAAATAGTATAACAAGAACACTAAGATACAGCAAAGTGAAAACAACAAGAAATATACCTTAATGTATGTACATACATATATGTATATTCTAAAAACTTCTACACCACCGCTAGTACACTAGCACACATTTTTTTTCGATGTTACATCCGAGTACATTCACTAAAGTAAAAGGAATGGACAAAGCAAAAGATAGTGTTACGCCCACAAATGCTTGGTGGGAGATTTGGTGGAAGAGTGAACACAAAAAACTATGCAAACTAAAATTAAATTAAACAAAAGTGTGGGAAAGAGCGTTCTTGCATTAATGAAAGAAAGTAAGAAAAATGAAGGCGGGAAAAACTCTGAACAAAATGACGAAAAGAACGTGCCGCGGGGTAAAAAGCTGGTATATATTTTTATCAAAGTAAGTTAATTGACCGGCAAATACCAAATTTCAATTTTCATATAAAAATGCAGCGCTAGTGAGTACAAAGGAACACACTATTGGACTCGTAAGTGGCGTGTTAAATGGGATACTCTTTGAGCATGTGAGCTACGGAATGTACCTAAAGTGAAATATTCTACAGTATGCTTGTCAACACAAATTCTGTGAATATTTTATGAAAAAAATAATTTTGCTTCATTTTAGTTAGTTAGAGAAAGAGAAAAAAAAAACTTTTTAATTAAGAAGGTATTTCTAGATGCGCGTATTTTTTTTTTTAGAATTCGTTGCAAGCTAAGTCAAGAAAAGATAATATTTTTTTGCCACTGGCAACACAAAGTTTGTTATTTTAAAATGATAGCGACGGTATGGGATGACATGTTTCAAACTTCATCAAACTTTCAAAGTCAGCCACTTCTCATCAGACACTTTCTCTTGTATCAATAAATTTTCTCCAATATAATTAAAAAAAAAAAAATAGATACTGCTCCAACAACAATTACCTTAACTATGACTTACACAAGTTCATAAAATCATTCCTACACAGCTTTCTTTGAAACGATCCTATGTTTCCACATATGGGCAGTGATTATATATATAAGGTTTGTTTCCAAATGTTTAGCTTTTTCGGTAGTTAGTTTAAAAGTATACCCATCCATCATTTTATAAAATTATTGATCATATTTGAGTCTTTTTCATGCCTTTTACGCGATTGCAACAATCATAAATGCTCTCACTTTCTGATCATAAAATACTCTTTTGTTAGCTCCTTTGTTCTTCACGAGCCTTTTATGACCCTTTTCTGAACAGTTGCGACTCTTTTTCGAATCATATTTCCAAATATTTGCGTTTTCTTTACTAGTCATATTTCAGTCGCATTTCCAATCATTTGTTGTTGTATTCGCACATTGGCTTCCGTACACATATTCTGATTCCCCTGAATCTTAACAAAAATATTGACTTAAACACTTGAACCCATGTGAAACAAAATATGCACTCCCGATTCAAAATGTTCCCCTTATACGTTTGTCCTCTATTCAACATCAGTCGATTGTTTAATCCCGAAAAGTTACATTATTCTTCGCTTTGCTATTTTATCTCCTATTTTTCATTTAGGGTGAACAAACTGCAAGTCAAACAAAAAGAGATATACAAAACGCAAAACCTAACCTCAAACAAAGGAACCGCACATGAAACCAATCGCTTGTATGAGTACCCAACAACGTTCATACACAGAAATTCATAAAAATCTATTGCTAAGCGCTCGTAAATCTTGGCGCTAAATAAGCGATTTTCAGATGTCAATAACATCCATAGTGCTACGCTGCTACAACGAGAATACCAAAATCAAAGCCAACAACAACAACATACGCCAGTTTATACCTACAAATGTTAAACC
Organism: Sphenella marginata; assembly: GCA_951509765.1. Classification (NCBI taxonomy): domain Eukaryota; kingdom Metazoa; phylum Arthropoda; class Insecta; order Diptera; family Tephritidae; genus Sphenella; species Sphenella marginata. The sequence goes on from OX608083.1 coordinate 15,602,184, forward strand.
GTATTCAAACGGGTGCAAAGGACTCCCGCGGTGTATTAATGAAAGGACGACTGCCCCTTCAATGACGCTGTGTGAGTTTACATTGTAAACAGTTACCATTTAACAATGCAATGAATACTAAATTCGAATGCGTTCAATAGGGAAATCTAGCAATTTAACCGTGTTTTTTTGGTATTTGTTTTTTTTTGTCTCTTTTCTATTTTGCGAGCGTACATAATTCATTTTCATTGCAATTGTAAGCGTCAAAATGTTGGTGAGCAAATGTTTTACTGATGTTGTAAATCTTTTGTATGAATATCAGTGGGTAAGTGGCATAAATATGTGCGTATTTGCGATATGTTTTCGATAGTTTGTATTGGGAGCAGCTGCTTGTATGTTCATGCAAATGGGTGTAGCCAGGTTTGGAAGAAGGCGGGGATTGACAACAGCGTTAAGCTGACAATTATTTCTCATTTGTGAAAAGAGAGTCGAATCAATTTGTAATGTAGGTAGGAACTCCTTCTAGAATGAAATATGGAATTCGAAACTGGAATAATATATGTATTACGAAACTAAAAAATTTTATAATGGATGTACGTATTTCTGAAAATCTTAAATTAAAATATTTTATTTTATTTTATACTAGAAGGACCCGGCAGACGTTGTTCTGCCGAAATTTAGGGAGAAAATCGCACGATAAATAAAAACGTTTGGAATATTTCGGTCCCTGGTCCACTTCCCGGAAAAAGAGTTAGCGCAAATTGTAACAAAAGTAAAAGACTACCTTTGTACCAAATTTGAAGAAAATCACACCATAAATAAAAAAGTTTGGAATATTTCGGTCCCTGGTCCCCTTCCCGGAATAAAACTTCACATAAACACTCTCCGGACTCCTACTGAGCTATCCTGTAAATATGAACAAAATCGGCTCTGTAGTTCCGGAGTCTATAACATACATACATACATACATACGTACATACATCCTATTTTATATATATAGATTATTTTATTTCACTTTATTTGATTTTACATTATCTTATTTTATTTTATTTTATTTTATTTTATTTTATTTTATTTTATTTTATTTTATTTTATTTTATTTTATTTTATTTCATTTTATTTTATTTTATTTTATTTTATTTTATTTTATTTTATTTTATTTTATTTTATTTTATTTTATTTTATTTTATCTTATTTTATTTTATTTTAATTATTTTATTTTATTTTATTTTATTTTATTTTATTTTATTTCATTTTATTTCATTTTATTTTATTTTATTTTATCTTATTTTGTTTTATTTTAACTATTTTATTTTATTTTATTTTATTTTATTTTATTTTATTTTATTTTGTTTTGTTTTATTTTATATTATTTTATTTTATTTTATTTTATTTTATTTTATTTTATTTTATTTTATTTTATTTTATTTTATTTTATTTTATTTTGTTTTATATTATTCTATTTTATTTTATTTTATTTTATTTTATTTTATTTTATTTTATTTTATTTTATTTTATTTTATTTTATTTTATTTTATTTTATTTTATTTTATTTTATTTTATTTTATTTTATTTTATTTTATTTTATTTTATTTTATTTTATTTTATTTTATTTTATTTTATTTTATTTTATTTTATTTTATTTTATTTTATTTTATTTTAATTATTCTTCTTGCCGGCTTGAGGTCAGTTGAAATTCCAAAATAAAATGAAATATTTTTGAAAATTTTTTCGTCCAATATATTTCGATTACCAACGGTAATCGTCTTCAGGGTCACAACTAAAACATAAGACATTTAAAATTAAATAACAATTTACATTAAGCTTATTTTTAAACATTAAACACATTGCAAACATTAAAAACATTAAAACATTAAAAATATTAAAAAACATACATTTTTACACGTCCGTCCTGTTAGGCGTGGAGTTATCTACTGTCCGTCTGTTTGTCAACAAATGTCTGTACAAGTGAGCGCAGTTATCAGTGTCCGTTTTGTAATTCATTCGTATGCTGGCCGGTGTGTTGCTTATATGCAGCATTTCTAATGTAAACCTCTTGCTGTAACTTTGTTCTTGTTCTAGTATAGTCGTGCCGTCAAAGTTCGGTGAGTGATTATTAGTTGTACAGTGGGTCATAAGTGCTGTTTTTTGGTTATTGGTTTCGCGGCAATATTTAAAGTCGGATTTATGTTGTGCGAGCCGAGACTTTAATTTTGATTTTGTTGTTCCGATGTATATATTATTACAAGATTCTTATTTTGTTTTATTTTAACTATTTTATTTTATTTTATTTGATTTGATTTGATTTGATTTTATTTTATTTGATTTTATTTTATTTTATTTTATTTTATTTTATTTTATTTTATTTTATTTTATTTTATTTTATTTTATTTTATTTTATTTTATTTTATTTTATTTTATTTTATTTTATTTTATTTTATTTTATTTTATTTTATTTTGTTTTATTTTATTTTATTTTATTTTATTTTATCGATTTAAATCTTTATCAGATAAATGCAAATGAATTTTAGAAAAAATTCAATAAAGTAATAAAAAAAATATATTTTTCAGAAAAACTAAAAAAAGATTAGAAAACTCAAGATTCAAGCTAAATATATTTCAGAAAATACGCTTTATAGGCGCCACAATAAAGTGCTGCTTATAAACAGGTTTTCATCCTCATTCTATAAAAAACGAAGCTTGGCGTATTAGGATCCACATGATGTCAAACTTTTTAGCGCCATATATCTCTGAAATGAGAGCAAACCTTTTGTTTTCTTTATTTGCTGTTGGTCCCTTGTATATAAAATATCGATTTCTTATGCTATAGGAGAAATATTTATGTGTTCATTAAAAAACAATTTGTTGTGATCTGGAATATACATACATATATTGTTCCCCTACCGGTACGAGCTAACAAGTTTACTTTGTTTGGCTACGACTCTGCGTCAATCATAACCATGAAGAGTAAAATCATTTAAATTGCTAAGTGCATATAATAGCTATATCATGGTAGTGCAAGTGTACAAACGCAAATGATTGTATATCACGCATGAACATTGTAACATGTGAAAAGCTGTAAAATATCTGTAGGCTGCATTTTATACATTCTCTGTCACAAAATTGTGGGTAAAAATATAGATAAAAAGTAATAGAATAGTGGGTAAAAATATAGATAAAAAGTAATAGAATAGTGGGTAAAAATATAGATAACAAGTAATAGAATAGTGGGTAATTTTTTTCCAAAATTTTTATTAACTCTTTATCATATATGTACAGGCAAAGAGGGCTGCATAATTGTAGGCTTTGTTACTCAAACTAGAACTTTTAAGCGAAGAGCTTTCAGTTCCATTTATTCCATAGATACATATGTAGGTGCTGGTGTTGGCATTAACTTAACAAAAATTTCTTACGGCGTTTGAATACGAGGTGAAACTAATAGAAAGTGGGTAGTCATGCTTGGTGGGGTAAATGCAAATACGCACAATATGAAAACGTTCCTTCATTTGCATTTGTTCACACATACCAACATATATACATATATACATATTGGGTCAACCGAAATCGTCACCCTCGTATATGTCATTACACAGTCAACTAAGTGTTGGCAGACTGTTGGCAACATAGCAACACAAACAACAAACAGCGAAACGCGAAATCAAATTAACTGTTTCGCAAACAGCCCCTTTCGACATTCAAATATGTCTGTACTACAAAAACTATCGCTCCAACGCCTCAATGTATGCTATATTTATGGCGCTTCCATGGTAGAAAACAATTATTTGTACGCCATGAGAGATAACAATTAAATTGCTCGCATTCGTTTTCCACATACAATGTATGTATGTAGAACTATATCACGTTTCAAGTGAATAATTTATTTTTGGAACATATTCACTAACTTTTCAGCCGCTGGCTATATATGTCCACACTTCACATAAATACATACAAAGAAATGTTCATAATACAACATAACATATAAACAATGTGCAAAATATTGTCAACTTTAAACATAACGAGTGAAATTTGTACAATACTTTTAAAATTGTGACAGCATTTTTTTTGCTCTTTTTTGCTCTACTTTTTTCTCTCGTTGGTTTGGTTTTGCCCATAGGCGTTTATATCCTTCGCCTACAGAAATTTTAATTGCATTACTTTATGTTTGGAACGTGATAACATCCAATGTTGGTTGGGTTTGACACTGTTTGGGGATTCAGATTTTAATAAAGTTTGGCACACGTACATGAAAATGTTTTGATTAAGTTCAAAATATTTTCATTATGACATTTCTTTTATTTCTCGTATTGCGTCGTTAAGTTTGTAGCTTTGGGTAATGAGTACAAAATATTTTTGTTGAACTACTTCACTGCTGGCCACATAATTTTTAAACTAAATTAAGCTAAATAAGAGACAAACGAAACAAATTTAATCAAACTGAAATTATTTTTTTTTAACTTGTTGATGTTGGTGTATCTTCATAGTAAGGATACGGGTTCATAAAAAAGTAAGCTTTTGAAATGAGAATTAATGTCACTGACATTAACTTCATTGACATTATCAAACGTTGCCGAATATCCAAATGCTTAGATCCCGGGATTGTGAAATTACATGCCCAAAATAATGGGATTCTTATAATCCAAAATATTGGCATCACTAATCCCGACGCTTTGGCAGCACTAAAGTATTGCTTGGTTGTCAAGAAGAAATGACAAGACGAAAGTGATATTTTAACCGTGGGAAGGGAAAACAATGACAATAGCATGTAGTGTTGGTTGATTCCAAAAGCTCGTGACTATAGCTACGTACTGTTACTTCTAAGGTTGCCACCTAATTGTAATAAAATTCTTTTTTTTCATGCCTACTACTATAAAGGACCCGAACGGTGTGTATGAATGTTTTTTTAGGTAGCCCTTTGACTTAGGTGCAGAGACTTTGTACGTTTTCCCGGATATGTATCTACAAAAAAATAAGCCAAATGGCAACCTCAAACAGTGACGAACCAAGCGCGATCGACCAGTTACTATAAAAAATTTAGTAAAATATACAAGACTTTAAATAAGGTCAAGAATAATAAATTTAATAAAAATTTGTATTGTTTTTATTGTTTTTTTTAATAATTTAATTTATTGTTAAACGTATTTTTCATAGAATAGAAACGGAAAATTTTAGGCTTTTCTTACAGCTCCAATTCAGAAGCTGCTAGACTTATTCTTCTAAGAAATTTGAGCTCATTTTTAGTCATGGAAACTTCGAAATGTAAAAGCCATAAAAAGCTTTAAAAACTAAGCGAAATATTAGAAAATATTTGCTTAAGTTTTCAAAATTTTATCAAAGCTCAAAGCATCGTTTATTAAAATCCACAATTAATCAAAATGACAACCAGCCATGCAGCGCATATACTATCTAGTGATCAACAGCTGGAGTCCTCTCTAACAAATGCCAACTTTTATATTAGCATAGCCATTAAATTCCAACTGCTTTCGTTTCTATATTCCGTATTATTTTTGTGCTAAATAAACATTAAAATCGAATGTTCTATGCAAAATTTATATGCCAATATATTATTTGTCACTATAAAAAATTCTAATTTGCATTTTGATGGTACAGCAAATTCATTCACAATTTTTCAATTCAACAATTTACATCCTTCCGGTGTTCAATTATTTTTATATTTAGATATGTTTGTAAGTGTAAGCATGTCGTAACCTAAATTCATTATTTATCAATTTATTTTAAAAACTTCTAGTTGACTGGACATACATTTTTTAACAAGTTGTGTTAGACGAATTTACTTTTTTTTGTTTCGTCGTCCTGCCTGCGCCTACTCATGTGTGCGGATTGAAGCGGATTACAATAGAATAATCTAATCATTCCATTTACTAAAAGTGCTATTAAACTCATTGTATAATTATTTGCATATTTATACATAAATGAGTGCTGTAAAATGTAATGGGCGAAGAAATGAAATTGATCTCGTTGTACTCTTGAAATTATGCAAATCATTTTGTTGTTGTGCTCAACGAGCTGTAAAATGCGCGAATGATCTTAAATGTCATACTTCTTTCAATCAAATTTATTGACTAGAATTTTAAAAATTTGTAGCAGATTTTGTCTATCATCGTGAATAAATTAATTTTGTTGTTTGACAAAAGCTATTTGCTTGAAGAGAAAGAGAGTAGTTTTTGCTTAGTCACAAATGATGCTGCAAATCAACCTAAATAGCTTGAATGGCTTACAGTCAATGATTTTTTGAGGAAGTTGGTTGTAAATTAGCATATGGCTGCTTTGTTGTATATAGTTAAGTTGACATATAGCTAAATGTACTATGTCCATTACACTTATTAGAATTAATTAAATTTTCATTAATGATGATTAATACATTTGACCGACTAATGGTGTGTAAGCTAAGATGTACATATGAATATATGTATGTGTAACAGAAATAAAAGTGAAAAGTGAAGAATCTTTTAAATAGGATGATATTACAATATTTCTGCAGGAAGTTAGGCCTTGCCACACTTTAAAAAAAAAATTTTAATTCTTTCGCATTAACTAGAAAACAAAAAGCATTATTACATTTCTGATTGTTCTTTTTTCGAAACAAAATCACAGAACCATTGCAAAATCCTCAATATGCTAGCAGTCACACTTTTTAATGAGTTTTAATGGAAAATTCAGACTTTAGTTATGGGAAAACTTTTTCTGTGACGTATGTGTCCCAACAGGTCCAAGAGGGTTAAGTCATTGCACCTTATTTGAAGAGCTGATTACATGTTTGAGTTTTTGACAAGTCAATTTTCAAGCTTATATAATAAATTATTTCAGCATTATTTTCAAATGAGGGATTGGCTTTCAAAAGAGTTCTGCCATTTTCCCAGGAAACACTTTAGACATAAATTTAAGTAAAAATTTTCAAGCAAATATAGTTGATTTTAAATTTATATATTTTGTTTAAAATTTGGCATAGACGTCGACAATGAATTGCGTGCATTAATGAAGAACAAAGAACACATAAAAATATGAGGGTGTGGCATTGCCAATTTTTCGCAAGTTTTTTTAATATTAATTCAAGGACACATCTATATGAAAAAACATTAATTTAGACCAAATAAATTTAGAGTTACGACGAATTACAATTTTATATACTAATGAACTAGTGAACTTATGAACCTATCGTAAAAAGTTCATATAAATAATTAATAAATCTTGGACATGAATGATGCAAAGAAAAGAAATTATTTTGCTATTTCGCTGAACCACAAAAAAAAATAACGATTCCAAAGAGCTTTAAAATTATTTATTAGTACTTCGTTTTGTTGACTGTCTAAGAGATTAGAAAGTTTATATATATTTCTCATTTTCGTTTTGAACAAATTTACTTCCTGTTGCAATTTAAATATTGAGTAAAGTTTAATTTCGAGTCTACTTGGTCCAGTTCTATTTTCAGCAATTTAACTTAACTAATTTTTTATTGTTTTTGTTAATTCGAAGAGCAGCGAGTAATTAACATGTTTGCATAACATTTGCGTACATACATGCATGTACATATGTATTATTGTATTTTTGAGATACAAACTTCTGCATTAAATTTTGTGAAGGAGGTCAGTGTGGTTGCACACAATTATGAATGCTTGAGTTTTGTTAAATGCATATTCAGTTCACCTAATCAAATTCTCATTGTCCTCATATACATACATATGTACATATATATGTATGTTGCTCACTTAAATGTTTATAGCAGTGAATGCTTGCGTTTAGGGATGACAAAATAATTGAAATTACTAACTTTAATCGAACTATTTTTTTTCTGAACACGATTAATATGAATCAATTATTTGTGCTGATTATTTGAAAAAAAAGTTTTTTTAAATAATCTTTTTCACTAATTTGCTATAAACAAGTCATCGATTAATATCTTTTTATTCATAACTATCAACTATTCGTCTTTTCAAATAATAATTTGATAACATTAATAATTTAGTAAGAATTTTTCTTTTTTTTTGCCATTTCTACTTATGAGATTTTAAAATAATCAAAAAGTTCTCACATAACATTACGGCTTCATCTCAAATTGTGTCGACGATCATTGAAGCTGTTGAACGAGTCTGACAGCGCCTTATTATGCGCTTAATTGTTGATGGCTGACACTTTAATGAAATGCGCAGAATTGAGTGTCGAACACTTAATTTAATTTAGCCACAACTTGCGGTCACAAGTGGGCAGAATTATTTGTATCGTACATATATGTATGTCGGTATATGATAAATATGGATAGAAGCACTTGTAATTCGTTGCAACACTTCATTATTCCACTTAAAATCAAACCCTGCAAGAAATTTACAACTATTATCTGAGTGGTTCAGGGCTTGCGTGATTTTGATTTGATTTGATTTTAAATCACTAACACAAATATAAAAATTATTTAAATTTGTGATTTGAATCATCGTCCAAATCAAAGATATTTTTATTAACTGGTAACTTAACTGGTAATTTTACTGTTACATATCTAGTTAAGTACCGATTTTGCATTCCAGAACTAGTTCTGAAGTAGAAATGTCGCTCGCTTGTTCTTGAGTGGAGTACATAAATTTCAAATTTCATTTTACAAATGTATACCCTGCAGGGAACTCAGTAACTAAGGAGACTAAATTCTGGTTCAGAACTAGATCCAAAGTACCAAATAAGTATTAATTCATTGGTAACTAGAATTTTGTTAGATAAAAAACAAAAAAAATTCGTAATACATTTAAAAAAGTATTATTTTAGATCAGCAAAAAAAACAAAGAAAATATGAGCGAGGCGTGGCACCTCCCATATAAACTTGTTGCGGCAGCCGTAATATCTCTAAAAAGTTCATTTAAGGCGCCTGCCAAATAGTAGGGCAATAGTAGATAACAATTTTATACCCATTGAAATAAATGGAGTTATCGTCAAAAGGGGCGTGGCAGCTCCCATGCAAACTTAGCTTTTCAGGCTGAATATCACCAAAAGGGTTCAAGGTAGGGACGATATCAGTACCGTATTCAAAAATTGCGGCAGAAATTTGAAATTATTGAAAGTGAGGGCGTGGTATCGTCCATACAAACTGTTTGTTTTTGGTATTAAACCACTGGAAGATTTTCTGGTAGGAATGACAAAACATGGTGGGACGGCACCAAAAAGACTATACGAAATAAATTTTTTTCCTTGACTATTTATCAATATTGAGCAAATACACCGGATCGGGGGTTTAATGTGAAAAAAATTGTATTTGTGCACAATCGATAACTTTCGATAAACATAACGAACGAACTTTGCCGGGTTCTATAAAAGACTAGTTCGAGACTAGCACGATGAGTAAGAACCAGTAGTGGTTCTGCTTTTATTAGAAGTATACCAGTTCAGAACTAGAGATGTTCGCTACAAGGCATATACTTTTGTATGTGGGTATGCACAATGAAAATTTCTCATGAATTTCGTAATTGAATTCCAACTTTAAAACCAATTATTTATGCGAATAATTCTGTGTGTTCCTTTGTCGAAAACATCAATAATTCAATCAACAGTAAAGTAAAGTGAATTGCGAGTGTCTGTGGTCAAACTGCAGTAAGAGCATGTAACCCCAGATTTGTCAAGTCTTGATTGGGTTTAGTTCATGGTTTTGGTAACCAAAAAAAAGTACTTAATCAGCACTTGAAAATTATTTGCATGCATTTTTGTTAAACTCATGAGGTTGTGAGCGTTAAGTGACAGTTCAACACAAATATAAAACAGCTTCATCAAACTTTTAGCGTAATACTTTGATGTGTTCAACTTTGAATGCAAAATTACTGGTAGGCAATTTGAGAAAGTAAAGCTTTATCAACAACAAAAGTGTATACTTAGTACTCATAACTCTTTCTTTTTACTCACACCCACTCACGCATAGGTCGTCTCCGTTACATGCGCCACGCTACCCCAAATTCTTGGAACCCTTTACAAATGTGCACTTCCCTTAATTGTACGCTCATTCTTTGAACAATAAAATTCCATACAAAATTTCCATACCCTTATCTTATTACGTCTAGAAATGCTGACAAATTACTTCACATTTATATAATTTTCTACAGTTAGCTGTAATCTTTATTTTCACTCACGCCACATTTTTTGAGTTTAGCACAACTTCAATTACCAATTTTCACCCTCAATTTTCATGTGCCATGTTCATACAATTTGTCACCCTTAATTTTACAAATGTATTCCCCACCCACGCCAATTAGGCGAAGACTTTTGGTGTTTCTTTGCTTGAGAGGCGAGTGGGAAGGAGCATCCATGCAAATTGTGCTCCGTTTTTTAATCAACTCCAAAGGTGCTAATGGTAAGGTAAGACCGCACGTTGTGCATCTTAAAACTTTTTTCTTACCAGCTGGGAATATAAGCTTTTAGCCAAAGCTGAAAGCTTTAATCGATTTTTAGTGACTTGCGAAATATTTTAAGTTATTCCATCCCACCTAGGCTTGAAAATTTTAAGATTTATTCCACATAGGAGGATCATTAGTATTGTACTTCTGAATTTCTTAAAAGCTTCAATATGTAGGAAGTGTAGGAAAGTTTGAAACAGAGAGAAAACTTATGTATGTATTCTCAGAAAAATAATTTAACAAAGCGCTAATCGTTACGATTAGTAATCATTATTTAACAGGTCGGTGTAAACATAGTTATACCATAATCATAGTATACTATGGTTTGAAAATAAAATAGTTGAAACAGGGTGACCTTGCAAAACATTAAAAGTTTCTACATACCACCAACCAAATTAATTTTTTTCACAATGGAATCCTGTTACATTTCATTTTAGCTACAATCATTGGGAGCTTAATCTATGTAAGACTGATTGTAAAATAAAAATCATTTCATGTCAGTAAACTTAAAATATATTTTATATCTAAGACGGAGTTTTAAATTTAAAACGTCATTTAAAACATTTCAAAACTACGTATCGATCGTATGAATCACATTTTAAGCCTGTCTATTTGACCATTATTTTGTATTTATTATGAATCACTTTCACACGATTTATAAAGAAGAATCGATTTCCTAGCATATATCATGACAAGGGTTAACTGCAATATCTCCTATATCTATTATCACTGTGACCCTTCTCCCTTCGCTTCCTAGATTATTTGCTCTTCTCGGTAAAATATTTTCATTTCGTTATTTAGAAATTCAACAGAAATTATTTTGCAGCATTGCCAACAACACTGACATATTGGTACAACAAAAATGTACTAGCTTCGTTAAAGGATAACGGTAAAGACCGAAATAAGGGATGGTTTGGGTGAAGCACCTTTCGCATGATTACATAGGTAGGTGGACAGGTTGGGTGCCTGCTCCATGCTTTGTTGCATGCAACTTTCTAGAGGGTTGCATTGCAAGTTCGTAAATTTAAAAACCCAAAAGTTTTGTGCTTCATTGCATTAATAAGCAATTCGCAATTATTACGCTGCATTTGCTGTTTATGATTTTCAAAAATTTTAATTAGTTTCGATTGCCAGCTTGGGAAATATGAGCGCTATGCTGCAATTTATGCGTGTAAAATTTATCGATTGCTAATTAGAAATGATGGAGTAAATGAAATCATTGAAGTGCGGGCAGATATGGAGGTGTCAGAAAAGATTATTGTGCTTGAAAGTTCGGCAAATTTTTGTGTCAGGTTATTGATGGCTGTGAAAAATGATTGGAAGATACATTTTTTTCTTTTGTTATTTAATTGGCTTTAGAAGATTGCCTAGCCTAGCCGTAAGAAGATTCTGCCATATGGCTGTACCTATGAGAGTTTCCATTGGTTTAAGTGGAATATAATTGTGACAGGTTGAAGGGAAGATGTAGGAGAACCGATGCTATTTAATTTTATTTTATTTTATTTCATTTTATTTTATTTTATTTTATTTTATTTTATTTTATTTTATTTTATTTTATTTTATTTTATTTTATTTTATTTTATTTTATTTTATTTTATTTTGTTTTATTTTATTTTATTTTATTTTATTTTAGTTTTATTTATGTTCATTGATTTTGTTTTACTCAATTAATTTGTTTCAATCGCAAGCAAATTCAAGAGCGTTTTCTGATGCATACAATTAGTCACCATATGGCAGAATGGCAAAATTTAATGCATTCTAAGCAAACAAAATATGTTGGGAATACAATACCAAATGTTTATGGCTGCACACAAAGTAGGGTTTCGCAAAATAAACAACATTTCTAACTGAACTGCGCTGAAACAAGAAGGTAGTCGCAGTAAATACTAGCTTGCAACTAACATTTTTTATCTATTCTAACATTTTCTATCTTTTCTAAACTTGTCTGAAAAATACCCTGTCTTTGCCAACCAAATTTCAGATCTTGTGAGTTGAGCCCCAGTTTCGAAAACGTCCTGTACTGCTTAATTATGAAATTTGATCTGTCCTCCAACAGAGCTTCAATTTGCGATCTCTCCCAAGTGGCAGAACTACTTGGCAACCATACCCGAATTTTTTTTCACTCAACAACTACATACCAGCAAAATTTACTAACATTTTTTGGTCTCTTTTGAAATAGTTTGATATTGTTTTTTTTTTTTTTGTGTTAAAAAACTCGCAAAGGATCTCTCATAGGTCACCGAAATATAGAAATCAAACAGTTGGTTATATGAAAAGAAACAGTCGTTTGACTAGTTTGCTTGGTCTTCGTGCTAGTTTTGAAATGGTTTACAACTAGATGATCTCACTGCAGGGTACATAATAAGCACACACATATACAAAGTAAGTAAATATGTTTTTGTAAATATATTTAATGAGTACATCCAAATCTGAAATCATTGGTCAAAACAAACAAAATAAATATCTAATACATGTTAGAATTGAATACTTAATGGTAGCTCTATGCAAGTTCAACAATTAATTCATTTAACACAAAGATCCATACAGAAGAGAGCTTGATATACAGTTAAACGTATTCAAAATGTTGTTGCTGCCATTAGTAGTAAGCACTTGGGCTTGGCGAAATAAGTACGTTGTTATGAAAACTCTTCAGTAAATTCAAGGCAAACACTTATTTGCCTATTGACACTGACTGAAATGAAGAAACAGAAGAAGTTGAAACAGTGCGTGAGATTCATAGACGCTGTCGGGCGTAAAGTAAAAGAACCCAGACAGGGTGGTGAAGTGAAGTGCAGTAGCGTCGGCGTCAACAGAGCACAGAACTGCAGAACTTTTGGGGTGGTTTTTCTAGCTAAGGGCAAGTTATACAAACTTACACACACACACATACATATATGTACATACATACATATTTTTGTTATTTTAAGCCGCTATTGCTACAGAGTAAGCAAAGCAATAAATGTATTCAAAAATATTTTAAAAATTTTAAATCGCATCGTACAAACCTCCCTTCCAGCCATTGCATAACAAAATGATGGCAAGATGTTCAAGAAAAAAACAAAAGTTCCTATTATCAAGCATTTTAACGATTCGGTATCGAGACTATACCGATCTGCAATAAAAATGCTGAGTTATCCCTGGTATGAAGCAGAACTTTCTTACTATTTTTGCGTTTTAAAATTTTGTTTTATTCTTTTACGCACTCTGCAAAGTTCTAATGTTTCTTCGCCTATACAACTGGCACATGGCCTATGTACAATTTTCATTCACACATACATACATACACACATACATATGGAGAATATTTTATAAAATTCATTTTTACGCATTTGCTAGTATGTAATCATTGTTGTATGTGCGCATGCTCTGTGATGCGCATTAAATTCATGGATTATATTTTCACTATCAGCCCGATTCTAAATATCCGCACGGATTTCTTTCCTTGCGGAAATTTTTGTTCGCAAGGAAAATTTCCGCCAATTCTCTTTCACTAGTGAACAGAAAATTTGGTGAAGAGGAACTTCGAATTTTCGAAATCAGCTGTGCTGCCATTTCACGCTGGATTTTGGTACTACTTTTTGTGCAAAATATTAAAATTTGTGATAAAAAGTTGTTAAATTAGATAAATTAAGAATAAAAATGCATAGTATTGCCTTTCGAATGGTAGCATGTGTATAAACGAAAGATTTTGTAGCACTGGATTGTAACAGAGGTCTGAACAAGAAGGTTGCGTGAGGTTACGAGGCCACTTTAGTTGCGGGATTATTGGAAAGCTAACAAAACTCTTTTTATTGAATTTTACTGATTCAATTGTTTTGCAGATGTATTTAAAACTATTGGATAAATAAAGCCGCATACAAATATTTGTTGGACATTTTAAAAGCATACACACAACAAGCCTAAAAACTGTTTGCGCTTTCACTAAAGAAGCCCATCTGAAACATGTGTTATAAATAAGATGGTGCCTTTTTCGATTCCACAATACATTCTACTGGTGCTCCAGCCGAATTTACCTCCTCCTCATTTTGCCAACATCCTTTAAGGAAGACGCAGAGTTTAACAGATGCCTTTGAATAAAGCTTATTAAAGTGTCTATTTGCCGATTATTTATACTTTTCGCCCTACAAATCCAAAAACAATACGATATTAATGTGTATTAGTCGTTTTTAATTATTAAAAGTTAAATTTTCTTACATTTTGTTCAGCGTTCACTGTAAATTGGCTGGTGAAATATCTCCCGAAAAACTGTTGTGTATTCTCCCCTTTCTTTTCATTTATGATACCTACTTTACTCGCCAAACCGCTTTCCGCTTTTTCGAACATCGTTTAGAATAGGCGAAGAGCGAGAAGCGAACAAATACGTGCGGATTTTATGTTCAGAATAAGGGAATAGGGAGAAGCGGAAAAATACGTGCGGATTTTTCGTTTAGAATTGGGCTGTATGATATTGCATTAAAACACGTTTTGAAATTGCAACTCACTTGGTAGGCGGCATACGCTACAAGGGTGGTTACTGGCAACACAACAAACAACAGCAACAACATTAACATAAATAAAGAAAACTCAGCATGAGAAACTCATCATCAGCCGCTTGCCTAATCCCCTTCTTGTACGCACACAGTAACACTCTTGATGGCTGCCAACTCAGCAAACTACCAATTCCTCGGCAAACGGCAGTCACTCCAACACGCGCGCCTGCAACTTTAGCAAACTCGGCAGCATTGAAGGTTACTCATTCTATCATAATAAACTCACAATGTTGATGCCAAAGGACCAAAGTTGTTGAGTAAACGCCAGCAGCAGTGAGCGTCAACTGCAACGGCGACGTTGATTTTGAAATGTGAATGAGGAAAATCCACCACCAATTGTTTCGTACTGCACTGCTTTCGGCATGGTGACTCATTCAGGTGTCTCAATGTTGGCAGCCGGTGGCGTAAATGTTGTTACGAACGAGTCCTTTAAACCGTAGTAAACGTTCAAAAATATATTTATTTGCAATGTGTACGTAACGTATGTATGTATGTGTGTATTTATGTTAAGGTGTATATATTAACTGTTACCGGTTGTATTTTATTTATTAATGAAAGGTAGTATGGGATTGGTATTAGGGTGGGCAATGTATGTAGGCTGCACGTGTGAGTGTATACGAGTTTTGATATGCGCGTGAATGCAAATAAAACAATATTTAGCTGCATACAGAAGACCCACGAATGCAAATCGTATAAGACCGAACGAGTGATTAATCGTTGCTAGTCGATACCTTTAACTAACTCTGATTTATCAGATGATTTTCTAAAAAAAAAAAACTTTAGTTGAAACTGTGTATTTTTGATTGTCTGAGTCGAGTACTTTTCTTCATAAATAAATCAATCATATTTTCAGGCTAGTCATTTTGTGATTATTGGCAAAATATTTAAATTTTTCAACTATTCACTATGCGATTTATAAGTTTTTTTTTTGTTTTTTAATAAGAATATCATAATAATAAATGAATTAAATAAGTGGCTGTCAATTAATATTAGTCACTAATAAATAGATATTGATCTCGTTAATTAACTAATCAATTTATAGAGTCTCTTATTCCTCAGCAGTGCAACTCATAATAATATCGTTTGTTAGTACAATTTTAGGATTTGTTTATTTGAACGAGGAATGAGTGATTAATCGTTTATCAAAATCTTTCACTAACTCTGATTAATCATTCGAGCACTTTTCTTCACAAATAAATCAAACCAAATTGGCTGAACATTTTAATTTTCTGACTAGTCATTTTGTGATTAATCAGTTTCCTCAAATAATTAAAGAGGATCATAACTTTAACTAAATCACAATTAAATGATACCAATGTGATTAATCGGTTCAATCGTTAGTAATATACCTAAGGCGTGACTCTATATATGTATATTGATTATTCTCATCAATTCGAATTTGATTGGCATGTTCGATGAATTTATTAATCGAACTTCATTGATTTAATTGTATAAATTATTTAAAAATAATAAAATGTACATACATATCGGAATAAAAAGTTGTAAATTTAGAATTAAAAATCTCAGGTTAAAAGGCTCAGGTTCTCTATTATGAAAACAAAAGAATTTCCACCGAACATAAAATTGCTTATAAAATATTTTTTAATATTTAAAAACAAAAAATTATTTCTCACATTTCGACATATTCTCTTCATCCTCGAGCAATAGATATGAGTTTATATCTCATAATAAAATAAAGCAAAAACAAAATAAACAAAAAAACGAAATTCAATGCTTCGACGCATTACTCAAATTTCGGCTGGGAAAATTCTGGTTTGGGTTGAAGTTCAAGCAACCCCCGTTAAAAATGTGAGCAATAAAGAAAACTTTTTGGAGCTGCAGGAATAACAGTAAAAGCAATACAGGCGACACAATAACCAAAAAATGCAATAAACTGCTAACGTATCATAGGGAAAAAGCGAAGTAGAAACAAAATATAGCAAAACAAATTCCAAAAACCGGCGAATATTTACGTGACTGTGTGTGTGTCTGTGCGTAGGTGTGTGCGCATTATGTTGCACCGAACTCCTTATTTGCGCATATTTGTCGAATTTTCAACCCTCTCAATTTCCGTCTGATGGCTCCACTTCATTCTGAATGTTTTTGCTGGCGCTAAAGTTATTGATTCTTGTTATACTTGCATTTGCTCGCATGTCCTTTTGCCATGGCGCCCCCCCAGCGACGTATTCCTCGCCATGACGACACTTGTATTTATGCTTTTTGCTTTTGCTATGTATTATGGTTTTATTTTCCTATACCCGGATGCAAAAGTCTTTGGCGTATTTTATTACCATCAATCTTTTCAATTCCTCACGTTGGGTATTAGATAAATCTAGTAAATAGCTCTACCTAGTCGAGTTCATAATCGTATCTTTTAGAATTTTTAAAAATGTTATCACAACAATCGATACCGAAATGGTCCCGAATTGAGATCTAAGTGGTCCTGAAGTGATCGTGCGCAGATTCGTACACGTTCCTGAATATGAAAGTAATTCTGTTGCTGGGTAACATTACGGCCGTCTAACGCCACCTAAATAATTTCTCAACTTCGGAGATCCCTGATATTAACTAAATTCAGATAGATGCCATCATGAATCTAGATCAGTAGAGAGGATTTTCTTTTAGATATTCTAATTTCACTTTTCTCTTTGAGAGCACATTTGCCGGCTTCGACACTGTGACATTTGTTATCTACAGACTCGAGTTGTAGGGAAAAGGTCTGGGCAGAGGAACTTACGTCTCTAAGTGACATCTACACATACACTCAAGGATTTTCGAGCGCTGTTTTAAAAGCTGTAATCTGGGTATAAAACTAAAACTAAATTCGTTTTCAACTGAACTTGCACCACCTTACTTGTTGTATTTGTATCTATGCACATTTATTTTGCTTGTATCTTTTGTAGAAAGTGCCGCAGGACAGCCTGTTTAATGTGTCTGCATACCTTTTCGTACTACATAAAAGGGGTGGCTCGGATTATTTATTTGGCTGGACTTTGGTATGATTTTCTGTTGCTAAAAGGTGAAAGTTTTGCTATTTGACATAACCAAGGTATAAATGTTTGCTTGTGTCTGGGAAGTTTATTTGTGGTTGTCCGAAATATTTACAAACGTTTTCGTGAGTCTTGTTTATTTAATGTATTCCTTTGTAAATATGTATATTCTCAATCGCCTGCTAGGTATTCTGGCATGCTTCGATAAGCTCTAATGAGCTTTGAAAGGGAGACATATTTGTATTTCCTTCATGGTTAGGATATTCAATGTTCTTTAATTAATGCATTAGTATCTATGTATATATGTATATATATGTATATGTATGTGTGTATTAGGATTAGGTATGATAATTTTTTGGATCTAAGAAATTTTGGTATCGATACTTAATTTAACAATACTGTGATTTCGGGATTAGTCGCCTAGTTTGGATATTTTCTAACTTCTACAGTTTAATCTAAGAAAACTAAATAAATAAATTTTTTAAAATATTTGCAATTGAGCTGACTTGATTTGTATAACAAACAATTTGATTTTTTAAATTTTTCCATTTTTTTATTTGAACGAAAATATTGAATAACGGTAATATCAAGAGA
Source organism: Sphenella marginata (assembly GCA_951509765.1). Lineage (NCBI taxonomy): Eukaryota > Metazoa > Arthropoda > Insecta > Diptera > Tephritidae > Sphenella > Sphenella marginata. The sequence goes on from OX608083.1 coordinate 15,620,655, forward strand.
AAAATATTTCAAACTAGTGTTTTGAATTCTGCTTCAAAAAATTAATTAATTTTCTTCGTTTTAACATTATACAAATATTTTTCTCTTGACTTTTTATCAAGCTTGACAATTTGTCAAGAACACAGAATAGGGGGGTAAAACTAAATAAATACATACATTTTTTTAAAAAGATTTTAATTTTTATATTAATATTTTAAGAAATGAATATACCTACTTTTTCATAATTTTTCTGGCCAACAGTTTTGATAACGTTGGGTTAAGTAAGTGCACTTATAATTATTTCAATTAAAAAGTGAAGATTATTTTCCTCAACAAATCACATATACTTAATTTAACCTAACATATTTCTAATCCCGAAATTACGCGAATTGTGTTTTTCTTCACCGGGATCTGCGACACTAAAAAAACGGGATTTGCACAACTAATAAAGATATTTATCTATTTCTAAGGCTTATTTATGTATGCATAATTTGTAAACTTTTCTGATACAACATAATAAATGGCAATAGCCGAAGTGTGACTAATGGACATCCTTTACGGAACATTAACTAAAATTCAATTTATGGATTTAGCAACTTATCGAAACACGCTAGAAACGTAAACAACTTTTCATTGGTTTTCATTTTTAGTTGAAATTCATGGTTTCTCTTAAGCCATTACTTAGTTAATGTCAAGGTGTCTCTTTGAATATCAAATCTACTTTTTCAAATTTGTGTATAAAGAAACTGAGATATAGAAGTGCCATAGATCGGTATCTCTTTTTTGAAATTTTTTTTGAATTGCTTTTGTTAGTGATATGAGCCTTCGCAGTTCAGGTGTTCGCTTAGTGCCACAAAGGTTTTTTACACCTCAAAAAGACGTGATCCTGCACCCGTCCAAGAGTTTACTTAGCTAATCCAAGACCCAAATCTAGAGAAGCCAACGGCCAGCGGCAATACGAATTCCCTACTAGCATACATGCTTTGAAAGGCCTAATAGATCGGCACCCGATAAATGAGTGTCTCTGCGGAACCTGCGGTATATCTTTTCCCTGTCCATTGCCCAGCTTCAATCTACCTCTTCAACGAACAGCAGAGACCTTTCTTGTGTGACGCTCGAGGCTACGAACACTTGCTAAATTTTGCTGCCTTATATTGATATATGTTGTGCTCTCTGTACCGCCTAAACTCTGTGAACAACTTCGTAGTCTTATATCTTATTTGTGGATATCAAGAGAAAAGCTCAAATGGATGACTCATGCTTGGCACTGTTGCTGCAAACACGAGCTACATACATTCATATATTCAAAGAAAAGCTAAATAGTTGAGCAGGGCGGATGTGCCAACAAAAGCAGGATATTTAGTACTTGGAGAACACAAAACTTGAAGCAGAATTATTATTCCCATAACATTCCCCATTCCATAGCAACTGCCATAAAAGACTACATATCACAAATATTTTCTTATCAAATTAAATATTTATTTGAACGTCGAGTGCTGATACAGGCATCATTAGCCATACAGCCTTGAGGGTTGCACGTCATCATATGATGCTCTAGTTGCTCCACTTGTGGGTGATAAAATAAAACATACGTTAGTGGAAATAGAAAAAGGCCGATAGGAAAATAACTGCACGTATGTATGTACATATGTACATATGTGCTAAATACATACATAAAAGGCTATGCAAAAAATTGCGGGCATACTTAAGTATGTATGAATGCATGTGTGAATATGTGAGTACTATCCTTATGCCACTAAGGGAAAATGTGGCGGTATGAAAATATCAAAATTGCAATCATCAACAAAGAAAGAAAATTGTTGAGGGTGATTAACTTTTGATGCAATAATTACCAAGTACATAAATTACAACTAATTTCAATGGACGTTGTTATTTTTATTATAAATTGCAGTATGGTTTAATATGAACATAAGAGGGATGCTAAATATGGGATACAGGGCTCAGTGTTGCTATGCTTTTTTAGTTGCCAAAAATACCGGTGTTGACGAGTTGGGAAATATGTTGCCAGGAAATAAATATTTATGAAATTTGTATTTTTTGTTTGACTAAAGCTCTTAAGACGCGGAAAAAGAAAACATAAAAAAATTAAAAAATGCCTACAACGTCAGCTAAAAAATTCTTTCATTAAACTATTTTTTATTAAAATTTTTAATTTAAATGGGATAGCTTCTATGTATATCAAAAACTGAGTTAACCCGGAATTCAAACGGATTGAAAAATATTTTTTTTCTCCTGCATATTTCGAATTTATTGCCATAATAAAAAAAAATTCTTTCAAAACTATGAACACATATATTTTTCAAAAAAAAAAATAAACTGAGAACTGAGTTGAAGAATTTAAAAAATTGCATAAAAAAATATTTTTTTAAAAAATTTTAAGTTAAAATTTTTTTTTTTTTTTTTTTTTTTGATTTCGATTTGTTTTCAATTAAACAACTTTCGTTTTCAAAACTAAATTACTACAGGCTAGATAACGCCATTTGCTTTGCACAGATTGTTAAAATACAAAAACTTGGCAACCCTAATATCTGCTTCGGGTTTAAGACATTCTAAATAAAATATTATAATGGCTAGATGCTATTGTGAGTTTTGAAATTACAAACTTTTTTAAAGAGCGTTTGAATTTATCGACCCTTATTAGTAGAATATTCATAATATTTTAATATTTGAGTGATAAATGATGGTTAAACCTCATTCAGATAATGGCAAAGTAAAGTAACTAAGCAAGAACATGCTGCTAATACCCGAAAGTGCTGTGGAAACGTTTTGTTGGACACATCCAAAAGATGTTCGATGTTAATAATGGTACTTGATGTGAACGAAAATTAGATATTGTTAGTGGGAGGTGGTCATGTCATCTTCTCAAAATACTAATCATTTAGTTGTCTTTATTGCAAACGAGTACTTTTTTGAAAACTTTACCTATGTTATAGAAGTCACTGATCCAATTTCGGGGGATATGGAACATATTTGTGTTTATTTTGATTTAAAATAAAAGCGTTTTCTCAACTCACCAATTCAGTACTGCATGCAACTATTTCCAACATACACCGAACAACTATTAAATCAGCAAAAACTTCAATTCCAAATTAATTCACAAAAGCGTAATTTTCCACGCAACACTGGTTCAACGCGTTATTTATACCACAAATTGTTACACTTCGACAAATATCGGCAAGATCATTTACATGAGAATCTGCAAAGAAAGATAAATTGACATTAGTAAAAAGTCGCATAAACCTGGAAAAACATATAAAAACTAAATTCCTATTAAAAGCAGTTTTTTATAAATAAAGTAGCGAAAATCGTTTTATGTTAAATGAAAAAACTGACTTATGTCTCATAAAAATTTAAATCAGATAGCCAATTAAGTAGCTTAAATTAAACTAAATCACCAGCGGTGCAATAAACCAAACGATGATAGATAAAACCACTTAGTGCGAAACCGGCAATGTCAGTTTAAAAAGTATTCGACCGGTTGAAGGGGAATGCCGGCGTATTGTGCGTGCATTGACTTCATTTAGTTGTGGCAAACGAAAGCACTGTCACACACACACACACATAGATTATCTAGTCTAAGCATTTTTGTCCACAAAAATAAACAAATATAATATTTACACGGTAAGAAATTTGAGACTTTATTTGAAGCTAATAAGCTGTTTTTGCAATTTTTTTTTAAAGTTTGTAGCAAATAGCAAACCTTTCAAAAATATTTAGATTTAAAAGTAAACTGCAAAAAATTAACTAAATTTTAAAATATTTACACATCATATGTGGCTAAACTAAGTTGGGTTTAAAAGTTAGATTAAGTCCCTGGCGACAAAAAGTTTTTTTTTTTTTTAAGACGTAAAATTCACAAAATATTGTTGCAACAATTTTTGTCTGGCTTATTTAAAATTTGTCAATAACATAAAATCGGTGTGAGTTTTATGAAAAGTGTTACAATTTTAAAACATAGCAAATGAATGGAAAAAATTGGCCCTTAACACCCTCAAAACCATTTTGAAAAAAATTCAACGACGTGAAAAAAACTTCCAGACAAAAACTAAGAGTTTACAACGGTCAAGCTCATAACAAAATGTCAGATCAAAAAAAAAGTACCATAATACCCAAAATTCATTAGAAAAGGCTTACAATTTAATTACAATACAGGTTAATGTGCGAATGTAAATTTTTTTTGTCGAAAAGCTCAAGCACAAAAAATAAAAAAATTTTGTTTTGTTGATTATGGCATGTCTTATATTTTTAATATCAACTTTGGAGATAATCTTTCTTGGTTTCCTGAAATCGTTTAGTGGTAAGTTAGAGAATGAAAGAAGTCTAGTGAGATAATTGTCATAACAATAATTGTTTGATGCAAAAGTAAGGTTAGATCTCTAACTTGCGAAGGTTAATAATTTTAAGGATGAAAACTTCTACTGAACTCCTAGTGGCAAGACAAGGGTAAGCTGTGGTCATAAAATAAGCCCAACGACTTAGCGAATTGTTTATTTTTACATGAAAATCTATCCAACACAAAATATATTTAAAGGAGACGGGACCAAATATTGTTCAAAGTCGAAATAGAAAAAACTTCAAAGGCTTTTTGGGGCCCTCAATTTTTTTTTTTTTTTTTTTTTGTTAGATAATGCTGATAAAGTTGGGAAGCGAAACTTAATACTAGTAATAACTGGTAATATACAAATTGAATATAATTTTAACATGATATACTTAAGGATAGGATATGAAAATCTCAGGGTGTTTTTCACCAGCAACACTTACACAAAAACATAGCTACTCTACGTGATAGTAGAACTACTTATGAACGTCAGATGGCCCATGAAACTTGTTCCTTGAGCCATTTATTTTAGACTACTTTTCCAAAGAAGTTTGCAATCCTAACTTCTACTGAAGAGAATTCGACGAATCTGGGTATCTTAATGACATAGATGAAAGCTAAATAACTATACGCTACGTATGACATACTGGTTTGCCAGGAGAGCGGAAGGAGGACCCAACTAAAGTTTTATTACCTCGCTCATTTCTGTATTCTAGCTCGTTTTAAAGCTAAACAAATTGTATAAAAAACACTATCTTTAACATCCAAGTTTTCGTGTCAGTGCGACTTTGTTTAACACTCAAAAAAGTGTAGTTTCCTGTTAGTTTTGCAAAAAGTTTTGTAGAAACCTGATAAATATTTAGAAAGAAGAAAAAAGTTACTTTGAATGAAAAATGCGGAAGAGCAACCTTCACGCAACAAAAGTGTACCAAAGTGGCTACAGCAAGCGCCAGATAATAGCCACACGTTGGCAAGTTTACGTACAGAAAAAAAACAAAAAGAAAGGCAGCCAGCAAGAGGAATGAGTTGGATTTCAAGTGTTGTTGTTAAAATGCTTGTGGCACTAGCAGAAGAACTCATATACCAAACAATACAACGGATAAGCTAAACTTAACGCGGATTTAGATGTATTCTAGAGTAGAGACCAATACACACAAATATACAAAAATACGCGCATACAGACATATGTACAATAGGCGGTATCATAAAAATGTTTAAAATATTGAACTGATACAAAATATTGGTTGGTAAGGATGAGTTCTATAAGAAAACAATTCATTGAGCTTTTCATTTAAAGTCCTCACAAAATACAAGTTAGTTGTTCAATCCTGTTGTGCACATTTTTCACCTATTTTCTTATCACATATTGCAAATACACCCTAATTTAAAACTCCATAAGCAAATATAAAGAATGCAGGCAAAAAACAGGTGGCATGACATGAAATGCAACGAACAAAATGGTATGGAAATGCATGCAGATTAAAGCAAGCTGAAATAAAGAATACACAACAATAACAACAATAAAAAAGTAGTGCCAGTAAAGGAGTAGAACTAGCAAAAACAAGCGAATAAAGAGGAAATAGTAAAAGCGGCAAGAACAAAACCACATTCGCAGTTGCAATTGGCGTCGAGTCACCTGTGTGCACACTACAATAAAAGCTTGCCACTTTAACATCCGTCAACGGCAATGCCATTTTGTATGTGTGTGTGTGCAAGTGTGTATGTATGTAGTTGAAAAAAAGAGTTGACTTGTAGTGGCCGTGATGTATGTGGCAGCACTTGACTGCAACTTTCGAGTGTATGTATGTACGTGCTTTAGGTATGCGATGGTTGTACTTTGTTTTAAAAGGTACATGCATTGGCAGATATGTATGTACATTAGGGTGGCTCTTAGGTTGAAATACATATACATATGAATCACATCATAAAACAACACAAGAAATAATAGATTATAATAGACTGAGTTCGATTTTAAACATTAATTCGCATTAGCAGCATTTGAGCAGTTTGATACCAATATTCTGCTAAGAAATTTTGGTTTACTTTTTGATGGATAACTCCGAAACCAGTTGAGATATGGAAATAAGGAATTCAACTCAACTTTAGCTACACGCCTAGTATCATAACGTTGCAAGTTTTATTTAATTCTCTTAAGCGGTTTTTAATTGATGCGCGTTCAAACTTACAGACAAACAGACAAAAATTCAACAAAGCTGTTTTCTTTGGTAAATTTTGAGGCAAGGACTTCGAAACTATAATATATTTATGTAAAGATCTAAAACGAATTTGTAGGAAAACAACTAATATTATATCAATTTATAATTTTATATTAAATTATAATATTACTCATTTTTATAATTTCAGCTTTTTTACAGCTTAATAAAAGGAAGGTAATAAAAATTTCGCCAATAAGAAATAAACTATGGATACGCTTCTTAAAAGAAAAAAATAAAAATCCTTTTTATACCTCTATACAACTTTCTTAAATATGTGCCACCCTAGTGTACATTTAATAGAATATTTTCTAAGGTAGCAGCTCACGGGCTACTGGAAATGTCAAAGGCAGAAAGCAATTAAAGGAATAATAGTAAAAAACTAGGAAAAGGTTCTATATTGGAAGGTTTATACCCAAAAGCCAAATGAAAAAAACTTGAAATACCGAAAGCAGCATTTTCTATAAATAAATACTTATAGAGAGAAAAATGCAATTTTATTTTTCTTTTCAGCAAGTTAATCAAACTTAGGGTTGGGAATAATTAATCGTTGATCGGTTTTTTAGTTACCGTTTTACGGTATAGATTCCATTAGTAATAAATATTGATTTTTAATGAATCGATTGCATGAATTACACATTTTAAATTGATTTTTATAAATAGTGTCATCTGTTCGGCGAATCAAAGATGGTTAACACTATGTGCACACTGCAGCTAAAAACACAGGGTCAAATAGTTAGTTAATGCTGATAATTGATGGGAATTAACTCTTTCAGATTTCATATGTAAGCTTAAATTTAAAGGAAAAAATCATTGTATTTTATAGTTCTGAAGAGCAAACGACTTATATTTCACATACATATTTTAAAATTCATCAGTTAAATTCGTTTTTTTTTTCATTCTCTTAACCTAAATTGTGGAGAGTGAAATACTTGTATCTTGGTTTTAAGCCAAAAAATGTGTTATATGTTTCAACTCTTTTGTTTGTTTCCCTTAACCCTAATTAAACATTTAGGAGTATTCAGATTTTGTATGATAATATTTCGAAACTGAAATAATAAAATCGGAAATCGTACATTGGTTTATTTTGTTACACTTATTATCTTTTTACTTGATTAAATTATGAAATATATGCATCATATTAATACATCGAATAAGCAATTTTCATTAATAAAAATTTATTTATGAACGAAAATCGATTATTTTCTCTAAAAACCGACTTCTTTACCAATCGATTTATACTTATAAAATCGATTATTAAGCGATCGATTTTTCCGACTCGAGTTCCACAATTCTCCTTTAGTTGTATTATGCTGCTTCTTTAATATATTTTACTTAATTAAAATTGCATTAGATTTTTATTCCAAATTCAAGCAACATAGATACTTCAATTGTTTAATTCTTTAGCAAAAGCCATGGAATCTTCTTTAAAAATATCGGTTGTACCCATACAATATTATTCGATGTGCTATAAACAACTGGGTATATAAAAAAAATATTGCAAAAAAAAAAAACGCCGACCAAAAAACAATAGCCAGTAGCGAGCTGTTATGGCGTGCTGAGGAGCCCATTGAGCCGACCGAATAGTGTTGGCCACAATTGAAATAGCGTGGCAGTGGCGGTGTCAAGCCTTCGTAGTAGCTCACTAACCGGTTATACAACTTCTTCAACTGCTTTTCTTCTGCTATATAGATGTTGTATATATGTTTTGCTTATTTTTTTTCCACAGTTTCTTCAAGTTGTTGTTTTATTTAAGATTTTTTCTTACTTTTTTTTTTTTACATGTTTACCTTTTACATTTTGCCGCGCAACTTGCTGTACCTTCCCATTACATATGTACATACTATTACCAACTACGTCAAAAGCTCGTATATCTTTGTTGGCATATCTAGCAATTGAACGAGTTTTGGACAGCAATAAAAAGGCAGCCAGCAAATATTGTCGACGGTGGCAAGTGGCATACAATCGTTCGCTTGAGTAAAAGGAATTTCTATTTTGTATGCGAAGAAATTGTGCTGCAGATATGTAGCTGGAAGGCAGCTGCAATATTGCAATTCGTTTATCTTTTTGTTTTTGTGTTTTGCTTTTTCACTCTTTTTCTGTTTGCTAACTCGTGGCAAAAATTGCAAACTGTATTCCTGCCTTTGTAAGATTTTGAGTCGGCTGGGCTATTGACTTGACGCGTAAAGCGAAAAAATTAATTCTGTGCGAAATTGCTGTGCGTTGTAAAATTATGTATCTGCGTTGAAATGCGATGCAGCAACATATGTATATTATTTGAGTATCTGCATGCTTGCTATTTCATAATTGAGCGTGTTATTTAATTACGTGGGAAAATTTTAATCAAAATGTTGCATTTAGAAAACATGTGCGAATCGGATAAAACTTTGACTAAACAAAAGTTTTAATGGAGTGCAAGAGGAAATCGAGGTATAATGCTAGCTAACGATAAATTGTTGTTGTAAAAGTAACTATTAATAACATTGACATTTTGTGTGAAACGCAAATAAAAAATTAATGAAACTGCAGCCAACTTGAAATTGCTTAATCTATCAAGCGATGCTAGACAGCGCTCAAAAATTTAATCAAACAAAATTTTTTTCAATAAATCTCGAGAAGCAGTTATTTGAAACTAATCACTAAAATAAGTTCGGAAAAATGGGAAAGTAAGAGACAACGGGGCGTGGCACTTGCCATGAAAAAGAGATCTTTCAATGCGGGAACAAAACAGGCGGGAAATATTTATATGAGCTTAATCTGCAACAAATACAGGAAAATGTTGAAGCAGGTAAAAGGGGCGTGGCACATCCCATACAAATGGAATTTTTCAAACTGCAGATCTATGGAAATATTTAAACTAGGGAACTGAAGTTTAGGAAACAACTCGATATATGTAGCTGATCTCTACCTCCACAAAAACAGCGTATAACGATAAATCTTGAAATTTGGATTTTTCAATGTTTTTTTTCGGAAGTGTATAGCTGATGAATTGCTTATACAAAGTAAATCTTTAACGCATCAGGAAAAATTAGAGAATTCAAAAGGGGGCTTAGCTTCTTTCAGCGATATACAACTTTTCATGCTGAACTTCTCGAAATATTTTTGATGTTGGAGGTTTGAAAGCTGATGGGAATATATTTGAAGTTCAAAAAAAAAAAATAAAATAAAAAAAAATAAAAAAAAATTAAAAAAATAATATCATACTTAAAAAATTTATAGATTTTTGTAACTGACTTTTTACTAAAAAAAAATTTTTATTTTAAAAAATATTTTAAGATACTTTTTCATAAAATAGTTCTGAAAAAAGAAACTCAAATTTTAGGTTAGTTTGTAGAGGTGAATCATTGGCAGTATACATATATCTTTGAGTGCGATATTTTTTAATTTTTAAACAGACAAGGAATCAAACGAAAAATATTGGACTAAAAAAAGTTTTGTCGAGATTAAAATCCTCACATTTAAAAATTAAAAATTATATTTTTCCTCAGAGGCTTCCAGTGTTATCAATCTTTGAATTTTGGTATGATTTTCTAATTTCACTGTTGATTAAAAGCCAAATTTTTTATACCAACTACTTTTTCAGTTTTGCCTGAACAAATTCAAAACTTTTTTGCAAGACAGCCTAATGTTAATACACCATCTGCTGCTGTTATAGTTGTTTATAAACAATACATTTCCAATCGAATCTTGTTATGCTCTTTTGTTTACAAATATTTTTATAATTAAATAGAAAGCTCTATTCTGATAATGAAATGCATTTTGAAATTTATTCAGAGAAGTTGTTGTCAAATATGAGCTCCTATGTATTTACAAATGTGCGTGCTTATGTGAATGTGACTATGCGTACCATGTGGACTGCCCTTTTTATGGAGTAAAATAAAATTGCGTACGCTTTGTGAATAATTATTTAGATGACCAATCAATAATTCTATTCGCATACGAATCTGTATCTACGAGCGTAGGCTTAACTTATTTGTTTTTGTTTTAATGCCTATGGGTATGAGCTTGTAGTAATATTTGTTGTAGCAATTTATAAAAAAAAATACCGGTTTTAGTGAAAACACTTACATATAGGTATCTATCGAAAATCGGTAAGTAGTCATTCATCCAGAAATTGGTAATGCCTAAGCACTAAAGAATATATGTTTCCTTTCAAGAACCGAATAACTATTGCAAATGTATATCCTCAAATGGTAAGCCCTAGAAAGTTTGACATGATCTTCATCAAAAAAAAAAATTATCTCAAGACAGAAGTCATGCTGCAGTTAAACTTGGGAGAAATGCTTTTGCGAACCGAAGCCTCTGAGAAAAAAGTTGAAAATTTCCATGAAAATTCGTCTTTAGGGATACACTGTATTTCGAAACTACATTTTCGTCACTTAAGCGCTTTCACAAAGCACTCACGAATACCATCAGCGTTTCTCTAAACTTAATATAATTATCATCGATATATGTATAATATCTATTGATCTTACATTTCTTGAATTGTGCTACTTTTTCACTTGAAGTGTTTACAACTTACTATTTATGTATGTATAAATGTGTGTGTGTGTGTGCTATGCGCCAACGAAGGTAAGAAATTGGTGTTGTAGTACTTGAAGTTGATGCCAATAATAGAGATTGGCAATGCAATGCAGTTAGCGCGCAAATATGGAGGAATGAGTAAATAGCTGCCACTTGAAAAGTTTTACTGCACTAATAAACTATTTTCAGTTTTTAGATTTTATTTTATAAAATTTTCTCTAGCCACTTGAAAATTATTTTTGAAATTACTTTTTCACTTTAGTTTTCAAATGCACTTTCTATGTGGCGCGGAGACTGCGCTTTTTTTGACAATTTTTATAATAACTACGATTGGTTGATATGCAAAATGGATTGCATTTGAGCGTTGTTTATATGTACTTCAAATAAAAAATTTTTAAAATTGCCAGGCGAAAATAAATGTATTATTTTTTCAATAACTTTTTGTGTATTAAATTTTAAGAAATTTTTGCATGCACGCACTTATTTGATCCAGATCTAATATCAAAGACTAGGCAATTGTTTGCTTTGTCATATTTTTTATTAAACAATTTTTTTTTTTGTTATTTCATTAATTCAGTTTTTGTTGTTGTTTAAAAGTGGTATGCCTACATTTTTATGGACTTCTTATTATCAATAGCAACAACCACTCGAAGTCCGCGCACAAAGCCCAAATAAGCTGGCACTCAAATCCAAAAACCTTTGCTTTAAAGTTTAAACAACACACAACATTACACGTGTACTCACACACTCACACGCACATACACTGTAAAAGAGATGACGCCAATCTCAAGATATATAATTATGTGAATTAACGTCGAACGTTGTTGACTGCGCTGCTGACTTTATGAACGCGTTTGACCGCACAATGCACAAAACTTAAATGAAAATATTTGCCAAGCAAGCCACTCACACAGGCAAACCTTTGAACACGTATGTACGTGCTTCCTTTTGTGTTGGTTGTCAAAAAACCGGTAAGACTATAACCGAAAAGGCCAACTTGCCACACACTCTAAGGTTATATTGTTTGTTGTTGTGTTGCACATTTACTGCTGCCAGACGACTTTTAACACTTGTTTCTTTTTTTTTTTTTGCTATTCTTTTTTTATTATATTTTCTTGCACTTACACTCACACTCATATGTAGTAATATGACTTTTTTTATACAATAATTTGCCTTATCATACTTAAGTATGTGTGTTTGATTGGTTTTATTCCTTTTTTATCCACTTTGGGTTACAATTTCACCCCCTCACAATTATTTACTACACCAGAGAGTGTTATTGTATTTGTGTGTGTGTGTGTGTCTGTACACAAACCGCGTTTCACATAGCACAGCAAACGTTTTATCCGAAACACGTCCAAACACCACGAGAAGTCAACCAAAACTGAACTTCATTCACCAATTTGAATTTGTGTTGAGTTCAACAGTGGAGCGGGTATAGCAGGCGAAGCGTTCGAAAGTCAGTTAAAGCAAAAAACTACCACCAATGTACTGAAGTTAAATGTTACAGCGCAGTCGGCGTTGACGTCAACAGCGCTGTTGAATTAAATGTTGCTGAGAAACATTGTGACTGCTGCTGTGTTAACATAACTCTGTTAAGTGGCTGAACAGAATGTTGAGAGCAGCAAAGAACATAAATATTGTTCTATGTTCTTTGAGAGTGCTTTTGAAATATATGTACGAGCGGGCTTGAAGAACAGAGGAAATAATTAAGGATCGCCTTGACCTAATGATTTTTTAAATTTGATAGGCCAAGAATTATAGGTAAATATTTTTTTAAGTGATTTTTAAGTCTTCAAAAGTGGTCGTGAGCGCCATAGTTTAAGTTCCTCGGAAAGAGTATGCATATAAATTTCAAATTCCAAAAGATCATATCGCACACTAAATCAAAAAGAGTCACAACTCAAAATCCGAGTAACTTTCAGTTAATTGCTTCTGGATCGCACAAAAGTGATTTGATTTTTAAAAACTTGACATCACTGTGCTATTTAAAGAGTAACGATAATAATCAAAAAGAAAAATATTGTATGTATTGGCTGCACTACTTTTTATTAGGCAATCTATGCCAAGAAAGCGACCTAAAAAAATTTTGAGTTGTGACTGTTTTTGATTTAGGGTGCGATATGTATGTATGTATATGGGTTTAAAATCGAACACAACATCTGAACATCTTTTTGCATATCAAAGTGAACCTTAAATTGCATATGTTTGAGGTTATGTTCTCTTCATACCTACTCCCTTTGACTATTTTAAATCCCGAACATACGCACATATGAATATTTATCAGCTGCACGCTTAGCAACTCTGCTGTTAATTCGCGCAAATTTTATAGGCGACACCACTATGGTTTCATTGAAAATTGAATTTGTTAGGCAAATTTTTTTGCTGTCACTATTCGAGGCGTTTTTTGTGTATTCAGCTACATGCATAAACACCAACAAAAAAGCTCAACATTTTTCATGAGCGCCACCCACTGAACCAAATGTTTCATATAAAGGTCAAAATTGTTTAAATTTTTGCTTAACGAGTTTAAAAGTTTATTTCTTAGATTTTTACAATAAAATTTTAAAGCTCAAATAATTTTTAATGAAGAGCTAAATGAATATTTATGACAGTTTCAATGGTAAGAAAAGGGGACCCTAAACAAATTTTTCAATTTAACTAAAAAACCGAATTTTTATATCGCTGAAATTTGTTCAGGTTATGTTATGTTATGTTTTGCTGTGTTATGTTATGTTATGTTATTTTATGTTATGTTATGTTATGTTATGTTATGTTATGTTATGTTATGTTATGTTATTTTATGTTATGAAATGTTATGTCATGTTATGTTATGTTATGTTATTGTATGTTATATGTTTTGTTGTGTTATGTTATGTTATTTTATGTTATGTCATGTTATGTTATGTTATGTTATGTTATATTATGTATGTATATTATGGTATGCAAGAAATCAATTCAAATCGTTAATTGGGTTACTTGACATGGCGTATACGGTAAACCAATTTATAAGCAAATCTCTCTGTGCGTGCGAGTATGTGTTTCCATTTTGCAGAACTTTTAAATAATCAAATTGGCACCATTGCCAGTTGTGAATTAAGGAATGCTGTTGGTGGTAAATGGCCTCCAGAATATTGAAGTCAATTAAGTGAATTCCAGTAGTGAAAAAGACAAACATTTTCACTTGTGGTTACGTTTTTGGTATTTCATTTTTGATTTATTGAAATAGATTTTAGTTTAATGTTAATTAAAATAGCAATTTAAGTTGCGAAAGAATGTGGTAAAAGAAAAATATTTATTTCTAACTAACCACAAAACGTTTTGTCTATTGTCACACAGGAAGTTTGAAAAATATTTGTCTTGTAATTCAAACACATGTTGCTTGCTTTACATTTCTTAATATTTAGATAAATGTATAAATATTTGCCTTAGGATCCCGATAAAGTAGGAAAAAACTATAGATTCCTGGAAAATAATTAGAATTCCTAAAAACAGTTGTTTAGATATTTTACTGAAATTTGCCAAGGGGCCGCCATATTGTAAAACATTAATGATTTGTCGGAACCAGAAAGTTAGAACCAAGATAGCGCTTATCGCCCATAAAATCGATTGTTCCGATAAATTGGGCTAATTGTAAGTAAGGATCGGACACTCGAAACCTCACCCCAGAAGTTTTATGAAAAAAGTATTCTCGTTTTGAATTTGATTGAAGAACGCCTCTTTTGCTAATTTTTTATTTTCAACAACGCCCATCTTAGCAATTGAATCCAAAACGCCCAAGAGAATGTCTTGAACTTTCGTTAAGATAAGGCTAGAATTGGGATAGCGATATAATAGGATCCAACAAGTTTTGATATAGGGCGTTTCTTAAAAAAAATTCGGACAGTCCTAAGATAGTTTCGCTAGCTCTGAACTTGTTCCATTTTGGATATTTTGGGGTTAGTTCAAGACTGTCCCTTTTGAAGACTGGTTCGCAATTTCACTGCAGAGTATTCCTGGCTATTTTACTCCTAGAATGTTTGACTGTAGGGTATATAATCTTTGTACTTTGTAAAACGTATGAACTATGCGACACATTGTTCAAGATGCTATTTGCTTACATAGGCATATATGTATCTCTCTATTTGGCATCTGTATATGCATTTGTGAGCGCTTTTATGTTTGTAATAAAACTAAAATTATTGATGTGTAAACCACGTTCGATTTCCTTGCGCAGCATTTGCCACAGTTTGTAATTTTCGGTTGGGGCATTGTACTGCAAGCTGTTCTCTACTAAATAAGGACATCATGATGAATAGGGAAATTACAAATAATATAGCACTAAAAATATAAATTGAATAGTAATAGTAATACTAACACATTTTATGCTTCACAAGGAACTTTATTTAGCTTAAGTGGCAATAAATATCCTTTTGCATTTTTTTAAGTCCATCACAGTGGTCAGCTGGAGTGTTGGATTTGGTCCCATGGTGAAAATCCAGAATACTAATTTTAATTATGTAGATACGCTGAATGAACAACTTCTCACCATCTGTCGCAGTTTTACCTATGCCCCTTCGAATTTGGGCTCTCTTCGAGCTTAAGATCAAGAAGATTTAAAGCTCAGCGGAAATAACCTTTAAGCAAGCATCGTCGTTGAAATATAGTCGAAAGAATGAATTTGCTTCGCTGGCTATAACAAAACGTAAAAAAGATAAATCCTCTTCACTGCATAAACGGATGAATGACGGCTTAGCTTGCCTTGGGATATCCTTTCGGCGTCGATTGGTGTGAGTGAAGTGATGGCTGAAATGCTTGGTTGCGAGACGACCAAGTCGTACAGAGCTATGTTGCTGAAACTGTAAAGTTGCTGTTAGCTTTGCAACATTTTATAAACATGTTGCCGATGCCAACGTCAACAACGCTGTGATGTTAGATTGATTCTGTTTACTTCGCTGCTTCGATGAAGCTGCGCTCACCAACAAACAAATTGTTGAATGAACTTCAGTTTTGTTTGATTTTCACAGCTAGTTGGATGTGTTGCGGAGAGTTTAAGAGTATTAAGCTTAAAATGTCGAAATTTTTTAAAGGCAAATAATGAAAATGATTATCGATCAACAACACCTCCAAATGTAAACATGGAAAACTTACCAACTGGGAGTTAATAAAATTTCGTATTAAAGGTTATATACAAAAATCCCGCCTTAGGGAGCACCAAAGAGCGCAAGTCATATAATAGCAATACACGCCAAAGCTGACATAAAGACGTCTCTCAAAGTAAACTGAAAACAGAAGATGTATAAAGCGACGGTATAAACAAACAAAGCGCTAGTGCGACAAGTTGGCCGCTTAGATTTACCGGTTTTTTGACATGAAACACAGACAAGAAAAGAAAAAAAACATCAGACATGTTAATTTGTTTTTGTTCACAACATGGCTAACAAAATTGGCAAATGTGCATGAGTGTGTGTGTGTGTGTGTTTAAGTGCTGTGGCGCTTTCGAGCACGCAGCGCAGTCAGCGTTAAAGTCAAAGTTGTTGTTATCGTTTGTATTTCTTTGTTGTCTTGGCTAAAAATTTGTTAAGCATTTGCTTGGCTGTGCTTGTGTGTGTATGTGTGCTTTGGCTTTAAAGTGTTTGTATCTATATACAAAAGTGCTCTCTGACTTTGCTTTGACTTTTTGATCTTTGTGTTTGCGTCGCAATACCTTTTTTGATTGCTTTATAAGCCTTTATGTTTTGCTTCTGCTTTGTGTGTATAATTTTTTATTTAAAAACGAACCAAAGCATCAAAACATTAAAGCATAAGAGCGATAGCAACGTGGTAAAAGGGATTAAAAAGTAGTTTGAGCTAAAATAAATTTGTGTAATTCATGGGATTAGTGATGAGTGTTTGGGTTGACCGTTGACTAAACTGTTTTAAGCAGGCAAAATTTAGTACTGTAAAAAGTAGGTATGAATAAAATGATTTTTTTTTAATAATTACCTTGAACAAGTAAAAAGCTAGATGAAGGGAAATAAAATTACTATGTTCTGAAATATATGTATGTACTTGTTTGCTTAAATTACGTTCTACGTAGAGAAAAAGGAACAATATACTAATAAAACGATTCTAAGAATGCGCGTAAAAACATAAGGCATCAACGCTATTCAAGTCGGTGGATACACGGTTAAATATATAACACAGCATTTTAACGCGATTAATAAATATAAAAATTTTGCCAGTTGGCTTTCATGCATTAATTGCAGACTTATGAATATAAACATTTTGATTATAAATAATGCGCAACCTCATTCATTAGCAGATTTTCTTTTCGCATTTTTAACTTAAATTATTATTTTTATACCCAGCGTATTAGTACTAGTACAAGGGTATTATAATTTTGTCCACATAACGGTACTATGTAACGGCGCAAAATAATCGAGTTAGATATAGAGTTCCATATATGAAAGTTCTTAGCTTGAAAAGAGGAATTGATTAAGGCATGTCCGTCCGTCTGTCCGTCCGTGTACACGATAACTTGAATAAAACTTGAGATATTTGCATAAAATACCATACAAGTTACTTTCTGGCCAAGGTAGGTTGCTATTGAAAATGGGCGAAATCGAATTATAACCACGCTCCCTTTTTCGATATCGAAAATTTTGAAAAGCACATAAATTAACATAACTTGAGTAAAAACTGAGATATTTGCATGGAATTTGTTATGCAGGCTACTTTCTGGCCAAGGTGAGCTACTGTGAAAATCGGATGATAACCACGCCCACTTTTTCGATATCGAAAATCACATAAATTAACACAAGTTGAGTAAAACTTGAGATATTCGCATGAAATTTGGTGTATTGGTTACTTTCTGGCCAAAGCAGGTTGGTGTTTAAAAATGGGCGAAATCTGATGATAACCACGCCCCCTTTTTTGATATAGAAAATTTCAAATAAGATTCTAAGGCCTATATCATTGCCAAGTCATGGTATTTGTATCTCGTTCTGAAAACTAACGCTGGGTATTTAATGTTCGGTTCACCCGAACTTAGACTTCCTTACTTCTTTTTATTTCATTTCATTTCATTTCATTTTATTTTATTTTATGTTATTTTATTTTATTTTATTTTATTTTATTTTATTTTATTTTATTTTATTTTATTTTATTTTATTTTATTTTATTTTATTTTATTTTATTTTATTTTATTTTATTTTATTTTATTTTATTTTATTTTAGTGAATATGCAGTTTCTTTTTACCTCCTTCTTTTCTATTGAATTAGCTAAAGCCTTTTCATTTTACCACCTTTTGCTTGCTTTACAACTTTCTTCTTTCACGTTTCTAAAATTATTTTACTGTTACACTTCTTAAGAGTAGAATGCGGTTAAGTCCACCTTAAGCTTAGCTTATCCCCTCGATCACAAAAGGTATGCTACCACACGTGAGTTTAAAAAACATATACATATACACATACACACGCATACATACTTATGTGCATTCAATGGAAAGAATTTTACGATTATCCATTGGTTTACTTCATTGCTTGGTAAGAAACATTTCCATAACCCCTTTTTGATCTGATAAAGAAATAGGGTGTGTAATTAAAAAGGGTGAGTGTTGAATATTTCTAGTATCAAAGCAAACCTTCTAAATGCGTACAACCAAATGTAGAAGCATACATATTTGTGATTATATATTTATGTATGTATGTTTATGTGTGTGTCGAGTTTTTAAAATCTTTTGTTAGCTGTTAGAAACTTTACCATTATTGGAAATAACGTAAGTTCATCTACTTTGAGTTTTCCTTCAATCTTCAATTACACTTCGTGTTCACCCTCTGAGGTTATATACCTTTTTTAAACGTGATGTGGCATATTACATTTATTACCCAGTAAACATTTCTGCAAACTTTTTTGATTCAAAATATTTATTTTATTTCATTTTATTTTATTTTATCTTATTTTATTTTATTTTATTTTATTTTATTTTATTTTATTTTATTTTATTTTATTTTATTTTATTTTATTTTATTTTATTTTATTTTATTTTATTTTATTTTATTTTATTTTATTTTATTTTATTTTATTTTATTTTATTTTATTTTATTTTATTTTATTTTATTTTATTTTATTTTATTTTATTTTATTTTATTTTATTTTATTTTATTTTATTTTATTTTATTTTATTTTATTTTATGTTATTTTATTTTATTTTATTTTATTTTATTTTATTTTATTTTGTTTTATTTTATTTTATTTTATTTTATTTTATTTTATCTTATTTTATTTTATTTTATTTTATTTTATTTTATTTTATTTTATTTTATTTTATTTTATTTTATTTTATTTTATTTTATTTTATTTTATTTTATCTTATTTTATTTTATTTTATTTTATTTTATTTTATTTTATTTTATTTTATTTTATTTTATTTTATTTTATTTTATTTTATTTTATTTTATTTTATTTTATTTTATTTTATTTAATTTTATTTTATTTTATTTTATTTTATTTCATTTTATTTTATTTCTAAGAATGTAATGAGTTTTCCACCTTCCCACTGGGTAGTAACCATAATAGTGGGTAATAAAAATATTTTGAAAGCCAAGCCCATATTTTTGGATTTATTAATAACCACCCAAATTACAAAGTTAATCCCGAATACTCACGATTTCGTGTTGTGTTGGGGTATTTAAGTTTGATAAGTATGCACACATAATTAATGTATTCCCAATTAAGGCTTTTCCCTTATATATATGTATATAAAACCAACATAAAAATTATGAGCACGTGTTAGAAAAACTTATTCCATAACACAACTTCCTTATTACCATTTTTGAAGTGGTAGGAACCAACAATGCATATCCTGCCACATTATAATTAGGCGCCAGATGGTCCAGACACACGACATGCAGATGTCTGTTAGAAATGAAAAAAAAAGCAACAAAAACAACAACATGAAATGTAGACATTTGCATGACTACAAAATCTAAGTCACACAAAGTCTCAAACCACCCTCGCTGCATGTGCATATGTGTGTGTGTGTGTGTGGGTGTGGGTGTCGGTGCAGTGTATTTGGTTGACTCTAACCAGGGGGGTGGTTGTGATGGTGATGGTCAACCTACGAAATGAAAACAAATGCACTGTTAACACTACCACATACACACCCACATAAATTGTATGCATTAATCATTTTTCAAAGCAAATGCAAGCATAAAACAATGAATTTGTATACCGACCGAAAACATGTTAGTACTAGGAGAAAGTGAAAATTGGAAATAATATTAGCATTACGCATGGATTATTATATTTGCTACGTTGCAACAACAAAACTTTCCGATAGATTTTGCTATTGTGCGCGAGCGATTCCCAACATTTGCTGGAAAACTGTCCTATCATTACTAGCTAAGGGCCTGTTTATTTAAGTCAGCGTGACACCTCCCTGCAAAAAATCGTGTAACTAATTTCTAAAGAGAATGATCCGGGATCGATGCCTTTAGTCTACAGTTAGTGATAGTTCAATTTGTGTAGCATACTCATAGGGGTGTAAGTAAATTTACGTTTTTGTAGCATACTTATAGGATCGATAATACCCAATTGGATAGAAAGTGGATTAATCCCTTCGTACCTACTCGGGTATTAATGTGTAAAATTAGTCTTTCCATAGGACATGGCCAAACAAATGTGAACAGTTCAGTCAATACAAAGCGATCAGAAAAGGTATTACTAGCATACTCCTTTGCAGGTCTCCCCGGACTGTTCCTAGACTAATCGCATTTTTTGAAGGGTTTGTGTCGCCGGCACTCACATTCACCTTGCACCGCATATAATACCAAACAAATTTACATAGCAACTGGCATTGACTAACAATAGCTGGAGCGAGTGAACGCCTTTATGTAATAAGAATTTTTGCTTAGACGGGGAGAACTCACTCGTTGCATCGCATTGCGTTTTACATAATGAGCCCGTTACAGCGGCTGCAACATAGAATGGTGTTTATTATTATTATTAGCATTCTTATATTAAATTCCTTTCTTCTTTTGTCCATCTATTTTCAGCGCATATCTTCGCTTTTGAAAGCATCCCGGTGTACTCCAGCCGCAACTTAAGACATACATATATGTACATCTAAAAATGCCGAAGATGGAACATAATGCAAGCAACTCTGTTGGATGGACCGCGGCTTCACATACATATATAGAAATTTTAATTTTCAGATAGATATTTCTGAAATTTTGCAAAATATTGAAATATCGCAACTGATTTTTAAATAAACTTTCAGTGAACTTATTGCTTGAAACCTCGAAAAAAGAATTCAAATCTTCATGAAATTTCCAAGTACGTTTATGAGATCAGTTTGATAGAGAATAAAGAAGAGGAAGGGAACATCAGGAAGGAAATGTAATCTAATATGGAAGAAAAAAAGAGGGTGATGAACTGGGAGATATGAAAGAAAGAGAGAAAAAGTTAGGGAGGGAGGGAAGAGAGTCAAATTATTCAAATGCAGATAGGTCAAGACAACGTCTCACGGGTTGGCTAGCTTATAATGAAATGGGGAATAGGTCGAATGATGTTTCCGGTGAGTTATAAACCCAAAAGTTTAAAAAATATTCTGAAATTGATAATTTTTTGGGCACCTTTTGACATGATAGCGTAATGACGAAGAAAAAATAAAATATTGAGCTAGACGGCGTGGGTGGCAAATATATTTATTGTAATAAAAAAAACCTTCTTAGGGTTTAGAGCTAATTTGCTCCTCCAATTTGTCGAATGATACTTCTAGTTCTTCGCACGAGTGGGCGGGACCTACAGTTTGCAGTCGATTCCGAAAGGCAGCTGCAAAGAAAATGAAATTTTTCAAGAGAAAAAGAAATAAAATCGGAAAGCTTTCCAACCGCTGCCGAAAGGCGGACAGTTTCGCAACACACTTTTGATATCACCTGTCCCAGTACTCGTACATTCAAACTTTGGTGTAGTAAACCAACAACACCATCGCCACACCAAGGCGTCCGCCAATATCACACTCAATACTAAAAAAGCACTGCATCGTTGTCGTTACAATTTCATACAAAATATGTCCAGTCAAAGTTCAAATAATTAACTTTTCACCATTCAGTTTATTACTTTCTCTTAATGTGTTAAAGCACGAAAGCAACATGCACGCGTCTTTATGGGGTGTTTATTTGCAGCCCCACACAACAATTTGGCGCAATACCTCAGGCTACAGTGACTCCAATGTGCTCCCTGAAACTACAACAACAACTACTGAACGTAATAGCCTTTCATAATTTAATACAATAAACACCCAACCACATAAAACCAACAACAACCTCAATGGTAGTCATGAAGTTTACGAATGAGTAGAACAACAACATCACATGACGTGGCAGCAACTGAATCATGAGTCATTCAGGTGTCAGTGTTGTATGTTGCATGTTGTTGTTTGAGAGCAAGTAAAATCTGCTGCATGTATGAAGAGCATTCCTTATGCCTGGGTTTGTGGGAGGTATGCCCAGTAGTGGTAGGTGACGTTGCATGAAGTTCAGCATGGTAGTCCACCCAAGCACAAGCACGTCAACTCACTCTTAATGTGTACATTAGACTGGGTCGCCGTTTTTTTTTTTTTTTTTTATTGGTGAATTAAGCTGTATTTATTTGATATTATATCTTCTTATCCAAAAGGATTTATTTTAGACTTTTAAGGAATTATTTACGTTTCCATTCAACGAATAAAACATTTTAAAAATTTTAAAATTAAATTTTCGAGAGCCGGTCAGTTTCGGAGTAATCAAGCATTGGTATTTTTTTTTCCATAGTTGCTTAGGAAATTTATTAAAAATACATAAATCAATATAGAAAAAAAATGAATAAAATAATATTGGTTCGGTCGAGGTTCGGCCGTAACCAAAAAAAAATAAAACGACAGTGATTTAATTTCGTTTTTTGAGGTTATATGCTATCTACAGCTGGTAAGTACAAGCGACTTGATCGAAAGATGCATCGACACTGTGAATTTTTTTCATTTAGGAGCAAGTTCCTTCTGTTGGCGCATAGAAATGCGAGCTCCTAAGGACGACAAGAGTAACGCTTGCTCAACTTCTGGTTGCTGTAACAGATTAAACTCTTACCCATGACACCAACCAACTCTCCATCTGCTCCTCCTTTCATCAATCTCACTCTAGACCGACCCTTTCGAAGCCGCTAGCTTCCAGAAATTATAGTTCCAGGATTTTGATGGCAGTGCTAGGTAAGAAAAGTGACGAATAGGCACAACAAATAATCGCTACAACAACAATAAATGGAAAATTAAAGCTGATGACAATTTCGAAGTCAAATTGCTGGTATAAGAATTGTATCGAGTTGCTAGATTAAACTAATTTTTTTATAGCTTATCATTCTAACTGATGTAGAACATTGATTTATTTCATTGAACGGCAAACACATTTCAGTTTTCAAAAGCTCAATTTTTCTCATCGAAAACAAGTTCAAATGGAGTGATTTTCAAAAAAAACCGAGCAGTATTTTTTTCATCTAATTGAAAAATAATATCAATCTTATGGATAAAAATAATTTTTTTTTCTATCCCAGTCTAATGTTTACACATATTATTCTGTTAACAACTGCCCTGATGTATTTGTATATGTATGAGTTTGCGCAGCTTTTGGCTTGCAGTAACATTAATGTGCATATCCTTGAGGCATGTATCGCAGGAATTTTAAAGCTTATGCTTGCGTTGCTTTATTGTGTTGTTGTGTATGTGAATTTGGGTGCATTGATGGGTGTCTCGCTTTTATGAGTTCAAATAATTATACCGCTATCATTTAGGTATTTGCTGTTTTCCCTGTTGCCGATTTGCTTTTTCCTGTATCAGCAGTCATTTGTATTGCTTTTGACCTACGGCGAGTGAATGTGTCGAACATTTTCGGATGACTGAAAGCGCGAATTCAAATTGTTTCCTTAAAGGGAATGTGCGAGATTTAATTTCGCGAATAAGTCATTACATTTCATTCAAATTCAAAGCTGCTTTCAGATTAAAAATTATAAAAACTAGAAATTTATGCGATTTCTACTGAGATCGCCGCTTTTTAATTCATTAGAATGAAACTACGTAATATAACTAAGGAGTAACTACTAACCTCTCTAGAGCAACAATGCAAGTTTTTATAAGGCACCTGGCAATAATTACTGCCAACTGTCGTTTCAGACTTATTCTTTCCTTTAATCAATTATATTTTTCATATTATTTTCTTCACAATTTAAACATTCTCACTGTCAAGCTGACACATGTCAACAGTGAACATCATTTTCCCATTGAGCTCGTATAATTTGTGCATTACCCATGGTTCCAAATGCCGTTATAACGGCACATTATCGAATGCCATTTTACGTTTTTGTTCTACCGCTGCTTTTTGGATACTCATATGACCCCAACTTCGTGTGGAGCTATGTATGTATTGTTTTCCTTTTTTGATTTTGTTGTTTTGGTTGGTGATTTCCGTTTCCGTGTTCACTCTTGCGTGACTGTCTCGGGACCATATTATTAAAAGCGAGTGTGTGTCTGCTGTTTTGTGAGTTAAGTTTGACAGCAGTGTCATGCATGGTAGGGGCTTTGAGGGCTAACAGCACCGGCAAATCAATGTTTGATTCTTGAAATAGGAGAATCATATCCAAATATCTTTTTTATTTCACATTCAAACGGGTAATTGTTCAAAGTTAAGTTCAAGTCTCGGTCCTCGTCTCAGTTTAATTTTCAAAAATACGACTCCCGTCATAAAATCCAGCCACGCATTGATACCCAAAGGCCTAAGTCATCTAGATGATTATGAAGCAATGAACGAAAACTCTTTGAGGACTTCACATCGGTGAAATACCAAACACCCCACTTTGCTGAAATCAAACGAACGCGCCTCTGCTACCATTGTGCCACCGAAGGTGTGTCATAAACAAAAACGATTATTTGACTGGACGTCTGCAGGATTTTTGTAATAAATTTTTAACACTTTTGTGTAAAAGTCTCTGTATGTATATTTGTTGGTAAATGGAAACGAATACACAAGTAGCCAATAAAATAGAGCCATGAGAAATCACGCAAGTGGGGTCATAGCGTTTACAACCCAAATATTTCCCTAATCCAATAAGTGGCTTCGGCTAAACCTTTTGCGAACAAACACAAAAGCGTTTGCATAGACAGAAAATAAAAAAAAAATAAAAATACTCTACATCTTTTGGGTTTTTAATATTTATTATGTTATTAACGGTAAAAGCCAAATCGAAATTCTCTTTGGTAAATGATTAATGCCAGCGCCAGCTGACATGCCGAAATACTTTAAGGCATGCCATTTAAACGGTAAAGTAGTAAAAGCAAAGAAGACAACTAAGCTCGGTTCTCTTTCTATTTTTGTAAGGTGTTTTTTGTTTTTTTGGATTCAAAAGGAAATTAAATAAATAGAAAACAGGAAACAGTCAGACATTTAACAATTTTTTTTTTTATGTTAATACAGCAACAAAGGAAATATTAGTGAGTGAGTGCAAGTTTATTGTGACTCATAGTTTGTATATTATTTGCTTTTTTGTTTTTCTTTTAATGTTTACTAATAAAAATGTCTTTAAAAGAAAGAAAGAAATAGAAAAAATATTACGTGAATAATGTGTACTAAACATGCAACCAACAAGGAGAACCAAAATCAAGTGGTAGACAATATTTTACACAATCAAAGCATTAGCGCTTGGGTGCATTCATTTTGTTTTGTTGTTGCATTGAGGTACATACAGAAATAACAATACCGTAATATTGTACTTTTTGAGGGTGCGAAGGTCCCAGCATTACTTTCTCACAAAAAAAAAATGTTTTCAATATTTTATTTTTACTATGGTTGAATTTTATAAGGTTCGGCAGTTCGAGACGTTTTTGGCTCTTCTCGACGTTAAGCTCCCCTAAAATACTGTCAATGATTGGAAAGCGCTACTTTTTTTGAAATTACTATAAAAATGGTAGTAGAAAGCAGCATTCTAGATACAAACAAAATTGCAGCAACACTGATATATTTTGAACTTGGTAAGCTGTTACGAAATATTTCAACAAACAAAAAAAAACAATTTTATTAATCTTGCAGCGTTTTGCCTGTTGTTCCATCATCTCAAAGAGAACCATTAATCCTATCCGACCTAACTTACTCATAGCATACTCATAGGGGTATTAGTAGTTTTCGTAGCATACTCATAGGAGTTAAAAATATCTCGCTGGCACTCATTTAGGTATGCAATTGGTCTCTCCATAGCATGTGCACAGATCACTCTCCTGCAGAAAACCGTGTGACTAATCTCTAAAGAGACGCACCCCCGATTATTCCTTTGAGCCTACAGTTGGCTTTAATTCAATATTTACAAGCAAATTTTTGTTTGTGTAGCATGCTCATAGGGGTGTATGTCAATTTTAGTTTTTGTAGCATACTTATAGGAGTTAAGCTGTGAAAATTGGAAGTTATGTTAATTCCAATTTTAGATGTGCGCTCCTATTCTCCATGTCGTACACAAACAAAGGTAAGTGAATTCATATTACTGATATGGATTTTCAAATCAAGTTCCGTCAAGTCCATAAAATGGCCAACCTTTGGATGTGGAGTCGCTCTACTTTCACCTGCTATCCACGCTCAAGGACTTCTACATAAAAATAACTGGTAGCCATTTCATTCCACCTAAAACTCATACAACTATTCTAAAATTTATGTGAATTAAGTAAGAAAAACTGCTCGAAAGAAAAGCGAAACGTTGTAGAACTTTGGCTGAGTGACACAAAAATCCCAAGCAAGAACCATTTTTTTTTTTTGTTTTTCTTAACAAATCCTTTGCTAGACTCGGCGCGCTAAGCCAAGATGAGAAGGAGTAAGTTAGCGACAAAAACAAGCAACAATATTTCAAGTGCCTTATTCATGGCTTTAACTTTGACGATAAAAAAATCGCTGCTTGACAATTACAAGTGCCAACAACTTTTTGCGCAAGATTTACTAGAAACGCTGTCAACGAGCGAGAATTTAAAGCTCAATAGGCGTATTTCAAGTGAAGTGGCATGAATATTGAGCAAAGAAAATGTCAAAAAACTATTAAGAAGTTAAGCATTTAAAGTGCCTTGAACGCGCGGCGCTATTAATTTATTGCTCTAAATATTTGATATATTTTCGTATAGTTTTTTGGAACAAACATTTCTTTGGTGACTTTCGGAAGGTAAAGTTAAACTTGAGCATTAACTGAATTGAACTGATGAGTGCAAGCACATTTAGCAAAATTTATTTGTGAGTTGGAGGGGACAAAATGATTCAGTTTTTAAGGTAGAAAAATGATATGCATATGTTATTCTTGGAAAGGGATTAGTCTATGATGAATCCGGGCTGAGTTAGAAGCAAGCTGGCGATCCACGCCCAAAAGGATAGTGTCGCACAGACTCTCTTTGTTGCCGTACAGGTACGGTCGCACAAGTTTACTTTAAGCACCTAAAAGTAGGCTACCGAAATTAAAATCGACTTATTCCAACTATGCCTATAACGAAAAAGTTTACATCAAGCGTAAAGATATTGATCTCAGATCACTCTCTCTGATCTCTAACAATCGCACAATTTTTGCACAGGGCGGTACGAAGTTACTAACATAAATCATATGTGAATGATTCATAGGACAGTGAACCTGTTAAATTGGGCTTATCGGGGAAAATAATTCGAACTTTATTTTCCTTAAAGGGTAAGAAAGATTAATAAGAAAAGATGGGGGAAGAAGAAGCTTAGGATATAGTAAAAGGTACTGGAAGATGCACATGCAGAAAATGGGAAAAAGAGGGGAACAAAAGCTGTAGAGGGAAAAAAATCACAGAAAGGGAAAGGTGAAGGGGTTTAGAGAAAGCATTATTATATTTTCGACAAGGACAAGGCAATTCTGTAAGACGACAAGAAAAACATTTTTAGAACATGACATTAGAATAAAATTCTTAAAAATGCTACAGAGTCAAGTTTCTAAGATTCCAAAATTTTGCACGAGAACTTCCATTGAGGCTAATAGATCCAATTATAAAAAGAGTTAGGTGAATACAATCTCAAAAATTATATCAACTAAAATCGCTGAAAATACTCCTCAAGCTCGTCAAATTCGTGCATCAAATTTGTTTTTATAATTTCGAAAGTATGTATACGCAAATGAATTAAATAAACTTCATCCATCAGTGTGGAAGGCACCAATTCAATTAAAACGTCATCCGAAATTAACCACAAACTACGAGCAAATTGAGTTGTTAATAAACGGAAATTAGTCATCAACTCTTGTCAAATCTTTTTAGCTTTCTTATTTACAATTTTACTTGCCATTAACAAGTGGAGAACAATTTTGAATTCTTACTATTTACTTTACTGTTAATTTTAGACCAATTAAGCCATTTACAGTTTTCGTTTTGTCACACTGAAGGACTCACTTGATAAATAAATAAGTTTTGCGGAATGTTAAGAAAATGCTTGCGGTTATCTGCGAAGAAGCTGAATTCGTTGTTGGAATGTGTAAAAGCTTTAATGGATTTAACTTAAATGGTCACAAACGAGCTTGCTTGAAAAATTGGTAGCAAGAGGATGTTGTTATTCGTTTAAGGAACGGAAGCAGGCTGCTTATAAGCTTCGAAAATATATTTTATGCCCTTACACTAATCAACTTTTTATTATTTTTTATGATGACTCAGTAACGGTATTCGCTAGAGAGGCATTAATATTAGACAACATAATCTAGACCATCGAAAACCAAACAAGGGGTGGTGTCACTATTCCACAAGGAAGGGTCTCCGTTGCTTCTTAAATTTACGACGGCAAGATTGAGGCTTCGGATAAGGGTCCCTCCATTGGTGAACCCTGTACAAGAATAAGATAACTGTTACCTCCGAGACCTTTCAGCTTCCCCTTGATGGTTGATCTATGGATACGATGCCTTTCACTTCTCATTACCCATCTTCTCCTTTTTTACGGAAGTAGAAATGACATGGCCTAGAAGGCTTCACAGGTCATACCAAGTCGCTACCTTGACCGTCCGGTAGTAACGCAATTGAGTACCAGGTTCATATCTGGCCAAGGACTGTTTATTCGTCAACACTCCCTCAAACCTTCGGGGAGTATTTTTGTCGTTACCACAACAACGACAGAGCTTTCCAGCTTCTGAACCGAGCGAAACCTAATCCGATGTGGACTCTTTTTATGACGTGGAGTGTGTAGATGGGGCAAAAGTTAAATGTGCACATAGCTGAAGTACCACTATCTACTATCAGACATCCCAAATGCTAAACTTCGGTGGAGAGAATTTTTACTGAGCTAGCCTAAGCCTAGCCGTTTGATGTGCGTAACCATAAGTGTATTTGAAATTACCTCCATACGGAGTAGGTGGATAGATCCCTGAGATCTATGCCTTTTAAGGTTTCAATCGATACCCGACCACCTGAAATGGCAACAGCGCAGCGCATTCTTCAGAGTGAGACTAGAGTCATGCTAGTACAAATACCTCCTCACTATACTTACTAAACACTTATCTATGTAGGATTGTGGGATCACTTCAAGTACTTTAGTTACTAGCTTTATAGTTTTTATTAACTTTTAATACATTTAATTCGCATAACCCCATTCAAGCTCCATCGAAGAGCTTTGCACAACGTAAAAGTGTGTGAAAATAAATGTTTAAGTAAAACCCCACCCCCAAAGCAACAGAAGCAGCAAAAAAAAAAGACTAAAAGCGGCGGTGCAAATTAAATTAAGTAAAAGTGTGGGAAAACTTAGTCATGCATAAACGAAAACGAGTGGCTACAAGCATAACAAGAAGCTACTTGAGACCCGAGCAAGCATACAAGAGGGCAGGTGGCAACACATACATACATACATGCATACATGCCCATAAATATGTATATATTTCACAAACGTACTCACGTAAGTAAGTATTCATTTACACAAAGCTTTACAATTCCCGCAGTATATCAACTTCAAGTAACTGAATAAAAAAGTTGCATATTCTCTTGAGATTGACAGAGCAAAAGTAAGAATCTTTGAAATAAGTTATGTATACCCCCTGTATTGCTATGGCATTAATATGTATATACAGGGGCGGGTACACGGCGGGTTTTCGGGTCAAAACCTTCCCTTCAAAATCCAAAAAGTCATATGTTTTAGAAACTGTGAATAAGAAATGTCCCATAAAAAATGTGGAGCCACCCACTTCCCACAATCCTGCATCCGCCACTGGTCTGCATACATACTTATATAATTTTGTACAAGGATGCCGATAGACAAGTAAGTTGCAAGTAAGTAATATAATGTGCTAAATTATAGATATGCATACTTAGTTTTGGAATATTAGGGTGGTACAAAAATTACCGGAATTCCTTTCAAATGTGCGGAGAAACGACTAGCTCGAGAGTGATATAAATGTTTGCATGTCGTAAATTTTGGTTCAATAAGTTTTCAAACCCAAATCAAACCGTATTGTGAACACCTTTTGCGAGATGTTCGAGACCAAAAAAGATGACTCCAAAGCGCGAAATTTCTTAAAAATTCTGGTAGAGTGGATGGATCAAAAACAATAGACAAGACGAGCATTAACTAGCTGTTGAAATTGTTTGAAGTTTGCTCTTCCTTAGATTGAGTGGGCAACTGCAAAGTAAAGTGTTCTTTTGAGTGACACGAAGCAGACGCTCTATAAGTTCTTCAGCGGTTGAGTTGGCTACTTGTAACGAGCTGCCCCTAAGTGATTTTTTTATGATGAAACGAGTTAGGCGAGTATCAAACGAAATATATTTGTAATCGTAAATCAAATCGATATAGATGTTAAATCTTTCTAACAACTATTTTTGTTTTCTTTGCAACCACCCTAATGCATAAATTTAAAATCTGTTATGATCTTCATATATCTTAGAATCGAAATATATGACGTGCGACTGTTGCTCCTTCAGCCACTTTTAAAGCACAAATTTGCTCGCATTGCTCGCTTGCGTGTGAAAACGTGCACCCACTTGGGCGTATGAGTGATGGAATGTGATAAGAGATTGTAGGCAGCGGAAGCGATGTTGGCAGCAGTAACCACACGCATCGTTGGCTGATTGAATGATGGCTGCGAAATAAATACCAAGCACGCCTCACACGTACTAATGTGAGCTCAGTGAAGCATTTATTTAGGTGAGTGCGTGAGTGGTTTAGGAAAATTGTAACTCAAATGTGTTTGTTATTTTGTGTTTTTTTGTAATTTGTTTATGCATGAATGTGATATCTTTGCTGACACTTCTTGACACTCGAGTACGTGTTTACCTGCGTATTGGCGTTGAAGTGGAAAAATGTCAAGGTCGACAATCAGCGCATATCATCAATCGTATAAAAGTCTTGAACTTACTGACAAGGATAATATCTACTTACTTACTAATTTATAATGAAGAACGTTTGCTTGCCCAGCAAACTTTGTAAATCCTAATTGTCGCTGAAAGTTGAAGATGTGACATTTTCTTAAGAAAAAAGAAACTCGAAAATGAGCGATGAGTGCCACAAATTAAAAAAAAAAAAACTAACTACCATTTCTTTAAATTTTTAATGATTATTTTCCAATTATTAAAAAAATTATCAAACAAAATGGAAAACAATCAAAATAAATGAAATACAAATTTTTCCGATTTTTTTTTATTTCCTTTTTAATGTTTTTGATTTTTTTTTAATCGAAATCATTTTGTAATTGCCTTTTCTTGAGAACAATTAAAATAAACACTGCCAATTAAAAACTCATTCAAATCAATTGATTACTAATTACTAATCAAATTTATTTATTTTTATTTTCACTATTTCTAAATTGAGCCTTCTTTCTTTATTGTCCGTTCATTTTGATAGGAAATTTCGGAAGCTAATCCGTTGAGTAACAAGCTTATAACATATGTAGTTTAGTACACCGTAACATTAGAATACCATTGAAAAAAAAAACTTGATAGATGACGCACGGATCGAAATATATAACAAATTTATTTAAATTTAGAACTGATGCATTCATCAGTCAAAGCAATACAACTCGAAAAATTAATAAAAAAAATTGAAGGCTATTGAGTAACTTAAAGGTGAGTTAGAGATTAGAGACTTGCCATATACTCGTAGTTAAAATAAATGGAAGGTTTACCTAACAAAATTCCGCTAGATGGTTCACGAATCGGACTTGATAGAAAATTAGCATCAAATAGGGAGTCATTCAATTTTAAACATAGGGGCGACCTAGGTGCTGAAAGATTGGCTGAGGAACTAGTGGCAATTTGTTCTGCAGAAAAGAAGATTTTGATAGATGGCGCACTTGTCATAAAAAGTAAAAATCGCTGAAAGATGGAGGGACCCTTGCGATTCATTTTTGAGCAATTTTACGGTGAGAGAGTTGAAGATAATCTTACAGAACCCGCAGGCATTGCAATATATAAAGCTGTTTAAAAACTCTGCTTAATCGCTGAAAATTAGATTCTGAGATAATGAACTTTTTTATGGTTTTCTATACTCATAAAGGCAACAAAAAAATGTATTGATTACCTTTGTATCCGAATTATCATGGGTTGACGTTTGATAACATTAATATAAAAGTATTATTTAAAATGTTTTCAACATATTTTTTATTTTAACGAAATTTGACGGTTTCAGTTTTGCGATACCTACATACATCAATTACAAACTCATCAAAAGTATTTAATTATTCTTGATGTTATCTTCACTGCTACCACTGATGTCTATGCGCCACAGCGGAATTTATAAACATATTTTCTGTCAAAAAAGCAGCAACATTTCATTTCATTTTTCAAAATCTCATAAGGATTAATCAAAATTGACAGATATTAATGCGAAATGTTAGATATCTTCATATTAATTCAACTCAAAAGTGACAAGTTGAGAATGTACATATGTATATATGTATGTATGTATGTATGTATGTGAGTGCGCATGCCACGAGGTTGATGCTGCAGGCATACTCATCCAATATCTGTACGAGTATGTGTATGTAAATGTTTAAAAACCTACTCACATGCCGCATAAGCAACCATTTTGTAGACATCATTTTAGGAGATATTTGCGTATTGTACCATAAATCAGATGCTGTATACATATACAATGTACATACATTCATATAGTAAACTCTTACGTAGCTTTATTTAAATTTATTGAAGCGCAGAAACCCATAAAGCAATTTGATAAACCAAGCTTAAAATATTGCTTATATTTGCAAGCTTATACAACTTTTATTTTGATCAAAAATTGTTTGCTGGGTAGTGTCAGAACGGAAGCATATGTTCCATTGGGTTTGTGTATCAGGTCAACCGCAACCAAAATGCTCTACGAACTACTTTCGAGTTCGCGTTGTGTCAGCAATAGTTTACGCCAACCAACAATAAAACAAAATCAAATTAACTACACCATATGTTTTTCGTGCACGCAAATCTTTTCATAATACTATTGTGGTTAGATACTCTGCATAAGCGATTTCCGGAAAGTATACGTTTTTAATTATATCAGAATGACAAACAAAAACAATGCTGGATAAAAAAGGGTTTTTTTAATGTGTAATGATTACTTTATTTGGAAATTATAAATTGATTACGATGAAAAAAAATGATTTAAAAAAACATCATTAAAAAAATTTAAGGATCAAAAATAACCCAAAAAAATCAAAAATAATAAAAAACGATCAGGAAAAATCTCAAAAATACTTAAAAAAAAATCAAAAAAAAATAAATCAGAAGAAATCCAAAAAAAAATTAGGAGGAATCCAAAAAATACTTCAAAAATAATAAAAAAAAAATTATGATAAATCCAAGGCAAATTGATTGTTATGGTAATGGCAGAGCGAATTCGGCAATATTCGCCTCTATTCGCTTCAAGTTTTTGTAAACTAGAATGTCATAGTGAAAAAAAATTTTAAATGACTACCATCGATTGTTTTTTTATATTTCATAAAAATTTAATTGAACTAATGGTTTCTGGAACAATAAATACGTGTTTGGACAACTCCTGCGTGCACAAAATTTAGTTAAAACCATCGCCATCGTACCCTTTTGGTAAGTTCCGATGGTTTTTTTGAAAATAAATTCCAAATACAAAATTCAAAGTCAACAGTCAATTTTTTCTTTTTATGACATTCTACATTACCCTGCGAGTTAAAAGCGTGAAGAAGAAGAAGTCAGCTGTTCACTTCACATTACCATAAGAATGAATTTGCCTTGGATAAATCCAAACAAGCCAAAAATAATAAAAAAAAATCAGGAAAAATCCAAAAAATATTTCAAAGAAATAATCAAAAAAAAAAATCTGGAAAACACAAAAAAAAATTAAAAACAATGAAAACAAAATTAAAAATAAAACCAAAACAATAAATCCAAAATAATCCAAAAACACTTCTTTTAAAAATCATGACTTTTTTGTTATTATGTTATAAATTATTGGATAATGTTTATTCAAAATTTAGAATTATGATAATTATCATTGAAATTGATTATAATCAATCATAAAATGGATTCTGAGAAAAAAAGTCAATCCAACCGGTTATCATTACGATTAGTAATCATTATTTAACAGGTTGGGAGCTCCAAAATATTTAAGAGAAACTCAAAGTGCTTTGAAAAACTTTAATAACTAGAAATATAGCCCAACCTCAAGCTATTGGGGTGGGTAGGAGCCGGTGACTTGTATGAGTTAAAAAGATAACGCGTCAAAGTAAGCTTAATTTTTAGAACTTATGACTGCCGGTCCCACTAACTGATGGTTTTATACGCAAAGAAAATAAGGCTAAATCAGCACACAAATTTAATTTCATTCCATTTCTATTAAATCAAGAGACAGACAGAGGGTATACAAAAGATATTTAATTTAAAATGAAATTTTGTATACTTCTATTTTTAAATTTTTATTTTTATTTCGCTTTTATATTATATTGTATTTATTTTGTCTTCTAGCTAAACACTTACTTACCCACTTATATAAATAAAAAAATCCTACACTGTCGGCTCAAATATTTGCGAGTAATAAATTTTAGAATTTTAATATAAATCCACATAAATGTATTTGTCTATACGCGCAACCAGCTCTTGGTAGTAATAATAATTTAAAACAAAAGCAGCTTATTTACTGCATTAATATTTACTTTTTTTGTTTTGTTCTGTTTTTTTTTTTTATTTTTATTTTTTTATGGGTTTTTTTGTGGTTGGTAAAAAGTTAATTTGCATACATCCATAGAGTCCTTTTTCTCAACGCATGTCAGTGGCCTATTTCATATACATAGCAACATATTAATCTTAAACGCAATTTATTACTTGTGGCTAAAGCTGTTTGGGATTTAGGAAGATGCATTTAAATGGGTCATGAATGCCCTAAATATTTTATTTTCGCATTTTTTGTTGTGGAGTTTGGTGTGATTTGGGTTACCAAATGAAAGTGAATTGGTGGAATTAAGTAAGCTAAATGGATTGACTGAAAGTAAAAAGTTTGCGAGTTAGCAACACTTTTAGTATGTAGAGCTAGATATTGTTTGAAATAGCTTGCAGCTTTACGAAGCTTTTAGTGGCTAAATTCATTATACCACTTGGTAAGCTTGGTGTGATGGCCCATCACTGAAAATGATATACCACAAATATTTTGAAGTGATATAACTAGAAGAGATTAAGGTCGAGCTTCGCTTTTCATTGGTCTATGCTTTTTATTTTCTGCTTCTAAGAAATATCAGTTTTTGTTGAGAAAGCTTCTCATTGCCGAAATAAGTAGACTAGCATACTTGGGTGCATGCCAAGTGAAACCTTCGAGATCGCTAGCAAGGGTCTCATGGCTACCATATGGAAGTACCCTCGTAGAGAAAGTTTAATACAAAATTTACAAAATTGAACAATCTTTTCCTCTACATCTATCGAAAACGGTAGAACGTAATTTAATACCCGTTTCATCTGTCACTCTTCATCCATATAAAACCATAACGTCAAGTACTCAAGCAAGCATTTATGAAATTCCATGCCCATCAAAAGAGATCAACTACAATTGCGCTAAAGACAAAGATAAATACAGAAGAAAGTTATTTACTTGGAATAGTTTTACTAAATGCCTTATTAGAATGTCAACTTCAAATGCTGCTAGGCAAATGTCATAAAGTCAACAACAAAAACAATTACAACAACAACGACAGTGCACTAGAAAACTGGCACAACTAAGCGAATAACTTAAACTTAATCGAATACTCTTGGCGTCATTGCGGCATAAAAAAAAACTTAGCAGTTGAGCATAAAAGGACGTGGGAGCAAAATAGGGCGCGACCAGAAAGTAAAGAAACCCAAAGGAAGTGAATGGTATTTGCATGCTTCAAGCAGCAACGTTACCAACTTAAAAACTTTCTAAGTTAAGCTTTTGCAAAATTATCACTTTGACGCCTTGACGTTGCTGGGGCAGTCGGCGTGTTGGCCGTTGATTGCATGAGTGAGTGACTGATGATGTGGTACAGTCACCCAGAGCTGCGTTCCCTTGGGGTAATATCATAATAAATAATGCAGCAAGAAATAAAAAGAAGTAATTCCTACTTTTTATAATTCTTCTCATGCATAATCTTTGCTTATTTTTATTTGCTTGTCATCCCTGTCAGTTCTTTCTTTGCTCGTGGAATGTCGCGAACAAATAGCTTTCATACATTTTTTTGTTTACTAGTGTATACACATTTTCCACTGAGAGAGACGAGTTGAGTTTTTTTTTTGGTTCTTCATTGGATTTTTTTTAAGCTTCAAAGGCTACGCTCAAGTAAGAAAAATTTAAATTAATAAACAAAACTTCCTTTTAAAGTGCAGTTTGAAATGAGTAGGCGTATAAAATTGTGCACAGTAGATATAAATAAAAAGGAAGACATTCATATAATATTTTTCCGAATGGCCAATGCAGTTACATTCGAATCATAAAAGCAGAGAGTTTTATATTTGAGAGCCACGAGAACCAGGTGGTCCATATTTCGTTCGTATCAAGACAATATAAAACTTCATTCAAGTGATTATTCCCATGCCAAATACACACTTTGCCGATACTCCTGAAAGATTCCCAAAAAGGAGTAAGGTAAAAACTTCAATAACATGCATTCTAGGAATAAAAAGCACCTTCTCGTTACTCCATGCTCTTTCAAATAATAAACACAAATAACATTTTGCTCAACAACAATAATATACTTTCTACCTTTCGCCAACAAAAGCAATAAAGAGCCTTTCAAGCATTTCATCACTTTTTTCAACTAAAATACGCCCAACTACAATGCAACTCTTTCTTTCAAGGATGCACATCTCAATTACAACAACCTCAACACTTTATTTCCGCATAGTTGTGACTTTCAAGCAGCCTTGATTAAGTGGCATTGTGGCATACCGAAACACTCACTCCTCAAACTTGTCTACGAGTATTGTCTGCGCCATGCTCTATCACGTTTGCTTGCGAAGTGCCGTTTTGGCGAGACGTGCCGAGCAGCAAGGTTTACAAATTAATTAAAAGTCTGTCAATCGTTTCACAGTCACAGTGATTATTATCGACTTCACCAATTGATCGCCTTAATTACATGTATGAAGGAAAATTCAATGAAAGATTATTTAACTACCTTTATATTAGCTCGTGCAGAGTGGCTACGACTACATGATGCAGAAACCAATTTCGAGTACTTTTTTAAGCACTTCAATTTTTAGAAAAAGAATTGAAGTTTGATGATTTATTTTGAACTACATAGTTTAAAATACAATATTGGAGTAGGTGGCGCACTGCTAAAATTAAAAGTATCTAACAGTATGAAAAAAAAATGAAGTTGGTTGGTGGTATGAAGAAATTGTTTATGTTTTGTCAGATCACCCTGTGTCAACTATTTTATTTATAAACCACAGCATATCAGTAAAAACAAGGTGAAAAAGCCAAACTCAAGTTTGGAGTAGGCGTTGTGATATAACACAATCATAGACACAAACCCTAATTTTAAATTTATATTTTCGTCATATTAAAATAAAACCCTGTCTAAGACATTAACTGTATTTTAAGTTGAATATTTATTTTTATGTAGATTAAACTCTATTTTAATTTGACTCTGATTATTGGCCAATATATTTTGCAGTAACTTGACGTATTCGAAAACTTCATTAAAATTCAGAACTCGGGAAAAAACAGACAAAAATGCCTCCTGAATTTTTTTGGTACCTTTATATAAAGGTAGTCGTACAAGAATTGTTTATTATCTCTCCTTTATTATGCTTTCTTCTCGATGTCAAGGAAAAATCCGAAGAATACCACGACTTAACCAAGGCAATGCCAAGATAATGGAGCAGCGAACTCGTGTGTGACTGTATTTGTGTATAAGACCTGATAAGCTACTGCAAAAGCTTTTGTTTACATCAAATTGCACTTGCCGTGCTGACAGATGAACTCATTGTTAGGTCATAGGTTACATATCAACAAACTGTACAACATAAATTCTTGTATGTAGAAGTATTCGGTGTTACGAAATTCAGGGTGGTTATTAGATATCTTGGAGTAGGTGAGTCCTAACTTCAAACTTTTTCTGAAAATTGGGAGCACTGCAGATGGATGAATTTTAGGTTAGAAGCTTTTAATCATTCTTAATTTTTTTGTTTGCAAATATTTTCTAAAATAATTAAAATCATTCAGCTAAATCGTTTTCTCATAACTGGGACGCGTCTTTTGATAACCTTGTCGACATTTTGGATGAATATTTTCACGTGGATTAAAATTAAAAATTAATTTATTTATTAATTCGGATTTTTCCTTGAAAAATTTATTTTAATAAACTGCTCTATTAGTTCACGTATTTCTCGTTAATTGCAATTAATAAAAAAAATATATCAGATTGAAATTTCGATTAATTTGATTAATCCTAGGATTAAAAATTTAATCCTAATCCATTAATTAATCTAAAAATGTTCGATTATCATAATTAATAAATTATTAAAAAAAATAACAAAAACTTTAATTTGATTGTCAATTTGATAATCTTTATTTAGCAAGCCTGTTTTTAAAATACCTAGCTATGTATCTGTTAGAGAAATTAAAGCTTTTAAATATTATTCAAATGCACAACCTACTGTGTTAATAAAGAGAGAAAACGAAAAGTGATTGAAAAATATTTTCTTCTCAACAGCGTCAAACAGTTGTCAATACAATTTTTCAAATCGATCAGTCAATATTTAAAAAAAAATAAAAATATTTAAAGAAATTTGTTTTAACAAAAAAATTTTTAAAAGTGTTATCAAAAAGTTGCAGTCAACAATTAAGTTCTCGTAAATATATCAAAGTATCCAGGCACTTCCACGGTTTGAATCAGATCGCGCGCCGAGTGTACAAATATTCTCTTTGCTAATTAAAATGAAATCGATTGGCCTCCAAATCACTGATAAACAAAATACCTTCACCGTGCTCGATTTACTGCAGTAAGTGAAATCCTTGCTAATTTATTTAAGTTATTGAATGTTGTTAATAATCTGAACTTTCATGCGCTAGCAGCGATTACATTTGGGGTAAATATCGCCGAGAGCTGGGCGAGAAGGTAAGTTCACATACATTTTTATTAAATTTTCCCATTCTTAATCAAATTCTGGTCATTTCTTTATGTGTAACAGGAACGCAAACTGATTTTAAAAGTTTATCGCCGATTGGAAAAGCAAGAAGTTAAAATAGAGCGCGCGATTTTCAAAATAGAACGTGAAATACATAATTTGGAACAATATGCGCAAATGTGCAATACGGAACCCAAATTCAAACTTTTTTAATATCCTTTTGTGTGGTGAATACCTATATTTTGTATTTAGGTCAAATGTTAGCTTAAATGTTTGTTTAAAATTGTTTGTAAATTTGTTTGAGTTGAATGTTCAAATTTAAAAGTAGAATAAAAATATGTGACAAAAAATTTTATTAAAACCTTTTTTGTGGAGAATTAAGCTTCCTAAAAAACTGGAAAAAGCTGAATTCTTTGTTACAATTTTTTGACTTGTTCAAAGAAAAAATTAAGAACAGTCTAAAAAAATCGAACCTTGCACTAATTGGCTTCTGTAAGTGAAAAATGAGGCACAAAACTTTCACAGAATTTTTTTCGAAATTTTAAAAAATACCAAAAATTCTCGATTCAAAAGGGCACTTCAAATTTGTTTTTACCAAGCCTACTGTGCAATATCTCAGAGAATGTGACTCGTTTCTGCTAAGGCGAATTATATACCTGGTGATAGCATACAAACAGCTGATTGCTTGTTCTTCCCGTTCTGTAGTACTTATGGGGTACATATAAATGTCACCAAAAGAAAATCCTCAAAGGTTTGTATACATTCCTTATGGGTTTCACTTCATATTCTCTTTCACTTTGACATCCCAGTGAACGGCGAATTAAGCTCAAGATGGCTGAATTCGCTTTGCTACCACCATATATATATTCGCCTTGGTTTCTGCTCAGCGGCCTAGCAAAAGAGTCAAATCCATTCATGCCGGTTGAAAACACATCCCTTCTTATCCTAGACAAATTAATATATTCCTTCAACATATCGAGCCACTTCATTTCAAACGTATTAACTTTGTTCAAGCTATTTAAATGAGAGATTTCAGCTTAAAAGTAAATTTAAGAAGCAGCAATCTTTTATTCGTCATATTAATTTGCATATTATACTCATACGTAAATCGTTAGCCATTAACGCCTGTTGAGTAGTTTCAACAATGTGGACACCAACTCCCACAAGCACACGGAAAAAATTACGTAAATTACTTTGCGCTTCGTATGTACTCGTATTCAGCGTGCGACAGATGAAATTTGTTTTACAAATCCAATTCGTAACGTACCGTGGCTTGGACTTGAGCTGTAATATTCTCGTGAGGTTTTGTTCATAAATATTCATGTAGTGTCAGTGGCATGTATGTAACAATATACATATGCACGAGGCTACACTGGTGTCTAAAATAATGGCAGCACAAAGTAGTGATAAGCTTCGAGTGCGAACAGAATCTCTACTTTCATTAAACGAAATTAATTGATTTTTGTTCACATACACACACACTTGCATATATTGATTTAAGTACAACACTTTAACACTACAATTTTGCACACACACAACAAATTTCACATACAAAAAATAATTAAATTAAATAAGCAAAAAACATATAACGTTACTTCTTTTTGTATTTCTGGCATACGCGCCGGTTCAGCTGTGCTTTCGCCTCCAGCTTATAGATCTCATATTCAATTTTATGAATTTGTTTTTCAATATTCATTTCTTTCTTTTCCAATTGCCTATAAATTTTGGTGAGTTCCTCCCGATCCTGTGTGATTAAATATTATATTAATTATTTGTACATTAAAACAAGCTAATTTTTTACTAAGCTTACAGATTTTCTATGTAGCGCTCGCGATTTGCCACCCCAAATGTTTTCTCTTTAAATGGGAAAAATTATTATTTTTTTTTATATAGAATTTTCATGCAAAATTGTTTACCGTAGCAGCTGCAAAACTGTCATTCGCCTCCCATTTTGCACAATTTCCATACCGATCGAATTCATGTTTTTTCCAAAATTATACATATTTACATAAATTTTTTGCACAAACAACAAACAATTACACGCAAATTTTCACGAATATCCAAATGTATTTTTTTTAATAAAACTAATAAGTTTCAAACTATTAATTTGAGGTTTAGATAAAATGTCATTTTTATTATATTCTCAATCACTGAATCATGTTCTCAATCATCAATTGATTAATGACAGGAAAGGCAATTTTGTATAAGGTGGTACACAGTTTAGGTAAGCAACACAACATTGCTTTTAAAAATAAAATTTGTGGGCACATCTGGCAACCTCTGTTGGGCTCGCCAATTTAGGAGTATACTTATATCGTTGAGATTGAAACAAATCCCCATAAAATTGTACGGTTAAGTTGGAGTCTTACAGAATGTTGCGAGGCCGAAGCTGTGCTTAAACTTGGTTTTTCAATCCCGGAATCCCGAGAACATTTAATACCGAAATCGGAAGATAACGAGTCAAATGAAATTTCACATCTATCAATGCATTATTCCTTGGTCACTCCTTTTTTGTTTTTTTTTTTGTCTAAAAATTATTTCCCAAAATATGGCATTTTTGTTTTTTTACTCAAAAATCGATCGCAAGATTCCCCCTTATTTAAGAGATTTTCAAGTAGATCGATCATAGCGCCACCTAGAGGAATTTTGTTTACTAAGCATTGTATTGTCATCGCGTACTGAAGAAGTGCCTTGGTATTCTGAAAGTTAATCAGAATTCGATCACATGATTCCGAAATCCATACGAACTTTTTAAATAAGATGATCCGTGAGACACCTATCGGACTTTTTTTTACCTTGCCTTGAATTGTCACTGATCTCCTGTTCCAAATTGAACAAGGGATATGATGTAAATGTACTTGTCCCTATCCTGTAGTAAAATTGCGAACCACTCTCCAAAGGGTCAGTCTTGAACTGTCAGACAAAGTTTGACTCTGTGGTATAGTAATTTGCATTAGGGTGTACCAATAAAAATTTAAAATTTTTAAAATATGCCCAGATATAGTTGTTTGAAAAAAAAATTATTGAAGATGATGAATCGATGTTTCTAAAAATAAAAATACTAGATAAACCCTTTCCATGAGAATTTTGCTCCTTTCAAGATATCAATAACAATATGCAATATACTGAAACTTTAAATAATTCACTTCTGAAGCAAAGTAGGATTTAGTTAGGATAAATATTTAAATCAAAGAATTCTCAAAACTTGTTTTTTATTTGAGCTTTGAAAAAACAAATTTTTAACAATTTATAGAAATATGTACATATATAAGAGAAAAATATACACATCGCTAAGTAGTGCATCCAATTTGCGCTGCTAGACGGCAACTATTTATTGAATTGACTTTGCTTGCTACCATAAATATTTGCTTTTCTAAAAACAAATTAAAACCTCTCAATTATCGATATCAATAATAGCTTCGAACGTCATTTTCCACTATCAACATATTTCTATGCAAAAAAAAAAAACAAAAAGGTTCAAACGAGCAAACTACTCCATCACTTTTGTAGCACTGCTTGACCCATCGATAGGTTCAACGTCTGTCAATAGCAAAAACTGTGTTCCAGTACTTTTCCACATTTTTGTTTTTCCTCCTTTCATGCATCAGGCACAAAGTCAAGTGTTGGATGCGAGCAAACAAGACCATCACGCACTTGCGATGCCACTTCTGCAGCGAATCACTTAACAAACGTGAGGCTATAATGAAAAGCAAAAAGAAAGAAAAGTTATCTACGGCATCTACGAGTATGTTTGTATGGCAATTGGTACTCGAACAGTTTTCATTCGAAAGGAACGCAGAAATTAAACTGCCATCACTACCAGGACACGTTGACACACAACTCACTTACCAAGCGTTTGTTGTGAAATTACTGAGAAGCACAATCTTTATGGTTCCCAAAGTATGGACGGCCATCTAATTAATTTTACACATCATCTCATTTACTGCATGCTGTGAAATTCATTTAACGAATTGCTTTTGCAAAATACTTAACACGTAGTGGCGTGACGAAGCATCTTAATGAAAATTAACCATCTCAATTATTGTTGGTACATAGATTGCACGGAATGAAGAAAATTTGAAAGATTTATGTAGAGCTATAGGGCGGTGAGCATTATTCTGGCGTACTTTAAAATTTCCATGCTTTATCCCGAACTCAAATATGCCTTTCATGATATTCGGCATTTTTTAATAGTTATATCCCGAGGTAGTAGATTTATACGAATAACACTGGCGTTTTTTTCAATAGTTTATGTAGTATTAAAACAACTCAATATTGGTATCGGAAACTCTTGAAATTATACCAGATACAATGCCGAAATAGTCCTGGGAAAGTCCCAAAAACAATCCCGAAAAAGTGATGGTGTGCTATCGAAATGATGCTCTAAAATTTCCTACATGAACCCAAACAAAACCACTATGAACAATGTGCCCAAACTAACCCCACAAACCTTGAGTCAGATCACCTCACTGAATCTCAACTTATCTTACCTTCTCGTACAGGTTTTTTACCAGGAAAAAAAATCAACACAGAGACTAACTTTCAAACATTAATGTGTTTAACAGAGATAGGAACTTGTCATAAAAATAATGATGTGTCAAACTAAGGGATCGAATCACAAATGCAGTTAATATGACGACAAATGAAAGAGTTCGATTACTTTGGTGACCATACAATTTTGTATTACATACTTCACGTATGGTGAGTACAACGCGCCTTTCATCTTTTAATACCGTAATATATATGTATGTATATATTTACAATACATATAATATAAATATATTTCGGCATTGGTACAGCTGCTCACTCAGTTTTATGTACATAAATGGCCCCGAGAAGTGAAATGAATGAACCAACTGTGAAAAGGAAATGCGAGTAATTCATTTATTAAGAAAAGTAAAATACAAATAAAGAATGAAATATGCTGATGACAAAAGCAAACAATTGGATAATATGCACTTACTAGAGAGTTCACAAACTATCGACAGTCGATATATGTATATGATCGATAGTTCTTGCAGCCAATAGCATGCTTTATATTAAAAAATTTGCAAGTTTATGTCATGGTAAATTTTTTTTTTTCGATATTCAAATTTGTTTTTAGTTTCAAAATTTGATACAAAAACACTAACTCAACCTGAAATAGGGCTTCTTCAAACAAATTTAGATATGGTGCGTTATTGAAAAAAATCTGAGTTACATAGATT
This sequence comes from Sphenella marginata, assembly GCA_951509765.1. Taxonomy (NCBI): domain Eukaryota; kingdom Metazoa; phylum Arthropoda; class Insecta; order Diptera; family Tephritidae; genus Sphenella; species Sphenella marginata. Next base: position 15,665,446 of record OX608083.1, read on the forward strand.
GATCTTCAAACAAATTCTAAGAGAGCGCCTTTTTTATAATATTTTGATATCTTCCAAATGGCCAACAAATGATAATTCTATCGATTATTTCTGAAATTATAATATACGCCGAAATAAATTTTTTAACTATATCATTCTCTAAATAAAATTTTCGTTATAAAAGGGTGAAGTTTGTGCCTTGAAATATCGATAGTGGTAGATTTATTTCAAAATTTGGTTGATGAATGCTTACTTATTCAGTCAATAAACTGGCAACACTGGTTACCGAAAAAGTGGCCCAACAGGGGAAAAATTTTCCTCGGCATTTTTTTCTACCTTAGCCATTCAAGTTCAACATAAATATTATCGATAGTCTGTCATCAAACGTCGATCACACATTGATATTGATTGAGTGATATCGATAGTTTGCGAACTCTAAGTTTTACATTAATCTTAGTTGGCAGTGCAAAACCGCATATACCACTTTTGCAAAATCTGCATAGTCTAAATTTCTTTGACAAATTTTCTAAAGCAGCTTTCATCAGGATTCATACTTTGATTGACAATAAACGGCGGTGAATTGGAAGATGAATGAAAAAACGAAATAAATTTAATTTTATTGTTGATTTATTATTGAGATAAAAATATTTATATTTGTTTATTTGTTTATGTATGAAATTTTTGAAAATGTTTAATATGCGGTTTTGCTCGTACACTTTGCACTGTATGACTGTGAAAGACACCAGCCCAGGAAATTCTGAACGCTAAAGGATATTAATACTTTTGCAAACACAACAACACAACATGGAGCAAGCGCAATGCATAACTTCTTAAGTGTGAACTGCAGTATTATTGTTATTATTTTTATTATTATGCTTTTGCAGTGAATTTCACAATTTATATACATAAATACAAATATGACCTCACATAATATTTCCCTGTACCACATAGAACTTTTTTTTCTTCATAAAGGCTCTAAATATACCCATATGCAAGCTAATATAAATATAAATGAACACCATTAAATTTTTTATTTTGAAGATGTTTGCCTTTAAACACTTTCGCTCATTGTTTGTTTGAAAATATTTTGCTGCGAAAAAGTCAGCCACTTAAAATGCCGACATCCTTTGTGGCCAGCGCAGCTTCGCATTCAACGAAAATACTTTTTAAGTCGAAACGTGTGCAAGTGTGTGAAATGTATGTATGTATGTGTAAACTAGCATCTTAACCGCTGAAGATTTTCAACAAAGGAAAACTTTTCTACATTTTGGTTTCAGTTGTATGCTCATTAAATATTCCATAACCTACATTTTGTGTTTCTTCCTTCCGCTACTTGGGCACGCGCAATATGCCTTAAAGTCAAATTTTATATAGAAGTGAGTAGTGAAATTGTTGAGACGGAGCATATTCGTACATATGTACATATGCGATGGATATTTACATATGTACAATGAAGTATTATAATCTGATGCTAGATATCCCAACAGTTTTTTGTAGATCGCATTATCTTCATAGTCGGTCCCAAGACGCCTAAAATCGAGAAACATCTCAAATATCTACTTGGAATTCTACTTTGATTTCTTCTCTCATTGTCTCAAGTGCTCATGTTTTACATTGATTACTTAATCCCTGAAAAAATGGATGGATTGATTCTTATGTCTTCATATAAAAAACATTGGATCGCCTACTCCATTTCTTTGCTTCTGAATACTCCATGAACGACCTACCTGAGAGTACTTTGAAAAAGCTGCCAAATTATTACTCCGAAGTGTTCAACACCAGGGCGCGAGCGAGAGAGAGTAGGCGTCTTTTTGAGTACCTTCGCAATATATTAACTGCGTGCTCTCAGGATATCCGCTGTCACTGGGCGATCACTACAATAACAACAACTGAAGCAAAAACACCCACCGATTTATAGGTGAATACATGTTTGGCATTGGTAGTGGTGTTATTTTAAAACTATTTTTTCTATATTGTGATTGGTTTTTTTTTAAGTTTTTTTGTTTGGCGGCACTGTGGCTACGGCAGACCTATCGCTACATTTATAATTGTTTATAGCTTAGACGTTTAGTTTGACCAAAAAGCGGAACAAACTTTGATAATTTGCGCATTTATATTATCCACGATTTCTATGACAGCAAAGTCTGCCGGTTTTTTTTTTTACAATAATTTATGAAAATTTATTGACTTTTAATTTTTGTTTTATGCAAAAGATTGTGCATTTAAAAAAGTTATTTTTGAATTTAAAAAAATATAAACTTAACTATTAAGTAAGAGATTTCGCGCTTATGTCACATTCAACTTCGTTTTATTTGTACACATATCTCGTTCACCCTTAGCAGCTTTCTCCAGTTTAATGATTTTTTGTCCAATTTCAAAAATTTCGCGTTGTATGCGATCTTCTTCTACTTCCAACTCATCAAAAAATTTACGCAGCTTTTGAGTTTGCTGCAGGGTAAATACGAAAACTTTTAGTATTCGCAAAAAATGTGCCGTCAAAAAATAATAGAAAATCAAGGGACTTACCTCTTTAACAACAGTGATGTTAATTGCATTCGGTTTTCTGTCTGTAATCCTGTTCCTGCAATTATAAATAAATATTTGTTATGAAAGGTTAAGCACATCGAAGTGCTAAAGAGTAAAAAAAGACGCTAAATTAAATGTTTTTTATACTGACTGTAATTTCGTTAAGGTATCCATTCTACGACGATTTCTAAGGACTTGTTGTGGTACGGAGAACATATGTAGCTTGGGTATGTGAGACGTTTAAATTTAAAAGATTGTGTTAAGAAATTTTAGTTAAATCCTTTAAGTTCTACAAATCCTTAAATTGTTAATTTAATACAAAAAAAAATCGACTTATTACAAAAAGGCAATGAAAACGTTATTTGATTTATTTTTAAAAATTCAACTGTCAAGCTACTGAAAATTTAAAAAAATTTATTTTTGTTGTACTACACAGATTTGCATTTTACTTTTTCTCTAGAACACAATTAAGGTACAATTAGTCTGGAGAATTGTAAATTAGTTTTTCATTTATTATTTGTAACAATTGTCACTGAAGTTTGCTTGTAGCGGAGAAGTACGATGCAAAGGTCTATTTGTGGACGGTGGAGCATTATCATAGGTTAGGTGGAAAAGTAAAATTCTATGAAATGTAATAATAACAGCAGTTTAAGTTTAGGCTGTCTTTAGCATTGACTTCGAAGTCGAAGTGCTCACTTTCTTTAAAACTCGTAACTTTCTTTTGATTTCAAACGTTTGAATGTTTGGTTATTTCAAGTAACCAGTTTACTGTAGTTTAACTAAAATAGTAGTTGGTTCTTTCATAAAAACCTTTTCAATCAGCGTTTCCACATTTCATTTGTGAAGAAATAATTTCCAAATAGTTTCTTAGTATATTTTTTGGCAACCCAATATATTTTTTTTTATCACAGAAAGTCCTAGTCTCAAGGCTCATAAATATTTGGTTAATTTTTGGCATTTTTTTATCTGGTATTTGGTATTTTATTCCCTAAAAATTTAATAACTATGAGAAGTACATTTATATCTGGCTGAAGTACGTAAGAGATTTGTTCTCAAAATATTTTCACTACTACCAATTACATTTTGTATTTTTCAATTCATTTTAGTATATTAAAAACATATTATTTGTAGATTTGTCCATATTTTGGCTTTTAATATACTTATGTAAGTTTATATATTTTAAATCCAAACAAAACTGTTATATACAAAAGGTAAACACAAATACAACTACAATTTACAATTGTTTTTCAAAAAATTTTAACCTTGAAATTTAGTTGAATAAAATCTACCTTAGACTGACACAAAACAAATTTATCGTACAAGAAAAATACCAAAAAAATTACAATTGCTAGTTTAGAATTTTTGAAGCAACTATGAAGAGAGTCCTAAGAAATCTTAAGTAGCATTCATAGAGAAATAAACATTGATATCAAAGGTAGGAAATATTTAAAATTTCATTTTTCATTCTTAAAATACTCAGTTGCCTTATCAGAGTTTATGACAAGTTTTGTTATTTTTGGAAAATTATTATTAATGATTATATTTATTTTTGAGCTCTGGGTGGCCTATAATCGTCAATTTCAAAGGCCGAAAAATACAAAAGAAAAAATTATTATTTTTATTAATGGCTTTATTTTGGAAATTAATTTGTATTTTTTTAGCTCTAGGCCATATGAGCATATCAAGAAATACAAATTAATTTTGCAAAATTAATAAAATCTATCTTGAAATCAAATAAGTAAATTGAATACATTAAAATCCAAAAATTTCAAAACAACCAAACACATTAATATAATAAAAGATATTAAAAAAATTGGGACAGTCTAATCTACATGCATATTTGCAAAACTTTACTTAAATCAATCAACACTACAAATGTATATCTTTCTGTTCTAACTGAAAATAATATTTGTTTTAGCAAAGCATCTAAAATCTCAGGGATTGTTTATTTGCAAAACCAATTTGTGTGCGTTATTAAGTGGTTTATGCTATTCGAATGCAGAGCAGACCTCAAAATATAGTTTCCAGTGGTACTGAAAAACGCTTAAACGTAAGTGAAACAAGCAGTTTTATATAGTTAGTAAGCAATGGGTTAAGAAAAACACTCACAAATGAAACGAGACAAACATCGGAAACTCCAAAATTTTATTGACAATTACAAATTAAGAAAAAAAAAAAATTTATATAATATAAAAAACTGTACAAATTTTAAGTTTTTAGTTAAATTCGCATAAATAAAATAAAATTAATATGAAGTCTGAAGCATTAGAAGTTGTAAGCAATTCAACTGGAGTTCGAGCATTTGATGTGCTACGGTGAGTTAAATCTTAGAAAACTTTGTAATATCATATAACAAGAGCCTGTTTTCAGTCGCTATATATCAGCGATGGGTCAAAGGTCGCCTAATAATGAGGTAAATTATAAAATGCTAATCGTCTTGAATGAATTTCGAACTTACTATTTTTTTAGCCACGTAAAATGTTGGTGCGAATGTGCAAAAAATTGTTGCGCGAAGAGAAACGCGTGGTGAAACGCATCAAGAATATTGAACGTGAAATCAATTCATATGAAATGGAAGCAAAAGCGAATAGGAAAAAGCGTGAATCTGTAGTGGAAGGCCATTAGCGTTTGGGTAGAAGTTTTTCATTTAGCATTTGCAGCGCAAACAATTAACTTAGCAAACATTTGGAGTCATAAAAGAGCCATAAAGGAGTCATTTAGAACTCAGAAAGGACGGATTATGCTCGATGCCCTAAGTAAAATGTATGTTTTGTACCATACCAGCCGGAATATGAGTCATATATTAGTCATATAAAACTTATTGGTCTCACATATAACTCATTTTGGGCAGTTATTGAACTCATTTTACAACTACTTTGGAAGCCTTTAGGAACACCCATAGTGAAATCACAGCACGCCTATTAATAGACTATTCTGAAAAATTCCTGAAACCCTAACCCCAAAGTGCATTTAAAATAAAATAGAGCTTTATAATTCCAATTTTAAAAATTGCTTCTGTTTACAAATTTGCAATTATAAAAGCTTTATTTTGTATTATATGAATATTGAGATTATATTTTAAATATGAGCATTGTTGGAAATATAAATCAGGAATAGTTTGCTTCATAATGTAGCTACAAAATACTCCTATACGATCAAATTTATATTTCGCACATATTTGGTACTAATAATGTTAGGTTCTTAAATTATGAGTGATCCTAAAATGTACAAAATTTTACTAGATATAAGTTAATTCAATTATTTTGGCTTTTTTTTGGAAAATTTTAGATTTACTGTTTATAATTTTTTTTATCACAAATTCTTCGAAATAAATTAAATAAAAAGCTCAAAAAAAGTTTAAAAAATCTTGTGGTCTTAAACTTTAACTTTAACTTAAAAGTATCTGTCCAAATTTTCTGAAAAGCTCCCCATTTCTCATTTTGGCTCACTGTGTCTCAAAACTTGTGATAGCCTGAGTTCGCCTTTCTACTGGCTTGATAACGAGCCCTCCTATAGAGTTTTCTTGAATATCCAAACCACATCCAGTTATGAGGTTAAGTTTGCTGTTCTATAGACTATAGTCATATAGTTTTTTATGCGTCATCCCATGCCATTGCATAAATAAAAAAATTTAAAATTGTACAAACCACTCGTAGCTTCCCCCCAAGAACGTATGTGAAAGGACGTATAGCAGAGGGCTCAAGGAAACTGTGGAAATATTTAAATGTGTGCAATTATGCACGAAAATTATCTAATAAAAGTTTTAGTTCAAAAAAAAGTTTAAAAACCTTCCACTTAAACGCGCGTGTACGTGCCCAATTTACTAACTTATTTTTAAAACAAAAAATTTCATTAAAAAAAAAAGCAAAAACATGTGCATGCTCATAGTAAAATGGTTTTAATGAGAGTAATTTGAGATGGCAAAAAATTCATTACAGCGAAGTTAAGTACGGTCTTGTGACTTTAGTGGGAGAGCTAAAAAATTTAAGATTTTTCAACCTACTCTGTGTGGGAATAATCATGGGCATTTATATACATACATAAATATATGTATGTAAGTATGTATTATGCTTTTTTATATGAGCTAACTTCTTTATAACTTCTTTTGCAAAAAGCCTTCGAAGAGCAGTGTTGCCATGCTCATACAGTCGTGCTATTTTTATTGCGTTTTATCTTTGGTTTAAGTGTCATGTTCTACACTTGCTTTGATTGTACAGATTTTTTCGGAGGGGGTTGCTTAACTATTTTTATTTGGTTTAAGCGTATTTGAAACAAAAAATTCTAACTAAAACATTTATTTAATTTTAACTACACACATCGCATATATAATAAGGATCAAAGCCTGCAAAAATTTTGCGTTCCTAGGTTTTTAATTGCAAAAAAAAAAAAAATTTAGTTGGTGGTTGGTACGAAAAGTTTTTTTATGGTTTTCAAGGTCACCCAGTGTAAACTATTTTATTTACAAACCCTAGAAAAGCTGTGGCAATAAGCAAAAAGAGCCAAACTCAAGTCGCACAAACATAGACGCAAACTGTAATTTATAATTTTTCGTCATTTTAAAGTTAAAACCCCCTTTTAGACATAAAATGCATTTATGTTTACAATGACAGACCTGAAGTAATGTTAATTTTAGAATCATGTTTCAATAGATAAAACCCCATTTTAATTTGACTCTGATAATGGGCCTATGTAATTAGAATTTAAAAACATATTTCCAATAGTGACAGTACCAGGAATGTAAATATTCAACTTTTGTTGAAAACTGAAATTTAAAACGTCCATTTTCTCATAAAAACAAAATTTTATTCTTCTCATGCTGTAAAGCTGTCTTTCAGCGTATTTACGTTGTTTAGAAAAAAATTAGTAGTACATTTCAGTCAAATTTGATACACTTTTTTATACAAAAAAATGGAAAGTGGCAACACTGCTTGCTAGTTGTAGCAGGAATAAAGTTTTCTTTTTAGCTTTTCGTCAAGAAAGTTTTCATGTATGTAAATAGCTATAAAGTCTATAAACTAAAGATATTTTTAGCAAGTCTTCGTACCTGCTTTTATGTTTGAATTTTATGTGTAGGAAAGTTAAAGCGGCTTTTAGATTTGTAAGTAAGATTTCTAACTAAGTATGTATCTATGTATTTGTGAAATGTAACTGCATGTACACATAACAACCATTTATACTTCAAATAAGAAAATGAAGCAGCTTTTAAAGTTACTTTGTTATATCATTGCATTTAACGATTTTGATTGCCAGGTCGATAAAAGTTTTGGGTCCCACCTGCCAATCGTCTTTGAATACCCCACTTTCGAAAATAAACAATCATCAACAACTACAAGTAAATTACATTTCAAATAGCTACAAGTACTCAAACTTCTATGAATGTTTATTTTAAAATGTTACTGTGATTGACCTTTTCCATAAATACATATTTGCTAAACAAATTATTTAAAATAATTCACGTTTTTTAGAGGGCCATATCTGACATGTCAATTGACTAACTTAAATCGAATTTGCATGTTTATTTAAATGCTAAACACACAAACCAACAAATTCAATTAACACATAGAAAATATTTTGGGAAATTTTGCAAATATTATAACTAATGCACTTTTTCAATCGTATGTCTAATGATTTTACTTTGTTAACATCGTCCAGTGTGGTTGGGATTGTTTTCTGTTTTTTTTGGAAAGTTTGGGACAAGTTAAATTACTGGTTGAATGTGTAATAAACTTGATTTTAATATGCCAAAGATATAAAAATGAGCACTTCTATGGTAGTACACTTTATATAAAAAATTATATTTATAAGACATAACATAACATATACGTAACATAACATAACACAACATACCATAAAATAACATAACATAACTTAAGATAACATAACATAATATAACAAAACATAAAATAACCTACCATAACATAACATAACATAACATAACATAACATAACATAACATAAGATAACATAACATAACATAACATAACATAACATAACATAACATAACATAACATAACATAACATAACATAACATAACATAGCATAGCATAGCATAACATAACATAACATAACATAACATAACATAACATAAATAACATAACAAACAATTACTGCAAAAATCTGTTACTTATTCAAATACCAAATAATGGCCGATTTGACGTAGAACACCCCATAGTAATATTTAGAATAGTGCTTTTTCAACTTCAGTAAATTTTGCGTTGTGTACAATGGTGATGCATGTATTTCATTGCATGTGTGTGTGTATTCATCAAATGTTTATATTTTTATTTTAGCAAACAAACAGCAATATAAAAAAGTTTTTTTCTGCAATTAAAGTTTTTACCGTTACAATATACTACATACATATTTCATTCAAATTTACGAATGTATGTACATATGTATGTTTGTTCTAAAAGGAGTTTTTTTTCACATTTGAACTTTTTTAGAATCACATACTCGTATCTGTGTTTGTTTGTCTAAAAGTGTAAGTGCGCATCTAAAAAACTTATCCAAATATGAACTCTCCGCATTTGTGCCATTTAAATGTAGGTCAGCCTAAAAAATTGTGTTTGCGAAACTGGTAACTTATACAAATAAATATTACCATGAACAAACAAGCATATGATGCATATTAAATTTCTTTTGTGTAAAGTGAGGGCTAAATTCATAGAAAACAAGGAAATCTGCTGAATTTGAAACGCTGTATCTAACTTGGTGTACTTTTTGCGGTCAAATCCATTGATTTTTTTTTTATAAATGGGACAAAAAATTTACAAAAATGCATCTCATGCATAGTTCTGATCGGGTTTCCCTATTTTTCAGAAATTCTCAATACGTAAACAAAATTTTAAGATAATCATCAGCAATACGATGAAGAATATTATTCGTTTGATGCGGATGTAATTTTTTTTTTTTATTTCGGGCAAAAACTCCTAGTTGGCAACACTTACGAAAAGAAGCCTAAATCTACTATCTGCTAGGTGACAACCCTTGTTACTAACCCTACCTAGAACGAACCAAACTGGCTGGTATTTAGCAGCCTCGACTGTCGTCAAATTTCAATGAAAAGTATTGATTGGTATACCTCCAATAGTATTCTAAGCAGAAACCCTTGTTGAATTAATTTATTGAAATTTTTCCTATTGAAAAAATAAAAAGAGCGAGCTTAAACAAAAGCTGCAGACATTTTTCATTCTTAAGCTACACTTTGGCCAGCTTACTCAAGTACTTCAATGTCCTCAATTAAAGGTGAATGTGGAATTTTTTTTATTTTCTGTTTTTCCGACAGGGTGAATGCTAGATTTATATTGGAACGATTATCCGTCATCCCTTGTCAATTTTTGTTTGTTTACAAACCGGTTTCGGCGATCCGCCATCTTCTTCTCACGTTTGAGAACGAAAACTTACACTGAAGATGGCGGATCGCCGAAACCGGTTTGTAAACAAACAAAAATTGACAAGGGATGACGGAAAATCGTTCCAATATAAATCTAGTGAATGTGGAACCTTGGTAGCGCAAAATAGTAGTCAAGGCATCGTAGTAGATATGTTATATTTTATTGGTGAATACTCCCGCTACTTACTGTTACTGTTATGGCGTAATTTACTTTTCAAAGTGAGTTTTATATTTGAGCTGCTTCAAGTAAGAGTAACAGCAGAGGGTTTGCTATTTTAGCTGCCTGCATTTCAATATGTAACAGCCATTTAAAGCCTTTTTGAACTTTGGATTATTTTCCAAATTTTCCAAAGTCGAAAGCCCTTTGAAAATAAATTGTTTGGCTTTCGTTACGAAGATTCTTTCACCTAAATATATTTAGATCGTTTACTTTTTGAAATCATTCGAGGAAATACATATGTACGTATTTGCAATGTCATCAAGAGTTGGTGATTTGCTTCAAATTAGCATGCATGAAAATTTGTAGGACCTTGTGTTCTCAACCGGGTATACAAAGGTGTGAGTTCCAAGTACTCTTGGAGTTTGTTCTATAAAAATGTTTAGAATGTGCATAGATTAATTAAAATAAACTTTATTTAATTTAAGCTGTTAGCCCTCTTCTTTTCTGTGATCTTCCTTTATTTTAATATACATATTTTTATTTTGTTTGTTTTTCTTTTTAAACAGTCTTTACTTTAAATTTATTTTATTGTATTATATTTAATTTTTTCTTTTTCTTGCCTTCTTTTCTTTAATTTTCCCTTTTTCATTTTATTTTATTTTATTTTGTTTTATTTTATTTTATTTTATTTTATTTTATTTTATTTTATTTTATTTTATTTTATTTTATTTTGTTTTATTTTATTTTATTTTATTTTATTTTATTTTATTTTATTTTATTTTATTTTATTTTATTTTATTTTATTTTATTTTATTTTATTTTATTTTATTTTAAATTATTTTGTTTTATTTTATTTTATTTTGTTTTATTTTATTTTATTTTTTTTAATTTTATTTTATTTTATTTTATTTTATTTTATTTTATTTTATTTTATTTTATTTTATTTTATTTTATTTTATTTTATCTCATTTTATTTTATTTTATTTATTTGAGAAACAGACATTCATTTTTATTTATAAGAAAATGGCATGCTTAAGTAATTTACTGCACTGCACACAAATCAGTTCGAACACTTTTTATGTGAACAATTAATTACGAATTGGCATTTCGTAGGATTCAGCACAAGGATCTGCACAGCTATATGTGGAACTGAATTAATGTGCAGTGCTAACTAAATAATTTAACTATTCGACAACCTATCCTCCATGTGTGTGCATGCATTTATACATACTCAGTAATTTATTAGATAACATCAACAATAGGAAATCATTATTAATTATATTTGCCACTTGTTTGAGTTCAGATATGTTCATACATATGTACATACATATGTACATATGTATGTATGTATGTATATTTGTATGTATTTTTGTAGGTACGTTATTGCAGCCATAAAAGTCAAACGCATTTGCAAAATTTCAAATTATGGTAGCAATAAATATTCATTACGAACCAACATTGACTGCCAGCAGGCATAAATACATACACATACACAGATGTAAATTGAAATGTGTTGATATGTATATCTACCACATAAGATCCTGCTAAGCAGTTTTGGGGTAATTCAAATATATTTATATTTTATAAATACAAATACATGCGCGTTAATAAAGGTAAGCCTTTTTATTGAGCAGTTTATGGGTGCAAAAATAAAATCAGTTTATGAATGGATATGTACATATGTATCTACTTTATTCGTGATTATGAACCAGTTTATTGGATCATTATAAGCAATTTTAGCATCTGAACTGAGGTCTTCAACATGCAAAACTTTGAACAGATTAATGCTTAGAGCTCCACTGTGGCTCAACAAAATCATCATTAATGCCAATGCCTTTGTGAGTATTTGTAAAATGCTCAGCTGTCTTATAGGGCACATTCTCGTATATGTATGTATATGTATGTAAGCATACCACATGCTTAAGTAAATGGAAATGTATTGTGCTTAATAAATTGATAACATATGGAACCACGTTTATAATTGCTTTGCTTTACATTTCTAAGTGTATATGTAAGAGTTCGATAAATGTGGAATATTTGCCTGAAGGTAATCGAAAACTTTTCTTTTAAACTTAATAATCCCAACGGCTGGCATAATATCTTACGTGACATTAATGTTACGTCACTCTATACCAAAAGTTTGTGAAGCTTTGATATTTACCCAACAGTTAAACTAACTAGTAATCAGCATGAGCTACAAGACAAGCTGGAGTCAGCCAACAGAGGGAATCGGTTACGAGAATGCAAATCTCAGAATTTGTTTTTAAAATATAAATAGAGCTGATTAAAAATTTTAATGAGTATTAGTATGAAATGTAATTTCGGTATCCTCAGATTGTTTATGGATTAATTAATGGTTTAATGATTAATTGCCATTTTATTGATTTATATTAAATTAATTTAAAAAAAGATTATTGATTAATTTATTTACAAATTTTGATTATTTTTAATGTCGTTTAATTCTAATTGTATTTTATGTGGTTTTTTTAATAATGTCAATTAATTTTGATTATCTCTAAATATATGATTAACTTTATCAATATATTTTTTTAATAATTTTCATTCTTTTATTAATCTTAATTATTTGATTGTATTTATTTATGTAAATGTTTTTAATAAAAAAAAAATTGGCAATTTTTTCAATTCAATTTTTTATTGGCCATTAATCAAGATAATTTTTAACTATTTTTTTAATTAATTAATTAATACTTTCTGATAAATAAATACAAAATTAACTTATCATTGATATTAAAAAAAGATATTAATCATTACTAATTGTAATGGAAATTTAACAGCTCTGAATAAAACGAGCAGATGTTATCCGAATGTGATAAATTGCAGTAGCTTCCTTCCTTATTAGGTGTTTTCTCTTAATATATCTCACTGTTGTTGTTGTTGTTTTAACAACAAAATCACTCCCCGAAGGTTTTGGGGAGTGTTGTCGAAATAACAGTCCTTGGCCGGATATGAATCCGGTACGCTCCGGTACTCCCTTGCGGTACTGCCCGACTGTCGTGGGAGCGATTTGGTATGACCAGTGCAACCTTCTAGGTCATGTCATCCCTCCTTCCGAAAGGAAAGAGAAGATGGGTAATGAGAGGTGGGAGGCATCATATCCGTAGATCAACCATCGAGTTGGTGTTGTTGTTAGCAGTAATCCCACTCTTCTCTCTCATTTTGCTTGAATTAAACAGTACAACATGAGCTACAAATAGATTCAAACTTCATTTCTGCAATCTTACTAGTTCAACTTTACTCAATACAACTCGTAAACTAGTTTTCCAGCTTTGTGTTTTACTTACTTAAATATATTTGATTTGTTTATTTGAAAGTATGAATGTATGTATGTATGTAAATTCAAATAAGTTTGCATAAGCTAAAAGCAATATTACCTCGTGAACACTGTGACAAAAGTTTGCCTACTTCCTCCATCGCCACATAAAGTTGTTGTATTTGCACTAATTGAGTATCCCCGACATTGGTTTTATATATTTAAGCACAAACAAGGCGCCGCAAAAGTGAGGCGATATATATAGTTACGACTAGGGAATAACTAGATATTGCACATATTTCAGGGTCGCTATGCTATGTTTTGTGAATAAAATAGTTAAGACAGGGTGACGTTGCAAAACAGAAAAAATTTCTTCATACCAGCAACGAACTTTATTTTATTTTATAAGAAAGCAGACAAAGCTTTTCAACAAAAAACTATCCAACTTGTCAGCTGTTTGCTATCCTTCATTTCAAATCTGTATTAACTAAATTAAATTAATTTCAAATGTTCTCGGTTCAAGCTTAAATTAAATGGAGCAAAGCAAAGTTTAAATTCGTTTCTGCTCTTTTAAATTTACTGCATTTATTGAACCATGCAAAGTCATTGCAAGTAATTCAAAAGAGTTGTATGTTACACCTTTCGATTTTATAAAAGTGAAGCCACGAGGCCGTAAACACAATATACGCAAAACAAATTGCCCATAAAATTGTACACAGACCATATTTCAATACACACGCAGCTGCAGACAATGCACCGAAACGATCCAAAGAGTTGTAGTTGTAGTGTGTACCAGCAGGAAATTTGACAGACAATTAGGGGATTCACAAGGTGTCATAAAGTCATATGTCATATAACAATACAACGCAAATATATAACACTTGTGAGCACACCTTCATAAATCTGAGTGATATTTTCCATTTTTTTTTCAATAAATTACCTCGTAAACTTCGTTTTGATCCATATTTTCCATAATTTGCAAAATTTCGCAGCTACAAAATAAGAATCACAATTAGAATTTGTGAAATAAGAAGGTAAACAAAACAGCTGATCAAATACAGCGAGCCAAAAACATACCGTGCAGAGTTGTATCTGTTTAGTACGCATACAGCATGGAAGGTAGCAACAAAATGTTTATGACTGTTATAACAGTTATGACAATATGACGATATGACTTGATATGACAGTTTTGTGAATCCCCTAAATGTAACTACACGGTTGTTTGTTAAAAATGAAATGCTTTTTCTCACTTCAAACGCTGCTTCCTCTTCTTACTCTTGCATTGCAGGTATAGGAATTGCCTGAAAGTTATAGAGATGCCATCATCAAGGTTGCCAATTTCTCAACGGGTTGGCCGCGAATGCGTGTGTTTTATCATACGTTAAAGATTTTCGTTGGTCAGTTTGTTCTTTGTATTCATTTTTGGTTTTTCTTTTTTTCACTCGTTTGTGCAAAGCTCGTTATGATTGTGCGAGCAACCCAAAAGTCAATGCCAACAGAGAATGTCAGTTGCAACAACTAATTTGTATACGAACATGCGTATTTCGGTTTTTTATGAGTATTTCGATATTTTATTTATAGCTGAGTCAAAGCAAGGCGTGAGATGGATCTAAGTAAATATGCGTTCATATGTATTTTGATATGTTATTATTCAATATGTTTTACTTAAAATTTTCAGGTATCGTTAATTTTTGCAGTTGGAAATAATTATAATATATTAAATCATAGTATAAAAAAAAAAATCAATATACCCGAAAAATGGCAAGAATGTTGATTTTAATTATTAAAAATAAAGATTTATAATAGCTTACTCTTATGACTACTTTTTGTAAAAACATCCATTTCAAGTGAAGTCTCTAAAAAGGACACTTTTCTTGACCAACAATTTAACCAAATACTTGTTAAGTAAGCTCCATTTCATACTTATCTACAAGCGAAATATAACACAAACCACTTGTGTGATTTTATGAAGATTATCGTTGCTACTCAGTCTGTCGTTGCATGGTTAAATTCAGAGAAATACTTTGTACCAGTTTAACTAATCTCACATAAATAATCTACCCATCAACTTGTTTAAGTGGCGTCTTGTTAAACATAAAACCAAACATCTTCAAAAGGAAAACAAAATGCAAATGCTGAATATATGTATGTATTAGGGTGATTGAAAATTCACACTAAAGTTCTAAAAATGAAAAATGTTTTTTGAACTTCTAATTAAGTTTGCCAGCAAAAATATATAAAATTAGTATAACAACTCATAATTGGTAAGACTTTTTATTTCCACTTTTAGATTAATATTTTGCTTGAGCAACTAAAATTATTTTTTTTTTTTTTGAATCACTCTCATATACATAAATATACATAAATATGCATAATCTTGCACTTTTTAAATTTTGCCACTATTTAAACAGACCATTGAGCGTGTGAAATAAACAGACGGGTATTGTTTGCTTGCATATTTGCAGAGTACACCATGGCGTATGAGTGATGAATTGTGTTGTTGTGGTATGCCGTAGAGAGCAACTAGAAATTTGTTTTGAGTGGACTGAAAGTTTATTTTCATTTGTACTGGTATTAGTAAAATTGTATATAGAATTTATTTAATTTGAAATTTATTGGGGATTTTAATAACATAACACTGAACAAACGCCTACGAAGCATAGAGAACTTACCAGTTATTGAAGCTTTTTTTCAAAATCATATCAAAAGAAGATTTTCTGTGAAAGGCATACTTTAACCGGACCTTGAATAAGATACTTCGAATAAGAGAACTGAAGCGCGAAGACGAATTATTTGGTATCGCAAAAGAGTATGAGACTTTGAAACAGGGAGGAACTCACTCATAAATGATTTGCTTGAAGAATTAAAATTTTGGGTTGTGCTTAAACTTTTCATCATTCATTAGTGTATTTAATGCTTTATTGAACAATCGCGGATTATATCTTAACTATAACAAGGTCTTGCATTTGATATCAAATATTATATTTATGAAAAGCTTGGAGTACACTAATTTTTTCTATTTTGAAAATGTAACCCAATTCTCTCTTTAACTACAGAACATCATAATTCTTATACTACTTATAACAATAAAAATCTCAAATTTAATTTCATATTTCACATTTATGATAATAAAAAGAAAATATATAAAATTATTTTATTGACCCAACTCAAAATTGTGATAGCTCGTTATCATAATTATGCCACATCCTGAGCACTATAGAGATATGAAAACTCAATAAATACTAAAATATTATTTTCCAACTACACAAACTGCCAAACCAATTGAATAAGCATTCGCACTCAAGTAAGTGTAGAAGAAAATAAATAAAATAAAAAACTAGTTAAATATATGATATAAGAGTGAAAGATAAAGATATATGTATGTCTAAGAAATGTACTTTTTAGACGTTTGTGAGAGCTTTCATAATTCACAACGCTGACTGAATGCGAAGTTTCCCGGGTAAATTATTATTTTACGATGAAGATAAATAACTTACGAGCAAAATAAAATAAAAGCCAAACATAAAATGGAAAATGAAGATAGCGGCGAAGAGAAATAAACTCAAACTTTAGCACAAGCACTCGAAAATATGTTTACTGCTTGTAGTTCCATATGGTGGCAGCATGTGTGTGAGCATAATCGTGTTACCAAGGCAACATATACATATGTATGTATTGGCTTTTATGTGGGTATTAGACTGGGCAAAAAAAATCCTCAATTCGCATTTATCAAGCTTTGCCTCTCCCGCGACTAGTTTACAAGTTTTAGCTGACTACTTTTGTATGTCGATGACGTCGATGATTTGAGGAATTTTTAACTGACGACAAACTGGTTACTTTTAGCTTGACTTGTAGTTAGTTGAATAATAAACTAATTTTGGTGCTTTCAATTCCTAAAATTATTTCAGTTAATCAATGGCATGACTTAAAATTTAGTAACAATAATATGACAAAAACTTACTAATTACTAATTAATAGCACTATGAACGTTTACTATTTTCAAGTAAATATTACGTGCTTGGCATATATGAAAAAATATTTGGAATTCAGCTCAACTGAACCAAATACCCACCATACAACTAGCTTAACGAACCAAATGACGGAAAATGTGTTGGAAGTGAAATTGAGTTAAAACTGGCAAAAACTAGCAGATAAACAAACACACACACATGCAACAAAACTGATAGAATTAAGAGTAGCTAAACACTAGGCATAATTTTAGGCTGGAAATAAAAAAAATCGAAACATTGTCTTGTTCCAAAAAAACGCTCACTTGAGAACAGAAGCACTGTTGTTGTCTCCCTCCATGGAAATTATAAGAAGAACTGTTTGGAAAAAATCGGACACCTGTTGCTTCTAGTTTCACTTGTAGAAAATTGTGTCTAACTGTGACACAAAATCGTTTGTATTTGGATTTGGTATTTTTGTTTTGTTCACATTAATGATGGTTGCAAATAACAGCACACATTTCCACATTTGTAACTAACTGGGCGAGATTAGTTTATTGTATGACTACCTCGCAAAGGCACCCTCGTGGGTGCGAATTAAACAGAAATTTTTTCTGCTTTTCTAGAAAATGTTTTCTAATGAATTCGAAGAAAGAACTTAATCTCTCCTGAAAATGAAAAAAGTTCTCCGAATGTTTTAACTTCGACGGCAGACATGCTAAATTTAAGACATATTGTCGCGCTTTATGGCCAAACTAAACATATATTGAAGGTACAAAAATTTATACTTGTAAGTATAGGTATATCCAAGGAGCAGTGCAGTCAATCAAAACAAATTAAAACAAAATTAATTATAGTATAGAAAAAACAGTTTGAAAAAGACACCAACACAAATGCCAAACATCGATTCGTACTACAGAGCCATGTCATGCATATTTTTGTATTAATCGGCTCTCATTGTGAGTGCGATCAGTTGGTAGTGGACCAATGAAAAAGAAGAATTCTCGTAAATAATTAAGGCGCGTCAAATTAGTCTCAAGATTTGTCATATCTCCAATGAGTTTAGATATCGCTGCTCCTTTTATTTTCACTTTTTGTTATTTTTATTTGAATTTGTTAGTTTTTTTTTTTTCAATGGAAATTCAACTAAACTTAAACAAAAGTGGAGAACAATGTTAAATTTGGTTTCCATAACAAGCCGAAAATTTATTTTGCAACTTTTAATGTCATCAACTCAACCGAGCAGAGCGATTGCATTCCATTTGCAGCTTGATGTGGAAAAGAGACAGCGATAAATTTGGATGAGAATAAGTAAAAGGTGAAGAGGTGAGAAAACCAACACTTGTTGACCGTAAATGCATCATGCAAGAGTGCGTCAAGTGAAAAGCTACGGCGCTAATGGTTTGAGTAAGCAAAAACACATTCACGAAAACATATTTTGTGACTGAAAAATTTAATTTTGAACTTTCGTTGCTGCGAACAAAAGGAGTAAATGAAAAGTGTCTGACGGGTTTTTAATGGAAGCTTTCACACTAAATCATAAATCGTCACAATAACGTAACAACAAGAAAACTTTGAGTTAGCTTTTAATTGTTAATGACTACTTTAATTGTTTTCAAGAAAAGGCAATTATAAATCGATTATAATACAAAAAAAAGTCATGATTATAAAAAAAATTAGTAATTATCAAAAAAAAAAAAATCAGTAAATAATCAAAATGATTAATGATTTCTTATCATTACATTAATGTTTAAATGATTATTTTCTAATTAGCACAAATTCTCAAAAAAAAAAATTAGAATTTTGCACGATTATTAAAAATAATCGAAAAAACAATTTTTTGACTACTTTCGATTATATATGATTTTTTTAAATAGTGAAAAAATCAAAACAAAAATTTGTTTTGATTATTTTTAATAATTGTTAAACATCTTAATTTTTTTTTTGATAATTGTTTAATTAATTAGCAAATAACCATTAAAAATTTAGAATATTTGGAAAAATTTGTTTGGTTTCTTTTGATAATGGTAACAAATCATATATATTTTTCTTTGTTTATTTTTAATCATCTTGAAAAATTAAGATTTTTTGTAAATTTTTTAATTATCAAAAAAAGTTAGAATTTTTCACGATTATCAGATAAAAATAGCCGAAAACCTTTTTTTTGACTACTTTTGATTTTTTTTTCATTAATTTTGATAATAGTGAAAAATCAAAACACAATAATTTCTTGATTATTATCAATAATTGTTAAAAAGTTTAATTTTTTTTTTTTGATAATTTTTTAATTAATTAGAAAACATTCACTAAAATTTGGAAAAAAAAATTTGTATTATTTTTTTTTTACTTTTGATAGTCTTGAAAAATCATATTTCTTTTTTTAAATATTTTAATTAGTTAGCAAATAATTATTATAAATTTAAAGTAATGGTACCTTATCAATTATTAGATTGATTCTAGGGAAAAAAATCAATTAAACCGGTAATAATAACGATTAGTAATCATTATTTAACAGGACTGCTTTTACCGCTTGGAACTCAATAGGCGCCTCTTTTAGTACTATCCAACTTAAGCTGTATACTTTTTGAACGGTTGAGCTCCACTGATTTACATACATATTCATATCTGGTGTTAGAAAATAATTTCTATGCTAAATACTCTTTATTCAGTTCCAATAAGCTTCTTAAAAGTTTAAGGTTTTTAATATCAAAGCAACCTTAGGCTCGCTTATATCTTGAAATTCTACTTTAAATAGTTTTGAAGGAAATTTTACATTCATTTTTACATAAAAATTATATAAAATTGAGGGTTTTTTTTTTTTGTATAAAAAATGTACTTTCAAAGGTATTAAAATTTATATAGATTTTTTTTTTTAAATCAATTCGTTTATTATTTACTCTTAAATAGATAATTTGTAACAGATTTAAATCAACTCGTTGCAACAAATTGCTAACTCATTGTATGCACTTGGACGTGACGTAAATAGTGTTGCATGTAACACGCCATGGAAGCAATTAAACAAGTTAATTGCTAAAAATACATTCACAACGAACAAATAAAAACAGCCAAACTAGAAATCGCACTTGTGCAATGAAGACAATAAACGAATTCTTATATACATACATACATACATATGTAAGTGTTTTGTGTAATATGCCGTTGTATACAAGAATAATAATCATTACCGATAGCCAAAGCTTTTTCATGGTTCGTAGAATGGAAAATGTTTTTAGGCAACAGCAGCAGTTTTTCCACTGGGCAACGTTGCGCTTAATGAGCGGGCGTGTTTTGTTAGCAGTCATGACTAATAATGTTTGTTTGTGTAGGTGTTTCAGGTGCATACGAAATACGTATGTATTTATAATTAGTTTGGAATAATTTTGATTGTTTATTTGAAATAGTTTGGGGAGCGCAAAAAAGTTGAAAGAGCATTTATTGCAGATTCATTCGCAAAACGAAAAAAGTATTTTACACAAATTTCTACTTTCGCAGTGGTCGTAGTACAACAAACAGCGTAAAACTTCGGTCGATGATGAGCGATAGAGTTTAATTTTAATTGTTTCTTTCTTATAGCTTTTATAAATGTGCTGGAGGAATAGGGGCTAGAAAATATTATGCCAGTAGATGGCGCAAAAAATGTATATTGATAAAACCGATAATAAAGTAGCAAATTTTTTCTGCAGCCAAAAATATCAGCAAGTCACGTTCAGAAGATTTGTCCGACTTTAATGACACAATTTTTCCGTGTTGGCGTTTTGCCATCTTCAGCGCTTGGTTTCGTGTTCCATCTGCTGACTTGTGTTTACCATGCTGAAGCAGGTAATGCCAATAAAATTTGATGTGCAACGACTTAAAATTCTGCTAAAATATGATTTAAATGGTTAATATTTATGAATGACTTTCAATGGAAAATGATTCTCATTACCTTTTGTGCCCACTCCACATATCCACATATTTACCTTACTCATATTTACTTTCGTATCGCAATTAAACTTGTACGATAATTAGTTTTACATTGTCAATGTGCTTGTCGTCCATTGTTTGCATTTTAATTAAATTTTAACTTTAAACTATACACTGGAGCGCTTTTGAGCACGACTTGTTCAGCATAACTACGAATGAGGCTAATTCAGAGCATTCGTAAACTTCAAACTTTCAGGATATACAGGTAGATGAGTATGTACGTATGTGTGAATATGAACATTAATTAAAGTAGTACTACATTTCAGATCACTGTACCCATAAACAAACACACAAAATATGAAAATGTGTTTGGCAGGAGTGCAGACTAACTAAAATAATTAATTAATACCGGGGTAATCTTGCTAAAAATGTCAATGTGTAAAAAAGTATCTCGTATCTTCTTCAGCTATCAATTGAAAATCTTATAAAACTGCGACTTGTCATATCCATCTTGGAGTAGTCGTATTAATTTGGCATTTATTAAAATTTGGAATACAAAATCGACCGATTTTGACTTTATTTCACAATTTTCTATGGCTTTATTTCACTTTAAATATGTATTTCAATAATCCGATACCAATTAATATTTTTTTATTTCTCAATATATTGGCTTTATTGCACCTCGACAGTTTATTGAGAATTATTAACATTTCTCTTAGCTTGGTATTATGTCTCATTTTTATTTGGAATTATTACACTCGATTTGTTGTATCATCATGCTCGATTAACATTTGTTTCCCAATTAAATTTTCACGATAAATCAAATAAAACATTTCAATTCATCGTACCTTCGATTGTTTTCACAAAACTTGTATTTACAAATATGTATGTATGTATGTATGTGTGCCAATGAAGTATTAATTATTTAACGTGTCAATATTTGTGATTGAGATTGCGAAAATCCGCTTATTTATAAGTAGGCAGATTTACGTATTTGCAGTTGTTGGCTGCGAGCAATATTGCGAGAATATTTGCACGCATTCCATAACTTAGTGTTATTAATTTTGACCCAATTTCGTGTGACCTCCTAGGCAATGAAGAAGAAATTAGTTTAATTTCGATTAGTTAATTTTTTTGGTTTAATTTGCAAAAAAAAATACATAGTAAGTTTAGAAAATTTTGCTATTGAAAACAGTGAGGATTTTTCTCAATCAAATTACCTTATAAGGACTAAAATCATTTGTCAGACTTCAAATACTTTTTTTTTTTGATAATTAAATAAAATCCTGGATTCACTACTGATGTGTATATACATATGTATACACACTTAAATTGCTTTCAATTCAAAACTCTAAATTTGAATCACAAATTTCAACCAAATCCAATTCGTTGAATACCGATAATATTTGCTTTCATTCATTCAAAGGCAAATAACTAGAAGCAAACTGCTGACATTTAGTCGCTAACACTATTTGCTTGTGCATCCAAATTTGATCAGACCATATGCTGATATGTCGACATTGGGTAAACGAATTAAGCGGTGATCAACATTGAAATGATGCCGAAAATGTATAGACCATTAACACATACAAACATATGTATGTACATTAGAGTGGCGACTTATTTTTTTGGGGCTACAATTTGATAAATTGATATGGAAAGAGAAGACAAATATTACTTAAACAATTCGGGAAGTAAAAATCATCGTGAAGCAAGCCAGGTGAAAGCAAATGAACAGTTGTTTAATTTTTTTTTCTGCTCTTTTCTGCTTTTTATTGATATCCAGGTGTCCAATTGTTGTCAAAGCGCACAAACATTTTTTTGCAAACATTCAAAGACGTGAAAAAAACTTAATTTAAATTTGTTTCGAAGTGTTTATTTCGAAATTTTTTGTAAACTTGAGAAAAAATAAGTGAAAGGAAAGCATACCAATCAAAAATAAAACTTCTTAGTAAAATTACTTATGTTTTGCTTGTTTATTTGTAAACAAACCAATACGATTTGACAGCCATTTGACATCTGAAAAAAATTTTAACAGCAGCGGCAAACACACCAAGCTTCTGACGACGCAACCTGTACTTATAAACCTTGGTAAAAATTATTCAAAAAAAAATTGATAAAATGTCAATTAAAAATCAGTAATTTAAAAATAAAAAAAGTTGTACCTCGGGATCCCGAAAAATTTTACCCATACATAGTATGAGTAGTATAAGTATATTTATAGTGCGTATTGCTAAATATGTTTTAAACTATTTCGAGATAAAACTAAATTCAATAAGATTATAATCCTAGTTAAAAACCATTGCTGGACATAATATTACTTTTTCCGGGACTACTTACAGCATTGCCAACTGTTTGAAATTTCTTTAATAAAACGAGTAATAACTACTAAAAAATATAGGAGGAAATTTCTATAAAATTTTGGCTGCCATGACATGATCTCCACTGGCATAAACTCAAGTACATAAATTGAAACTATGACATCCCCTGCAGTGTCATAACCCCATAATTTTACATGGCGTTATGGCACTGCAAAACGGTGCACCCTGTATATATGTATATCTCACTATATTTCTCCACCTATTGGCCTCATTGCAGAGCCTATAAGTTGAGATAAAATTAATAAGCACTTAATTAATTTTTTACGTCACACCGCCAACATCTTAAATCAATTCCATTACACAAAACACAAAATGATAAAAGCAACTTTTTATTCCGTTAGCGTAGTTTTACTATTTCATCATTTACATGCACCGGTTTGTGATGGCTACCAAGTTGGTAATTTAATTAAAAATGGTTGCCAATTCAAATGGCAAACATCACTAATTGGTTCATGATTGGAAATATTTCTATTTTCGTTTTTGCCCACCAACGTCGCTTTTAAAAAGGTCAAAGAGTAAAATGCGGTCAAATGTTTGTATGTGAATGTGATAAAATTTTCTTTTTAAAGGCGGCATACATAAAAAGCTTTATAGGCTTCGCTATCTTATTTTTTATTACAATTTTAAATTATTTTTGCGCAAGTTCTAAGAGAGGGCGTTTTTTATTTAATATTTATGAATTTGAAATTTTTTGAAATGGCCGCTAAGTTATAGTGATCTTTCGTTGGAGTTTGGGGCAGTATTACAACTATCAAACCAGAGAAAACAATTTTACCGGCAAATTCACTGACTCGTGGTTGAAATATCCCCAATTAGGCCACCACCAGCCAGAACCTTGCCGAAAGGGGGTGTGTTTAAAAATTTTATAAAAAATTCAGGTACTCAACTCAATATGTACGTTGTATGTACTAGTACAAAATTAGTATGTACTACACATATACCATATATACATACATACATTTAAAAAATACGTTGAGCATGCCACCCCCCTGATGTGTTATGAAATTGATTCACCGCCAACTGCAAAAGTTTGAATGAATGCTATGTAAACTGTCAATAACTGTGTTGATTGCAATCGATTACTATTGAAACTGAAATGTTTTTATGAAAATCAATTCGAGTATAAATGTACAAGAAATATTTTTAGCCTAAACCAACAATTTCGTGACACTCTCAACTTTGCATTTCATGGAAAAGTACAAAAGCCAAAAGGTTGTAATTGAATTTTATATTTGTTTAGATAGTGGACGCCCTTCCATTGAAAAAACAAGTGCAAATAAAATAAAGTAAAATAAAATAAAATAAAATAAAATAAAATAAAATAAAATAAAATAAAATAAAATAAAATAAAATAAAATAAAATAAAATAAAATAAAATAAAATAAAATAAAATAAAATAAAATAAAATAAAATAAAATAAAATAAAATAAAATAAAATAAAATAAAATAAAATAAAATAAAATCAAATAAAATAAAATAAAATAAAATAAAATAAAGTAAAATAAAATAAAATAAAATAAAATAAAATAAAATAAAATAAAATAAAATAAAATTAATTAATTAAAATAAAATAAAATTAAATAAAATAAAATAAAATAAAATAAAATAAAATAAAATAAAATAAAATAAAATAAAATAAAATAAAATAAAATAAAATAAAATAAAATAAAATAAAATAAAATAAAATAAAATAAAATAAAATAAAATAAAATAAAATAAAATAAAATAAATTAAATTAAATAAAATGAATGGAAATGATATAAAACTAGTTGAACTTCCACCATTGGGCGAATATTTCTTAAATTAATTATGTTTCAAGATTGAACAGTTCTTGAGTTAGAGTGCACTAAAGGATTGCAATTAAGATTTGAGAGAGTTAGCAATAAATCCTTAAAATATTCTGTAACATGCATTAACTTAGATAGCAATTAACTAAATTTAAAGCGAATGATATGTACATTAGAGTGTCCGGAATATCCGAATTTGATTTTTTCTAAACGACATTCCAACTTGAATATTTATTCTAATTCAATTTTATTTAGAATTGCAATTTATTACAGACTTTTCTTAGGATATTAAATTGAGTTACAGGAACTCATTCCTTAAAGTTCGCTGCGTGTTTTTTAGTAACTCCAATCAGCGTCTGTTAAAGCTTTTTATTTCTCGCGGAGAATCATTTAATTGCAGAAATTCACACAGAGAGCTTCTGACACCTATTTCTGTTTTCTTTTTTGGTTTTTTTTTTTTTTTTTTTTTTGGAGTTAAATCAATGAGTGAAAAAGTACAGTCAGAAAGTGATATTCCAGTCGCTTGATTTCGGACAATCTCAAAAAGTTCGACTAGCTAATCATGAGCTAAAAATTTAAAATATTCCTTTGTAAAAATGAGCACTCTAATATACAAACATTCATATACATACATATTTTAATAGTTAGTTACAGATATTTCACTTTGGCTTTTCATATGAATTAAGTTTAAGTACTTTATAGTTAGCTCGTATTATATTTCTTTTGCTGAAGGAAAAGCAGTTTGCCAGATGTGTATTTTATGAGAAATACCCAGCTGAGAAATCACTTAGTTGCAAATTGGTTTCAAAACTACGCTCCAAAAGAATGTTCTCATCTCAAACAAAATTTGAGATTTAATGTGACTGGATATGTTATAGCGAAATGTTGGGCTCCTGAGCAGTGGTTGGAGTCTGCATGAAAAAAAAACAGCCTTAGGAAAATGCTTCTTTTCGCCTAATCCCAGATTTTTCGTAGACTAATGGCATTTTTTTTCAGTGTAGTATGAATATGAGACTAATTCTAAAGTGAAGAAAAATGATACGCCTTGGGTCATGCCTATACGATCCACAAGTTCGAGCTTTGCCGCTGGATATATGTGCATTGTACTCAAATTATTCCGTCTTTCAGCACTTCGCGATTCTTGAAATATTTTATTTTTTGTTAGTACAGATTTTGTCTTTTTAGTACTAGTTCGAGTTGAGTGAAATAATGTTATTTATAAGCTGAATACTTTTTCTTACTAGTTGGTGTTTCACTCTCACATACATTCACTTACTCATATTAAGACATTTACCAACAACTCTCGCACAACCAAACAAACACAAAAGGCAAAACACCTTAGCCGTTTGGAAGCCATGCAAGGACATCGCACTTAACTTAATCCTGATTGATTTTAATGTACCTTACCTATGCACATGTGTACATTTACAGTTACAAAATTTTCTTTTCGTTTCATTTATCGCTTTTTTATAACAACAACTCGTTTACTTATGCTATTGGGGGTTTGAGCTTACTCGAGTTAAAGAGAAGAATTCGTTTGCATTTGCAAATGTTAGACTTAATCGGATGAAATGGTAAACGAATTTTTCATAGCCAATAGCAAAAAGGTGAGGTAAAGTAGAAAGCAAAACAAAAAAGTAAGCACACACAACCATACGGAAACATATGCTATTTTAGGTACGACATACAATGTCGCTTGTACTCGTTTCTGCTGTTACTTGGATTAGAGTTCTCAAATGGCTAGAAATCAAATATTTCAGATAAAATGAAAAAAGTGTAAAATAGTGTTGTGAAGCTATTTATTCGACGTGCAAATTCTGCTCGTTTTATTTTAGCTGGCATTGTTGTAGTTGCAATGCTTATCAGTGTCACCGCATTTGTTAACTTAAAAATAAATGCAAACACTTACTGTGTCTCACCTTGGCATCGGAACACTTAACAAGTTGGAGAAAATATTTTGTTTTTCTTTTTGCTCGTTATAAAACAAAAAAAGAAAATGAACAGCTCTATACTTGAACCATAACAGAAGTCACCGCAATGTTGTAACTATGACAGCTGGAAAATTTGGGTATGCTTCGAAAGCTTCAAAAGCTCTCAATTTATAAGTTTTTATTTTTATTATTTTTATTTTCATGTTTTGCAAAATCATGAACTTAATATTTAATTATTCAATTACGCTATTGTAGTTTTAAAAATATTAAATTAAAAAATGATAAAAACAAAAGCATAACAAATAAGAGCTTTCGAATTCCAAGCCTGCCGTAATATTCTGCTCAGGCTTATAATATTCATAACAATTTACATAGTACGAATGTTATGACCATGAGCTTCTACGAAAGAAGCAAAAACCTCGAGCACCCTATAGTCGTCTAATGACAGTTCATATAACTCGTTTACTCTACCGCAAATTGTATACTAACATATGCACAGATGCCTCTCGTTTGGCTCCACTTTTTATTTTTTGAAATTAAATTCTTTCCTGCAGCTTTTAGTTGCATATATTTCATTGCATCATGCTGTTTAAGTACATCCCATAGTTTTATTGTTAAACACACACATAGATAAATACGTATGTATATTCCCCGCAGCGCACTGAATAACTACTTTACACTTACTATAGTGAGCGAAAGTTCTAGTTCAGAATAAGCTCAAAAAGAATTGAATGATAATGCCCACGTTTTTACAAATATGTGTGAGCTTTTTGTAATATATTTGAGCTTTTTGTAATATCTTTGAGCTTTCTGTAATACATGTCAGTTTTTCTAAAATACAGTTGACATTTTTCGAAATTCACTTGGTATATCTGAAATACATTTGAGCTTTTTGAAATACATTTGAGCTTTAAATAAAACATTTTAGCGTTTTTAAAATAAAATTGTTATTTCCGGGATTGCAATTGTTAAATCTTAAATAAAGTAGGGCTTTCTGTAACACATTTGAGTTTAATACAATTAAGATTTCTGTAATGCATTTAAACTTTTTGTAAGCTTAAAAGCTTTTGTATAATGCATTTGAATTTTTCTAAACTGTATTAAACTGTATGCAACGTTTGAAATATATTTGAGCTTTTTGGAATACATTAAAGCTTTTGGAAATTTATTTGAGCTTTTTGGAAAACATTTGAGCTTTTCTGAATTATACCTGACTGTTATGGAAATATAATTGGTATATTTGAAATATATTTGAGCTTTTTGCAGTTTTTTTAGCTTTTCTGAAATCAAAATGGAATTTTTGGAAATGCAGTAAGAAAATCTTAAATCAGTCTACAAAAGTTCAGAACTAAAGATTTTCCCTACAGGGTTGCAGAATAATTTTTATTACCTGCTTATCTGCCATGTTCTACTTTTATTGCCGCCTCAAGATGTGAGACAACAACACGAAGCATTCATTGTTGTACATGGCTTGTTTCATTTCATTTGTTGTACAAATTTTCACTCTGACCTCACATTTATCGTTTGACTAAAGTACAACAATGTGCCAAAGTAGTTGCACCCATGGCAAATCCACCGCATTGTTTATATGCAATTATATATATCTACATATGTATGTATGTATGTTGATAGTATACGTATGTATATTTTAACATATTCCATTACAACTTTGTAATGTGTGTGCAAATGTGTGCGTAATTCGTTTGTAATCCTAAAGCATTCATGCTAATTTCTTACTTTTACTACCTTTACTTACATACATACATTTGTCTCTTTTTCCCACTAAAAACTGTGGTTACAAAGTAAATCGATTTTTTGTTTTATATGATTTTTCATTGTAGCATACGGAGAACTCATTTTACAGCTTGAGTGTATTTGTGAAATCAACTGTAATATTTATTGTTTTAAAGCACAATGACGCGGAGCTTAACATCTTTACGATATACATATATTAACAACAAAGGTGATTATGGCTGAAGCACGAGGTCTAGCTGAAAATGTAAAGCGGTTTTGATTACCGTTTACTTGTTCTAGAATCTATACATTAGACCGGTCGAAATAATATTTTTTTTTTTTTTTTGGTTATGTCATTAGAATTTTTCTTAAAAGCTTACTTTGCTAATTTTTTCTTGAGTCTGAGTTCGAAAATGTCAATCGCTCTTAGTATTAGTATTTTTATTAATATCTGAAGATAAAAATTTTGTTCTTGATACAAGAGAAAGGTGCTGTATTAATTTTGATGATATTGGCAGCAGCTACTTTTATCATTTGTTGAATAACTTCTAAAGGAAGCACCTAGAACCACCCAAAGTCGGTAATTTTTAAAATTGAAATATCCTCGCATAATCAGCTTAAATTGTCCCATTTTCTGTTGTCTGAATTTCACCATTTCATCAAATAGATTGCTTCTTTAGCCACCGCCATCACCCCAAAAATTGTTCATCATACGCCCTGGTGCACTTTATATTTATTTTTTCAAAGCAAAATGCTTCTAATACGCTAATTAAGCAACAAGTGTCAATTTGGGTAAAATTAAAAATACCAACTTGCAGCAGCTGGACGAACGACTGCACGAAACCACAAACGACTATGCAACTGAGCAATGTGGCATTAGCATTGGCAGCCAAAATAACGCGCAACCATACCATTTGTTGACCACATACTTTTGGCATGTGCATCCACTTCCTTTTCGCTACACCTTTTTTTTCGTTTGTGATGCCAATTGCCAACAGAACTCTTAATAGCTTAATGAATGCAAAGTGGTGATAAATTTGAAATTAAACCATTTTTATGATACAAGAAAGTAGAACACTTTTTCTACTCGGTGAATAAATAGAAATAAATACTTTGTCTGCTAAACTTTCTTAACATGTTTGAATAACAAAAGTTTAATTGCCGTAGAATTTTGTTTTATTTAAAGAGGACTTTTTTGGTGACAGGTAATAGTGTCACTGGTAATAGTGTCAATTGACACTATTTCCAGGGTAACTTGGAAATAGTGTCAACTGACACTATTGCGCTTTTGGAAATGGAAATAGTGTCAATTGACACTATTGCTATTTTAGGCAGCGGTTGTCTGCGCAGCGCAGTGTTGTAAGAGATAGATTTTTATTATTCCAAGTCCTTCTGCGTAGTACACCATTCTGCGTAGGCGGCCTTCGGCCGCGCTTATTATAAATAACCCTGGGCTACGCCATTCCAACTCCGGGTGGTTGCCCTGAACGGTGGCAACATGCCACCGTTCCCACTCTATGGGCGGGATCCATGGTATTTTTTTAATTTTTATTATCACCTGAAACTAATGATTATTATATCGCTCGATTTTTTATTTCAAATTTTCATCTTATGTTATTAGCTATTCACATATGTATATGCATGTACACTATATTTTTATTCCCTTTATGTTATCTTTATTGCCAATTCAGAAAGGTGTTCTGCACAAAAATACCTTGGATCCCGCCCTTAGAGTGGGAACGGTGGCATGTCGCAGAATGGTGTACTACGCAGAAGGACTTGGAATAATGTAGCCCAGGGTTGTTTTTTAAATTAAATTTAAAATTTTGCACATACGCGGTTTTGCGCCCACAACAGTGGTACCTCAAATGAAAGGTAGCATAATTACCTATCCAATACATAATTTGAATTTATTTCACACATAAAATGGGGATTTCGTGTTGGGGATTCTGATTTTAGGGATTTTTCCTTTGCGGATTTTGATTTTGGGGATAATGTGGTAGACCCGTTTTTAGCACTTTTGACACTATTTCCATTTCAGTTTGGAAATAGTGTCAATGACTTATTTTCCATTTTCTTGTTGACACTAATTCCATTTCGAAAGCGCAATAGTGTCAATTGACACTATTTCCAATTTAGAACGGAAATAGTGTCAATTGACACTATTACCAGTGACACTATTACCTGTCACCGACTTTTTTATTAGTATTGCCGCTGTTTGTATATAAACTTATTTAAATGTAAATTTTTCAAAGCAATAATCGCAGCGCATTCTTGACCTAAAATTTGTAATGCTTCAATATAGTCTCAAGTGCGAGATTTCAATCAATGTAGACACATTTTTAGAAAATTTGCTGGCGTCAACAAAGTTAAAGAAAATTTAAGCTAAACGAATTCTTAATATAAGTAAATCTATACGATTCAAAATCCCTTTAATTAAATATTTGTATAAACACCCGGCATTGCTGCTTAACAACATTTCACCTTTTTTAAGGGTTTTCTTTTCTTTACTTAAAGTCTTCTCCCAAAAACTACTTTCCCACAAATATCTTAGTCAGCTTGCGTACGCATCTTCACTGCATACAAATATAAAAAATCTAAGATTGCATCAATTTTATGGAATTTTTATCAAAGTGAAAAGTTGGCCTTTGTAGTAGGCGTCATTACCCCAAATATGTAGACACCATTTTAGGTACATATGTATGTACATATGTGTAAGACTGTCGTTATGTATATATACGTACTGCTATCAAATGTCTTTACAAAGAAAATCTTTTAAGTTAATCAAAGCAAAAAAATATCAGCGTTTCATGCACTGCTGAGCAAACAGAAATGAGAAAATACCACCAAAGCGCAAAACTCAAGATGCATGCTTGAGTTTATGACTATCTTGAGTTGATATTTACCAAAAAAAAAAAAAAAAAAAATCAAACAAAGTGTGACATGGCGTATGATGAACTTTTATGCAGGGAGTGGCTATGGAAAAATTTTGGATACGGGTCTGTTTTGCAATATTCGAGAAAAATAAAATAAAATAAAATAACAAATACGGCTTTTCTAAAAAATGTTAAAATTTATTAAATCAAATTGCTTTCTTTGTCACATACATACATATATTCATTTATAAGGTATACAATTTGAACTTAAACCTGCTTAAGCCATTATCCATGTAACTGCAGCTGAACTAGTAGTTACCTTGTTGTTAAAGTTTTTATGATTTTTAGCGCTTCTAATAATAGTTCGCTTTTACAAAGAGCATTAATGTCAAACTAATGCAAGAATTAACGTCATTGACATTAATTCACTCAGTGACATTAATTTCATTGACATTATGACACATCGCAGATTTGCCAAAAATTTCAAAATTTGAAACAAAATCATTTATAAGATCATTAGGCCATTGCAACTACCAAAATTTTAGCATTTTATCTGCATGAATGAAGGAGATACGGCAAGTTTCGGCGTTCTACCTCACTTTTAGAAAACTTTAGTAACGAGTGGGCGTGACTGTTCGCGCGATTTTGCTTATTTATAGTGCGTGTACTGCACACATACATAGTATCAAATTTCAAAATTCTATCTTACACGTTTCTAAAGTTATTACCACAGTCGGATTTGAAAATTGCTTAACTCGTTAGTGGGCTGTGCCACACCCACTTTAAAAAATTTTGCAAAACTTCTTATAAAGAATAAAACAAATTGATGTAACTGCCAAAATCTATCATTCTACCTTAATGGACCAATGAGATATGGGGGTATGAGTATTTGTACCTCCCTTTTAGATAACTTTTATCAAAAAGTGGGCGTGGTCGAAAAGCGATTTCGCTTATTTTCTTTGGGTGTATGTATGTTAGCCATAGTACACCTCATAGCAGTTTTCGCTATTCCAGCAAAAACGGTTCTGTAGTTATTAGCGGTCGAAGCTTGAAAATTGTTTAACTCATAAGTGGGCGGTAACACGCCCCTTTTCAAAAAAATTGTTAAAAAGTAAAAATATCAATCGAAGAATCAATTCAATAAAGCTGCCAAATATTATTTTATATGATTTCGAGGTTGGAAAATTTAAATTTTTTAAATTTTTAAATAGCAACCTAACTCTGGGCGGACATATCTTAATCGAATTCTCTACTCATTCGAAGACCTTCACTGCAAGGATTTTTTAAAGTTATCTATCGTTTTTTTTTTTCATTTAAACTTCTTTTGAAAAATTCACGCTCTCCCTTCTTTGTTGCTAAGTCAGCCTTACCTAGGTTAGGTTGGCACCAATATTACTAATACTGTCATAATAGCTTTTACAATGTATCATTTGCTTATGTTGCATAAATGTTAACATATACTTAGTTAATTTGATGTATAGCTTGGAGATCATTATGCGCTTGAAATATTCCTACAAATTAAACGTCACAACATAAACGCAGTAGACGGCACCTACACAGAATTCCAATCACATTAAATGGCATTTGCCTACAGTTGCCATATTATGGGAGTCCAATACTATTGCGCTGACCAAGCAAAGATATCCGTATTACAATTTCAAATAGCTCTCAACTTCAATGCTCACAGGTAAGCAAATGTACATGTATGTATGTGTGAGTGGCAACTCCTCAATCCTAATGAGATATTGCTTACACTTGTCAATGGTAACAAAAACTGGGTCGGCAGTAAAAGCTTAAAAGAACAGTAAGTCAATCAGTTCGTTTCCCAGCAAGTAAGAAAATCGATGTTCGATTGGATTGTAATTAATAGAAAGGAATGCTAGCAACTATACATGAATATTTGGCTAATTTGGTAATAAATCTAGTAAAGTGGAAATGACAATTTTACTTCACTTATCGTGTGGTCTTATCTTAGTTAGTCAACCAAATATTTAAGAGGCGAATAGGCTACACAGAATTGCATACTTAAAAATCATTTTAAAATTGTTGACCAAATTTTGACATTTTCAAGGAATTTTCAGTATTTTCGCATAAGCTTACAAACACTGCTTGGAAAAATTTCTATTAAAAAACCCACCTCTCTTTTCACATAAAATCAACAAATGAATCTAAGTTGAAGCAGTTTTCATAATATATTAGCAGAACCAACTGCATCATTTTCACTACGAGCCGCTGTACTCTTCTCCAAAGTCGCATGCCAATTTTTCCTAAAAATACTTAATCAAATATCATTCTCTAGTTCTTTAACTTGAAACTGCAATTGACATATTTCACACTTGCAAGCAGCAAGAAAAAAGATTTTGTGCCAACCCGTGCTTAATACTCAACCTTGCAAATGAAGAGACAAACTTCAACATCAGTAAAAATCTGTATTTACGAAATCTAACACTTTTATTCTCAAATTGGGTCAATATCTAGCTTCCATTCTCCAAACATCTCCAATTGAACGTACGAGAACTAAAAGCAAAGTACAAAACAAAAATCAGGTAAACAAGTTGAGAAACAGAAGCAAATGAAATCGAAGCAAGCAAATTTGTACGTGATGAAAGCAAAAACGTGCCAAGCACGTTTAAAAAAAATATGTACATTAGACTGGGGTGAAAAAAATTTGTAATGGCGAGCAATAACTTTGATTATATTATGCTATAAATATATCTAAATATACACCAATTATTCTAAATGGTATAAAATATAGGTCAATTAAATTTAAAAAAAAATTATAAAAATCGAAAAATCACTAATTATTATTTTTTTTTTTTCATCGAGTCTTCTAAATAGCAAAATATTTATACTGAAGAGTAGGCAACGCCACGCCAAAAAAAAAAAATTTTAGACTCATGTTTTGTTTGAACATCTTACATAGCTGGACGTACAGTTGCGCTTAATACAATAGTAGTGAAATTCAATTGGATCTCGTTCGGTGAAATAATGAAAAATCCACCAATAAAAAAAATTTAAAGTTAAAAAAAGTTAAGGAAAATTAATTACTTAAACCTAAAAAGTGGGCATCAAAATCTGAAAAAAATTATTTAAGAATTTCTACAAAATTTTTGAGAGTGCAGTTTTTTATCCCAATCAATTTAAGTGAAATATTGTGCAAGTTACCAATTAGTCAAAAATTTCCTTAAATTTGGAGAATGTTTTTCGTGGAGGCAGTTGAGTAATTTCTTTTATAAGAAAAACTTTAAATATTTAATTTTAAATAGCAAACAATTTTAAAATTTAAGAAACTCAGATATATTTTTGAACGTATTCTGAATTGTACGTTATTATAATAAAAATGATTGGTCTATAAAACTATGTACTCAAATATTGCCTAGAAATTCTGCCAAAAATTTTGCAGAATTTTATGGTCATTTTTTCGCATTATAAAAATACGAACAATAAACTGAAACAAAAACAAAAAAATAATTACCAAGTCTAATATCCATATATCTATGTATATCATATATGGAGAGAAGTATAAGAACAAAAAAAAGTATAAATGGAAAACGTGCACACTTTTGCAAGCTACCAACATTTTTTTTCTTCTAAAAATCGTAGGAGTTAACAATCCTCGCACTGCTCTTAGCACTTAAATGCACACAAAACCATTGAATGCCACACCATCAATTCAAGTGGTCTCAAAAGTTTTGAGGCGTGCAGTAAGGCTGCAATTTTTTTAATACGAAGAAGAAGAAGAAAAACTGCAATACTCACTAATAAAAGCCAAATCTAATAGGCGCTAAAGAAGTTTACTAAACTTCAGGTGTGGGCGATGTGATAAAAAGAAAAAATATTGAAAAAATAACCAGCAAAGCGAAAAAAAGGCATCACCAAAATATAAGTCCATGAGCCGATATACTATCCAAAATGCCTTCTCCCCTTTCGTCTGCGAAGCCTAGTTAAGGGCATCCCGTGTTGTCCAGCGTACATATTTCGTCTTTATTGCAAGATATTCTAAGAGCTCCGTTGTAGTTTCTGCTGTAGTTTGCCTTTGTTTTTAAATAACAGCGACCAATTTTCAAGAAGTTGACATCCTTGATCTATTTATTAAAGCTTCACACATTTCACTGATATCACATTATCAGTAAGAGCCATGCTTATGACACTGATTTACATACCTACCCAGCAGATAAACCAACTAGTAAGCGACTGGTACTTCTATAATAAAGATTTCATAGTCCATGGTCATCCCTAAAAGGTGCTTTGGAAGGTGTTCCAAATTTGGTAAGAATTAGTCAATCTCCTACTCACTTCAATACTTCCGAGCATGTTAAATAAGTACTCAAAATAAAAATTTAAAAAATTAATATCTACTTGCACTTATACAATTCGGGGAGCTCAAGTAAATTTCAATAATTTAAAATTTATTTTTTTTCTTACAGATTTGGTATTTTTTAGCTTACTTGCCAAGAGTTTAAAAATTTAAATTTTTTCTGTTATGTTGTTTCACTGTTGGGTATAAATTCTCGAAAAACGCACCATCTACTCACACCTACATACATATGTAGCACACCGCAACTTCACAATCCTCTTTTGATGAATTCACCTGAATTGCCACAACAATAGCCTATCAACACTACAACCAATTCAATACAAGCAATTACTATTTGCCTATGAAAATTTGCTTGTTTGCCATCATTAGCGCAAAACAGTTCTCACAGCGAGATTGAATGAATGAAAACGCATGAATTTCCAAGCAAACACATTTCAATGCTCAACAGCGGTGTACCCTGATGATAGTGAGTGAACACAAAATTGCAATATCATCACGGTATTTATGCACATTCTTCGTGCAACAAGACAACGCCTATCCTATTTGGGTTTACAGCGCAAATAGGCACGCAATCTCCTTACACACACACACACACAAACGTACACACGTACAATGTTATATTTGCATTCGCTGCTTGCATCATGTGCTATACGACAATCATAGCAAATGCGATGCAATAAAACGTAATGCGATTTGCGATGAGATTCTCTGTACAATTGTTGCTTGTTCGATACATATTGTTAGTGCTTTATACGCAATAACTTGAAACAGCGGCGTGGTTTCGGGGATTATGGAGGTGTGTGTGTACTTAATTATTATTAAAATTCTTCAAATCAAAAGTGAGTGAGTTTTATTCGTGTTTGTATTTGTTACCTTACCTACGCTATCACTATCACTATCACTATCACTATCAGTATGACTATCACTATCACTATCACTATCACTATCACTATCACTATCACTATCACTATCACTATCACTATCACTATCACTATCACTATCACTATCACTATCACTATCACTATCACTATCACTATCACTATCACTATCACTATCACTATCACTATCACTATCACTATCACTATCACTATCACTATCACTATCACTATCACTATCACTATCACTATCACTATCACTATCACTATCACTATCACTATCACTATCACTATCACTATCACTATCACTATCACTATCACTATCACTGTCACTATCACTATCACTATCACTATCACTATCAATATCACTATCACTATCACTATCACTATCAATATAACTACCACTCTCACTCTCACTATCACTATCGCTAACACTAAAACTATTACTATCTCCTAATCTCCTTCGAAAAAACACTTAATTAGTTTTTAATAATGTCTCAATCACTACTACTATGCCCAAACGAAAAAAGTCTTAACAACGTCCTTGCCTTACAAGCACAGAACCAGCGCAAAATTGCAACTTCGCCATTTCCAGGCAAACAAACAATAGCAGAAAAATGTGCAAAGCAAATAGCGAATAGCAAATGGCAAACGACTTGTCTCGCATAGTAAATTCCATACCATTTTCTTACAAAAGCATTTTATTTGTTGCAAATACTTACGCGCTCAATTGCATGTTACTCATACGCACTGTACGTCGCTGCCAATACGCTTGACAACATATGGTTGTGTAATTCACAATGCAATGTGTAATAGACAATTGCGTGAGGAAATGTCAACTAGCTCTTCAAAATTACGCCTTAGTCATCTAAATTGATATTCCACTTAACATATTTTTGTTTGGATTTTGTAATTTGAAAAGAAAAAGAATATGCATGAAGAAATTTCCATTTTGCGTGTTATTTGGAGCATTCTAAATGACATTATGGCTGCATATTGCGTCAGAGCAGAGAAGTGGATATATTTCAAGCAGATACTCATTTTGAAATTTTTTCCAAAGTTTAGTGTTCTCATAAGCTACACTTCTGCAGTACTTCGAGAATGGATTGTACCCCTCTTTATACTTTTTCTGTTGGATAAATTCCCAATTATTTATCGTATAATATCCAAAAAACAATGCTCAGATCATTGCTAATTAATTAATCATTTCTAGTAAATTTCTATTTAAAAATGGCTGGCATTTTTTTTATGGAATCTTTCCCCCTTTAGTTTTTGCAATCACACCGTGTTAAATTCCTATTAACATTAATAATGATTAATTTCTTTGGCTCTTGTAGATTTAATGATTAATTAGTTTCATGATTATTAGTCAGAAAGTATTAATTAATTAATTAAAAAATAATCGCAAATAATCGAAAATAATCATGATTGGTGGCAATTAAAAAAAAAATCAAATATAATTGGAAATAATTGTGAATTATTTTCAATTAAAAAAAATATAACGTGGTTTAATTCCTTCAAGTAATCAAGTAATTAAAATGAAACAAACAATTAAAACTAATTAAAAATAATAATTTGATTACATTAATCAAATTAACCATATAATTAAAAGTAATGAAGTAAAAATTAATGAAAATCAATTATATCAATCAAATCAATCAAATTTATTAAAACGAATCATTTCATTACATTAATGAAATTAATTAAAAATTAGTCACAAATAATGAAGTAATTACATTAATCATATTAATCTTATAATTAAAAAAAATCAAAATTAATTGGCATTAGTTAACCACTTTAATAATCTTACCAAGCTTAGTTCAGCTGAGAGCAAAAGAACCATCTTAGCTTG
Source organism: Sphenella marginata (assembly GCA_951509765.1). NCBI lineage: Eukaryota > Metazoa > Arthropoda > Insecta > Diptera > Tephritidae > Sphenella > Sphenella marginata. The sequence continues at coordinate 15,704,378 of OX608083.1, forward strand.
AAGCACCGTCACAGCTCTCGATATCAATATTATTCCAATATTGAAAAGATTTTTGATTTCTCAATTTTTAATTTTATATTGCGATATCCGGCTAGATCATCTTCGGGAGATTTTAATTGATACTTAACTCCGACTCGCAGGAAACACTAATATATATTTATTTTTTTTATGAGAAAAATTTCAAAATAAGAACTAGTTGCCCGACTACTCCTAAAAGTACGCCAAAAAGTAAACTCTACTTACACTTTAATTGCTCAAAGCCCTTTATAACGCCCTTACTAGCTATGAAGTGGTGGCATTGCGGTTTAAACCTTTAATTAAACACCTCCATACCTACACCACACTTAAATGCGAACTTGTAAGATTTCAGTTCAAGTTGTTGACCTTACAAACGTGATTGATTAGGTGTACGCCACTTCACGCAACAATTCAACTTCACTTTGTGAGTGTCACTTAATTATGCAGATTAGTCTGATAGGTCACGCATACGCCATGTCAGCATTAAATACACACAAAGCAATTACCACATGTACTTTAGACTGAGCGTTGAAAAAAATTGTTGTTTTTTTAATTCTATATATTCATGTTATTGTTTTGGAATTGCTAATTTAGATTTCTAATTAATTTGGGGGTAAAATATTTTAGTTGTTTTTAGTTTTTCTTGGTCAGTCTAATGTCCCACCGTGATTCATACTTATCATTTTTTTGTTGTTCTTGTAAGTTGATGTTTAGTAAATTTGTGTGTTCTTTGTCAGTAAACATAAGTATTTTAAGTGTGTGATTTACTGCACTTAGACTCGACCGTGAAATAAGCACTAACTAAAACATGTGTATTAGGGTGGACAAAAAAATTTAGTTTTTTTTATTACTATAATATATTACTAATGAAAAATATTTTCCCATATCAAGAACTTTCAATTTTAGTAGTCTCCAAATTTTAGTAGTAAACGAGGTTCACAAAAACCTTCTAGTAGAACGCTTTTTTAACTCGCCCAATTCATCAAATTAATTTTTTTTCATCCATCCTAACATGAAAATGTTTTGTAATCATAATTAAAAAATTGTTTGTTCCTTCTCGAACAGCTAAAGTAACTATAAAGACGATAGCAGAAGTCTATTGGGCAACCCAGCTTCGTATAACGAACAAAATCTCAAGGCAACGAATTTATAAATTGTATGAAAGTTGTTTGTGTATTCATTAAATATATATATTTAGTTATTTAGAAAAAAGTTTAGAGACATCTGCCTTCATTTAACCTATAACCCCTTACTTCATTTTAGAAAAATTACAATGAATTATATATACAACATGAAGGAACTTCGTAAGTTGATATTAAAGAAAAATTAAAATTTTTCGCCCAGCTTTGTCATGGGATGCCATGTTTCGAAGTGTCAAGCTTCTATAAGACCCCTTTTCGGACACTTGGGATATAAAGCGCTGTTAGAATAGTTCGCAACTAAGCTATGATGCACTGTGACGTCATGACGTCATGATTTCATTTTGCTCTAATGTGCCATTTTTCGTTTCTATTTCTTCTTAATCCCAACATTATAGTTCTACCCACACAAACGGCTCTCTTCACTCATTTCAAAGTGTTGCTTTTGCCACTTTGTTTTTGTTATGCCGCTTGCAGCTATTAAAACATCAAGCGCAACGCTTTTGTCTAAAGGCAAAACTACTCTTTCGTTTATTTTTATTTATTTTTGGTCTTTTGCTTTAAGAAGAGAAATGAATGCGCAATGCAGAAACTCAAAATATGTAGATACTCTTTAATAAGTAAATAAAGCATATTTGCTTTGCTCATTGTTATGGTTATAAAATTTTATTTTTTTTTCAAATTAAATAATTTTTTGTATTTTCTTTTATAACCAAGTATATTAAAAACGGTCCCTTTTTATTCATAACACACTTATGGGAGAGCGAATAATAAAAGTTTCAAAGCTTTATGAAAATTTATAATTTTTCTTTGAAAATCTGATGTGAATAAGACGCTCGCAGCTAAGGCGCTAAAACTATAGGCATGAAATGTAAAGGCGGATACAAGAGGGATTTTCGGGTCCAATTCCTCCCCCCTTACGAATCCAAAACGTCATTATTTCCAGGTACTATTGATAAAAGATGACCACGATATTTCATAGAAAAAAATTTGGAATCCCTCCCTTCCCAAAATTTTGGATCCGCCACTGATGTAATGGTTTCAAAAAGTTGATATGATGTTTCTTAGTATGATGAGTAGACCCACCAATACGCATGTCAAAAAGGTCAGGGCGTTCGATTTTCCATTCTTTGTCTGTTTAAGTGAAACTAGTCTTTATATATACAATGAAACAAATAAAACAAATAAACCCCACAATCAGCAATGATTTTTCTGTCTTTCATATATTAATATGAAAAAAAACCCGTTTTTTTTTAATGGGTACCCGATATCGAAAAATCGATTTAATTTTTGAAATCAGCATGGCTTAGTACTTGTAGGTGTAAAGTTTCAACAAGTTCTGAAGACTAATTCCGTTTTTCTAAACATATGTCTACGACGATTATGAGTTATTTTACCATTTGATAAAATTGAAAAAAAAAAAAAAAATTTTTTTTATTAATTCGTAACAGCGGCTGAAAAACGGATTTTTTTCTGATATTGGTGTGATATAGTCCTTTGAGGTGTAAAGTTTCAGCCAATTCTGACCACTCCTTCTATTTTTGTTGATCTTTTATATGGAGTCGCGGCACTGTGGGCCGTAAGCGCTCAACCCAGCAAACAAAATTTGTTTTATTTCGAGCTCTACTGCTTGAATCGAAATACTTCCTTCGCAAAAATTTTATGATTTTTTACGGTCTTCAATTAACTGACATTAGGCTGTTACATTAGGGTGGTAGAAACTGAGATATGGTGGGTAAGTACCACAACGAAACGTATGAGCTCAATGAACTTTCTTGAGAAAAACCTCCTCTTTGAGACAAAAAAATTGATGTGTCACACTTTAAAATCCGACAACAAATGCCAAAGATATGAATAAAAATGTAGTTGGGCGATGTCTAGGGTTGCCAGAAAAAAAAAATTTTTTTTTTAAATGTTTTTCAAAAACACTTCATATGAGGGGGAGTACGGACGACTTTTTTTTTTGCCTGTAAGGCGAGACGCTCTAATATACATACATACATTAATCATTTGTCGGAACAAAGTAGATCGCAACAATACATCGCATAGCTACTATACAATCGACTCTTCCGAAAAGCGGCTATTGGTCTCTTAGTGGATGATTGCCATTTTCATTCATTTGTTCCTCCTTTTAGTGATTAAGTGCATACTTAAATGTCATGGCATTATTTCCATAGCAAGTATTTATTATTTGTATTTTTCACGTTTTTCTCTCTTTACACAAAGGCGTACAAACATTCTGCTTTTAATTTGTGTATGCTCGATCTGTTTGGGCTTTTTATAATCCCTTTAAAAGTATTGCTTTTACTTGATCGAAATTGGATAGTAATTGTTTTTTCATTTGACTTTTGTTTTCTGCTTAAAAACATCCTTCTTGAAAAGTAATGAAGCGGATGTAAAAATGTTGAAAGTAAAAATTGATGCAATGGCAGACGACCTACATATATGTATGTTGTTGAATGTTTTTGTTGTCATATGTGTTCAAGTATATTAAAAACGGCCCAATCAAAATTCATTACTTTCTTTTAGGGTTTGTGGGTGCCTAATTAATAAGCGCAAAATATAGGAAAAAAGGGGCATGGCATCTAACATATAAAATTTATTTTTTAACCTGAATATCTTACAAATTTGTAAAACAGTTTTAGCTAGACCACCGAAAATTGTCATAGAGATATACATAATATATTAATAGCTATGTATATATTTCATTGTTTTTTTTTTTCATTTAAAAAAATTTATATTTACGAAATAATCAATTGCGAATGTTTCTAAATATTATTTTTTTTCCCCTAAATTTAAATTAACATTCAACTTCTATGGCAGCGGTTAAGTAAAGAGTGATCACTCAACCGCACAACACAACAGCTCACCTGGGCACAATTGCGAAGCATTCGAACGAATAGCGCGGTTGATAGGTATGCTTGTATGTGTGTTTGAGGTTTACTCATCTGTGGAAAATATTCTTACATTAAAGAAAAAAAATATTTTTACAATTTTATGTGAAAGTTCAACGATCAAAAGCACCATGAACCAACGCGTAATTGTAATGTGCATAAATCTTAAAAATGTTTGCTCGAATTGCCACGCATGCAAGAATCTACGTTTGAAAAGCTTCAAAATGCGAACACACAGTTGAATGTGTACAAGAGCGTACCTATGACTATATGTACATAAATCCACATTTGGTCATATTTCATATATTAAAAAACAAGAATGCTTTACCATAAATATGTCGATGCGTGCAAAGGCCGTAGATTATCTTTAGCGAAATGCAAATATCAATTGGGACAGAGAGCTCACCATTCTTTTTGAGCGGTAACTGACGAAAGTTGAAATTCCAGCGGATGATTGTTTAAGAGCGTTGTTGTTGTTTTAGCAACAAAATCACTCCCCGAAGGTTTAGGGGAGTGTTGTCGAAATAACAGTCCTTGGCCGGATATGAATCCGGTACGCTCCGATACTCCCTTGCGGTACTGCCCGACTGTCGTGGTAGCGATTTGGTATGACCAGTGGAACCTTCTAGGTCATGTCATCCCTCCTTCCGAAAGGAAAGAGAAGATGGGTAAGGAGAGGTGACAGGCATCATATCCGTAGATCAACCAACTAATTATAAAAATATTAATTTTAAATCAAGAATATCAGTTTAAAAAATACACCAACACAGATGCCAAAAACGTATACACCTATATAGCCGTTGTTGTGTGAGTTCACTGTAGTTGACCAATGAAAAAGAAGTATTCGCTCTAAAATGCCACTGTCATTTGAGTAAATATGTGGTACATTTCAGCTTAAATTGTTGTTATTGTATTAATCACTCAGTAGTTACGATTGGTAAGTTCCTTTAATTGCGGAAGTTATAAAAATAAATTCGAACGCAAATAAATTTTGTGCATTTTGTCGAAGTAAGGTAATTAATTGTTTGTTTATTAAGAAATTTCAATGGAAATTCGTTGTGAACTGACAAACAAAGAAATTATTAATTAATACATATCCCGTTATTTATGATACATACCTACACACACCCAATGGCGCGTACAATTCGAGTGATTGAATTTAATAAACACCTTTGCGTTTGCATTAAAAATTAATTAAATGAATTCTTTGATGTGGTGAGTTAATTAAAAACGCAGTATGCGTAGGCATAACGGAGCAACTATTGTCCATCAGTCAGTTACATAATAATTCAGTTATTTACCGTTGTATTAAAAGGTAAAATTAAAATTTTTCTGCGTAAAGAAGTGCATTATTTACACATAGTTGTGGTTTTTGCGCAAACATTTCACTCGCCACAATAAAATTATGAACTCTCAGAAATTTTTTCTTTTGCTATAAATGCGCCGGGGGTAGAGAAAATAGTATGACTTTTGTTGGCATTTTTAGCGGGAATAACAATTTTTTTCTAGCTCTAATAAAATACCATACATATGTATAGGGGGCGTGACACCTCCCATACAAATGGAATTTTTCATAGTCCATATATCTTGAAGTATTTGAGTTAGGCCACTGAAATTTGGTTAGGGGTTGAATGAGATGAAGCGCTAACACCTGCATGACAACTGAAGATAACGAAAAATGGGGCGTGGTACCTCCCAATCGAATATAATTCTTTATAGCCAATATTTCTAGAAGTTTTATTCTAGACCACTGAAATTCGGCAAGGGGATATATTAGGTTAAACAAATTTAATTTGTTTTATTGGCATTGGGGTAAAGGCTAGTAAGTGTATAAAAAAAGTGTTTTCTTCTCTGTGCAGGCCTCGCTCTCCTGATGCCGAACTCCAGCGTTGATAGGAAACCATCTTTGATTATGGGCTCCACAAAGCTTTTTTAGGCATTATCGGAACGAGCTGGAAAATTATGAATGTATTTTATTTAGACTTCTAACCCATGTTTTAAGAAAATAAAATTATAATTTCAAAAAAAAATTGTTTTAGGCTCAATAAAAATATTTAAAGCTTTAAAAATATTTCGAATCTATATACATACATACATTCTATTGCTCATTTGCTTCATTTTCCTCCAATGTCACTGCCATTTATTTAAAAATGTCTTTGCTCTTGAATTCTCCGAAAACTCCGATGGCTTATTAAAAACGACAAATAGTAGCAAGAGAGCAAAAGCAACTATGCAAATATGCTATTCTTTTTAATTAAAGAATTCTTTATCCTGCAAAATTGTTCTATGACTTTCTCTACTCCCACCTTGCGGCTCATTTGTCTTTCATGAAATTTGTTTGCCTACATTAACGACATACATACATACATACAAATGGAAACTTACATGGTATTATTGTATTGTGGGAGTAGAACTTTTTGAGTAGGAGAGCTTGCTTTATGTCTGGAAAATATTAATTACAATACAATGATTTACATTATTTTTATTTTAGTGTGCTTTTTGTTTCATTTTAATTTTCAGAAAGTTTTAATGGTAAATATTTTGGCAGACATTTCTTATGCCAATATTTTATTATATAAAAGATGAGAAACAAATTGGTTTTCAAATTGTTTTATAAGAAAATATTTAATTCTCACAAATTAAACAAGACAAAAATATGTGGAATTTCAAAATGGGTACATCTCGAATTTTTCATTTACATATGTCATCGTCTTATACGAGGTAATCTTTTTTCATATGCCAATGAAATGAAAACTTTTGTCAAGGCTATGGTTAGGGACATGCTTCAGTTATTGTATTAAATTAGTAAATGATACCAATTAAATGTTTTCTTCTCCTATTTTTCTGCTATTCACTGCCCTACCTACTCCAAATAAATCAAATGAACTTTTTGTTTACTATAGTTGACTTCTACAGTTCTAATTACAACATTGACACTCCGTTCATGCAAGTAAAACGAAGTGACAGTTTGCTGATTACTAGAGTTGAAGCGAAAATAGAGGAAAAAGCAAAAGAAGACCAATTACGAATTAGCTTGCATTAGCTAAAGCAGAATTCTGAAGTGTTGGGAGAGTTGGGTATAACTGGTCCTTAAAAATATATTTGCCAAAATTTTCACATATTTTTTAGCAACTATTTTATTAAATTTTTTTGTTTTTCACTTCTAAGTACTTTTTTATAAATTTTGATGATACTTTTTTTGTATTGACTAAACAAGAGTTCTGAAGTCCTTTCAAAGTTGAGTATAACTGGTCCTTAAAAATATGTATTATCATCATTGTGAGCAAATTTTTTTTTCCTCGAATTCTAAGTTTTTTTTTAACATCATCATTAACAATAAAATTCATTTTCACTTATTTGCTTTTCTTCAAACCTTTCGGTTCTTTATTTTCATCCACGTAACAACTGCAATGCTACTCCTCGAATCTGGTACTTATCGCAAGCCTTGTTACTCAACTATTTTTGTAAGACGACACAGTTAAGTATTTGTTGAGAAGCTTTGCGACTACTTCTTGGTCACTCAATGGTGTCAAGTGTTAGCTGCAATTGCAGAGTACATTTATATTTAGTAACTGACTACCCGTTGAAGAGACAAAACGACGACTTATCAGAATCAGCAAAAAAAAATGAATTATCTGTGTGAAATATTTTTGTGTGATTATTTTGAACATTTACAAGCACTAGTCAAGGAATTTAAAATTATAATGTAATGTTAAATTTTTGGGAAAATCAGTTTTACTGATTCTTGTACGAAATCTCTGTTATGCTGAAAGCATTGTTGTTACTGCATGTTGGGAAATAATGTTGCGAATGTTACAAATATTACTCGGCAACATTGGTCATGGTACACGAATAACAGTAACATGCACATGAGCGAAGAGAGCAAATGGCGCGCAACAACCACTGGTTGATTCACTGTAGTATTAGCAGACGTGCGATGACATATTTTGTCTTTTCCAAAAGTTGGAATTTATTTTTTTTTTTGTTTTTTTGTGTGTGTTAACACTTCATTGGACATTAAGATATTCAATTCAAGCAATATCTGTTGATGGCAGATATTATACAAAAAATTATAGAAAAAATCATTATGGAGGCAATAGTACCCAGTTTTTATAATTTTTTTTTATATGTTTGGGAGCGCATCACTCAAAAACTACTAAATATAATTAACTAATTCCACGACTGCATTATTAGATGCCTAACCTAAGATTTAAGAGATCCTTTATTTAGATTAATCGGATACTCGATAGTTTTTAGAGTTACTGACGTGTGACCCAAAGTGTGTTAGTGATTTAAATCAGAATCTGGCTGACTTTTTTAACTAAGTAAAAAAAATTTTAAAAGTTAAAAAAAGCAGAAAAAGGCCATTATTTATATTATAGACTTTTTAAAAAAAAAAATTTTTTATTGTATGTTCATTTATCACAGTGTATACTTTCTAAAGCTGATTTAAGCAATCAAAGCATAAATTATATCTGTTCCGTCTATTTTCAAACATGCATTTAATTTATAAATCACAAAAAAAGGAAGCTCCTGTTTCAGTTTTTAGATAAGTTATAATATTAGACTATTCTAAAAAAAAAAATTTTTTTTTATCTCTAGGCTTTTAAAGTATTTTTCTAGTTTAGGACTTTATACCTGCCTAATGGTATAAAGATTTTTAAAATCGGTTCAGCACTTCTGTAGTAAGTAACTACAGCTTAAAAGCAGCTATTAATGGATATTTTCAAATATTTCGATTCTTTACCATGCCTACAATTTTTCGAAAATACAATTTCTAAAAATGAGGTTATGTCTGTGCTGGTAAAATATGCATCTATGTAATTTTGTCAAAATTTTATATCGTTGGGTTCAAAATGTACCGCTTTTAATAGATTAAATATGAAGTTCATCTTTAGCTAAACCCATTTCAAATTTTACAAAACTTTTTTAGTATAAAACATCGGAGCATATACATACATATATTGCCGAGACTTGGCGATGTCGGTAAGCAGCAAATGACAGTAGTAAAATTCTAAGGCTGGCATTTGAATTAAGAATACGCACAACTATAGACGTATTTCAATAAATATTTTATGTCTAAGAGATAGCTTGTGGACAGTAAACCTAAGTACTTCGGGCCTTAAAGATTTCTTTATAAAAGTGTTGAGATTATTATTATCACTATTTTTTTCTGCTTTATAGGAGATTTTTTTCAAATGCAAAACTAACTTTTTAACTCCTTTTGGTGCTACAAATTTACACAGTATCACCCGTCGTTCATGGTCTTTCACTTTAGATAACTAGTTAGCAACTTCTGCACAAATTTCACACCACGTTTGTATGACTTTACGTATTTACGCTTTTCTTCTCGTTTATTTCAATTGTTGCAACTTGTTTTAAAGTGGTTCCATGTTGTTGCGAGAGATGGGGCGTTATTTGGCCGGCACTCCACAATGTCAATTAAATGAAATAATGTTGTTTTTGCATGGATATATTTAGACAGTTGGACCGTGGGGTGAGGGATTAAGTATTTAATTATTGTGTTGCTGACTAATTTAAACACACACTTCTCAGTTGAGCACTGGCTTTTATTTATAAATCAGCAAAAGAAATAATCAATTCAAAGTTAAGCGATTTTTTTTTAACCGTGTAGATATATTCACTTCCCAAAAAAAAAAAAAAAAACTGTTCCAGCACTCACATTCAATTCACGAAAATTCTCTCTTTACAAACAGCTATGTACATTCTAAACTGTCATTTCTGATTTACAAGCAAATGGCATAATACCACTTTAAAATTCGACGTACATTGCGTATACGTAACTTTACATTCAACTCACTTTATTTTTGAATCAAACTACAAATCTTTTGAGCTCTTATGCTTTTCCAACTATTATTATATAATAATACTTCCTCTTCTTTTAAAATATATGAACAATAGCAAGTGAAAAAAAATGAGACAATAACAACAAAAATACAAAGGAGTGCACGTCAATTTAGAGCTCAGTAACTTCATTCACAATTCACTTAAAAGTGCAACGTTGCGTATGAGTAACACAATTGAAATTTCGTTTTTTTTTTTTGTTATAGAAAAATGTTAAAAAATGATAGCAGAAATGCGCATTCGTAACATTCAAAGTACTTACTTGACGCTGCTTTCCTTTCGATATTCGGTGACACGCTATGATTTGTATGCAATTGCGCTTGCCAGCTATGGATATCATATTGAGGGCGCACACATACAATGTGTTTCATAACTATAACGCTCGGGAAATTTATGTTCTTAAAGGTGAGCAAAATGTAGATTATTGCGAGATTTCTAAAAGAAAAACATTTAAAAAAACAAAATTTAAAAATCGGCCTAAAGTTGTGTTCGGTTATTTCACAAAATTTTTAAAAAAAAAGTTCAAAAGTTGTTTTCAAAGCATTTCAAAATTTTTTTAAAATACCCTAATATGATACAGCGTTAGGCCACTTTGAATAAAAAATTATCTCCGGTTTGGAATTACGCCTCTTAAACTCGAATTTTTTAAATTTGTAGATTGCTATAGTTATGAAACGCACTATACTTATCTATATACATATATACAAACCCATTTGTAACCAATCCGCCTTCGCTGCTTAATATGCCACCCGCAGTGAACCTAAAGCATAGCCGCACCTGTCTCTCCATATGCATTTGCTTCTTACCAACATTTATGAACGTTTTGTGTTTGTTCAACGTTGCAAGGCAAGCGTACGAGAGGTAGATTGGAAAAGTTGCGAAGAAAAACTAGGAAGGAATACCTGATAGCTCATGCAAAAAATAAAAGCAAAAAAAAATGCGTTGCAGCTGAATGAAGTTCTCATAAGTGAGTGTCTCCCCATGGGACGGTAAAAAGGATGCACTACCAACGACTATTATTTCAGTGCACTATGTATGTGTTTTTATGCATGAGATTTCCTTATTCTCAGTGCGTCTATGCGAATATAGAGTCATTGATTCTCTTTTGTTTGCTGCTGCTGCACACGCTATCGTTATCTATGCGTTCGAGGGGAGGGGGCTTGTTAGTATGTTTTCAGCAGACAGATGGTGGTCCAGGCACAATGATAATCGGATGCGCATATTTTATACGTTTCGATTCATTGGGGCATTCCACAACTATGTGATAATTAAAATGGAATGTAGATAGGAATCTGTTGCAAGACGGTGCTTAAACTCCATCAAATTTTTTAAATATTTTTATTTTTTTTCAATTATATAACTATATAAACGGATAATCTTCTATTTTTTAATTAAATTTTTTTTAAGCTTTTTTCCTTTTTTTTTTCATTAATATTTTATTACATTCAAAATTTTTTTTTTCTCATTTTTTTGTATAATCCCGTTAAATCTTTTTTTTTATTTTATTTTTTTTTTAATCAAATCTATTTTTTAATTCAGTTTTTTTCTTAGTTTTTATTCATAGTTTTTTTTCATTCACATTTTTTTTGCATTAAAATTTTTTTTGAATATTTTTGTAAAATCAAATTTAATCTTTTTTTATTTTTTTTCATTCAAATTTAGTTTATTTTTTAAGTTTTTTTTTATAATTTTTTTCATTAAAATTTGTTTTTCCCCCTATTTTTTTAATATTTTTGTTTTTTTTGTTCAAATTTTTTTTATAATACCATCTACTTTTTTGTTTTTTCTAGGTTTAATTAATTAAAATTTCGAAATTTAAAATTTTTTTTTTATTTTTATTATCCTATAACATATTCCCCAAAAACTTTTATTTCAGTCAGAAACTGCATCACCTAAATAAATAAAACTCAATTTCAAATTTATTACAGTTGGAATGCCTCAAACCTACTCCGGCATGCTCCGAGTTACTCTTTTTACTCTTGCAGCTATATATACATGCTGCTCACTCGCGCTTAAACAGTTAGCTGCTAAACTTCTATAGCAAATTTCCGTCAATTCGCTTCCGCTGACTTAGTTTTTGAGTAGCTTTTATGCTGCATTCCTTTGAACAATAGAATTTTTTTACGTGCTCGCAGTTCTATCCCTTCGCACATATCATATTTCCTACTATCTCTCGGCGTATACATACTCGTATATATGTATGTATGTGTGTCAGGTAGTATTATTTGCACATGGTTATCATTCATGTAACTATCGTTTTAAAAGTTCTCAGCATATCTGTCAAATTTCTGCTATGCAAGTGTCACAAATATTGACATACCTGAGCTATTCAAAGAAGTCAAAATGAATTCTCACATGCATACGTTTGCTTTATTACAACAAAGTTAGTGTTGGATATGAGGAATCTGTGCAAACCAAGTTTTTTACGCTGAATATTAAATTCGCTAAAGTTTTTGCAAAGAATTTAGATTTGTCTTTTCATTATTGAAACAACAAAAAAACAAAAAAAATGACGACAAAGGATACGTATTAACATCTGACTGTCACGAAGTCAAAAGCTGAAAAACCAAAGGACTTCAGAAATGATAAGCCCAAGATAAATAAAACAAGTAAGGAGAGCAATGTTTTCGGTTGTAAAAAAAGAGCCTTAGTTTCATGAATACGTTTCAGAACTTTCACTTTCTTTACAATCTCTGCCAAAACAAGGGCAGTAATCATTTTTAAGCCAATAGAAGTCAAAGCAACAGTTTTTAGAGTTTTGATCTCTCTGTCTATATGTCTGTCTGTATGTTTGTTCGCGCATCACTCAAAAACTGCTTGAAGAAATTGAATGAAACTTCCACTGTTGACTTGCTTGATGCATAACTTGCAAGTTAAGACATTATTTTTTCCGTTATATCATTTTCGGAGATATCAACCGTTATGTGGACCAAGGTGACCCAAAATGTGTTTAGTACAATATGGATATCAAACGAAAGGTGATAATGAGTGCTGCAATAAACGGTATAATTAAATTCCATATGATATCTGGTATGGAATATAATACTAATGGCAGTCGATCTTTTGAGAACACGCCAAACAAACTAGAGAGCGCTAGATCACATCTTGTCGAACTATGAAAGTTAATTAGCATGGCATTCATAATGATCCAATTTCTATCATCAGTGGTGATGCAAAGAAGTGAGTTTAACGATAGTTTCCCAAATAAATGGCTTCTCACTCAATTAGTTGAAACAAATGTAAAACAAATTTCCATATGAGCATAAATTTTTAATAATTTTGTTCTTGAATTGCTGCCAATTTTACGCCTCATTTGTCATATCAACAGCAGACGCTGGAGCGGGCAACATGACGTAACCTTTCCCTCCACAACACGCTAAATTAGTTGCTAACTAAAACAACAACAGCAACGACAGTAAAGTGTAAAGTAAATTGTAAAATATTTTGTAAGAGTTCATTGTCAAGTCTACGTCTGATAACAGCTGCCACAACCTTTCTACAAAAGCAGCAAAAATGAAATTGGCTCACAGTCGGCATTCACTAATGTTCACATCTACATACATATGTACATGAGTGTAAGTGTATATGTGTGTATGTGTGTATTTGTCTCTCATGCAATTCACTTGCCGTTGGCAAAATGCCAATTTGAGTTCCTATTCACAGCAAGCAAAGCAATTCCGAAATTCATTAAAAAGGAATAACTAAAGTTAACACAACAACAACATGCATACGAACAAACATAAATAAATTTCGAGTGGTTGTATGTACATATGTATGTGTGTAAATTATGTTCATTTTTATTTAGCTTTTATGTGACTGCAAAATTTATGCAACTTTTTCTGTAAATGTTTTTTCCTTTTTTTTCTTTTTTTTTTCTTTGTGTTTTCATAGTTAATGTTTTGCTGCTTATCATTCAGTCATTTATGGTTGATTTGTGCAGGCAAAGGCATTACGCCAAGTTAACAAACATATGAGTTGGCTAAATTAGAATTGGTATGCCAAGCAGTTAGTGGCATTGTATTGGTATATGAGCGGTAATTGCAAGCGTGATAAATTTGTGTACAAAGTTAGATAAAAAAGTTGTGCTGCTGCTGAAATGATTTGGAACTGGAAATTTCTCTAAATAATGGTATGTATGCGATTGTAAAGAAAATTATAAAATTGTAAACAACATGAATATGAATACGAATAGGACTACGAACACAAGTTCAAATGCGAGTACTAGTTAGCCCAGCAAACGCAGTCTCAAACATTGGGGAAATATCGTACTTGTGTATTAGAATTCTAGGTCGCCTTTTTGTAGATGCCGTAGTTCTCGACAATTTACCAAATCGTGCTCTAACCTTCTTCCTTAGAAAACTTCATTATAATACGAGTCGTTCAAAGTAGGTTTAAACGGTCTTAATTATAACATAATACGGAGAAGGAAGTGGTCCCATGTTCTCAGATCTTACGAACTAAACTTCCAATTAAGCTTTCACTACCTTTAATGTCACAGTTTCTCACCCTAACTAGTACAATTTCGCGTAAGGCCGTGTGCCAATCGGAAACATTTTATTCAGAAGAAAAATGAGGTGAAGAAACTTTCTGTGTCAAATGAAATTGACAGCATCATGAGCTAGGGTAGATTCTGACATTCATATTCACCACGATTAATTTCAGAATTGCCTGACCCCTCAGGGCAAGAATCAGGTGACAAAATTTACTATTGTGTAAAAATAGTTTCCATTAAAAAGTAAATTTTGACAGCCCCATGAGGTAGTGTAGATTCTGACATTCATATTCACCACAATAAATGTCAGAATTTTCTTTGACTATGTCAAAATTTATAATTTTCAACCAATTGGCACAGAGCCTAAAGAAATATAATACTTATAAAATGACTTTTTTCTTCTCCAATAGGTGTCTGCTGTGATCTTTGTGACGCAAGGAATTGTATCCTCATTGCGTGGAGCCCATCCTAATATATATATAAATGCCACACAACCTACCCGTGTTCCAACGCTACCGCTACATGCATGCCATATTTCCAGCTGTATTAGTCTCCACGTAGAAATTTTTGTCATACATTTAAGGATCACCCTAATATACATATAAGTATAGAAATTCATATCCTTACAGCTTTTTACGCTCATTCATTCACTTTCGCTGCCAATGTACCAAAAGCGTATGTTATGTTTTCATTTATGTTACAACTAGCTCTTTATCCATGTGATAGAATATAAATTATCTGCTGATTGCCAACATCAACTGCATATGCATATCGCACGTAAGCATCGTATCTGGCTATAATCAGGACGATAAAAGAAAATTTGATTTATGGCACTGCAATACATTTTATATATGCGGCCACATGTTGGAACCGACACGTACGATGCAAAATGAAAGTCGATGGGTGTGTAATCGGTGTAGTCTTACACGTTTCGATAAATTTACAAATTCACATTCATAAAAGTATCTAGTAGATACTTGTGCCATTATGGTTATTGGATCATTTGCTTTTCTTTTGACTTTTGTTGTATGTAAAAATTCTGTGGCGTGCATAGATTAAGTGAATATATTTACTATTCATACAATTAGGCGCGTCTTTTTCTTAATTCCAATCTTAATTTTTATGGTTTTTTGCAAACCACATCTAACGAGATTTTTCGTTTTGATTTTTCCGAACTACTCATTGCTTTATCATTTCTGTCCTAAAATATGCACCAATATGCACTCTAAACTATCACGCACGAACGTCTATCTACTTTAAGTGAACTTCAATTGAAAAGTTACATAAACTTCCATTCACAAAATAGACAGAAAGTAAGCCAAAGTGCTGAATAATGTATGCGCAAATATAAAGCTTCAAGCCTTTAACGACAGCCATGTCATTGCGCTCTCGCCAAATGCCCCAAGGAGGTGATTAACCTTTGTCACTCACTCAAAGCAGCACTTTTACATACTCGTGAGTGAGTGTTTGCTCTTGATGCTCGGGTTGCTCGCTTTCTTTTTTACCACATTCTTTGCTGCTTTAGTTATTTTAGTTGGCAAATAGACAGTTATACATACATATGTACATACCTACATTTAAAGTTGCTGTAGGCGATTTGAGTTTGTGGTGCTCATGGAAGGATATAAATGTTGCAAGTCAGTGCTTTAAAAGTTTTGTATTTTCTATTCTTATGATAAGAGATGTATTTTTATGTCATAAATCTAAGCCGAAATCAGTTTGGAAGGAGTTCTTATAATGAGTAAGGATTTGCTCTCAGAGAACAACATTTGCCGACAACAGCGCTGAAAGAGAAATTAGGAAATACCCAGCTTTAGTAGTAGATACGTTCAAAAGTTTTTTATAAACGGAAAAATACCGCTAACTATTTTTGGGAGAACCTTCTTACACACTTACAAATAGCAGATATTGAGGTGAACCATTGTCAACGCGTACTCGGAGGACTTTTTCAAATGATCGACCGTTGTAATTTGTGAATTATTAGTCGATTCCGGAACTAAGGAGTTATCCCGTATCGGCTATTTTTCCGAGAAAATAACCTTCCACTAACCCAAACTCATTTGATTTAAGAATGCAAATATACTCGTTTATATACACCTGAATTGTACAAATTTTATTTACTTTAAAAATTGTCAAATCTAGCAAATTCGATTAGTTAATAAATCTTGCCAAATTCGTCAAGCTCATATGTTGCAAAATTGAAAACATTTTAATAAACCATGAAACTACTAGAACGGATTGTAGCAATGTACATACATATGTAAAATAGAATATGAGCATGAGGAGGGAAACTTGCATGAGCTGTGAGATATTCTATATACATGCATACATACATATGTATGTAAGTATTTTTGCATGAAAAGCAGAGATGGGGGCATGTAGAGTTGGTTCACTTTAAATAAAAAATTTCTTAAATAAAAATAAAATTTAATTCAGTACTCGAAAAAAATAGTGATGAGTACGCATTTTTTTGTAATTAAAAATTTGAAAAAGGAATAAATTTAAATACTTTAACACTTTTTTGATTTTTTTAATAATCGTGAAAAATCACGTTTTTTTATATATTTAATTTTTTTAAATAAACGCGAAAAATCATGATTTTTTTTTTAATAACTATAAAACTTCAATGCAACATTTGACTAAAAAACAAAAAAAAATGAAGATAATTTGATTTTATTCCTTGGTTTTGTCTTTTCCAATCGTAATAAAAATTTACGTTATTCAAAAAATATTTTCATCATTAAACAAATCCAACTTTCTTTACGCCGCCATACTCGCTTAAATCAATTAATTTCTTATAAGTGAGGATCAATAGTTTGAAAAATGACTCACAGAGTACATGCCTTGGGCAACTTTGATTTCAATATACATACGTTGAACGCACACCAATACACACACATACATACCCTCATACATATACTCACAAATAAAATACAAAATATTTAATCAACAACTTGGATTGCCTGCAACTGTTAAGCACTTGCGAAGCAAAACTTTCAAAACTTACATGTATGTATGTATATGTACATATTCATATATGAAATGCATATTTTATACAAACATAATTGTGGAGAGAGCAGAACATTAGACCCTTTCAGCAAATAAAATTATTTTCATGTATCTTTTAATGTAAAAAGTAAGCAATTTTGGTAAAAGGTTAAAAAGTTTAATAAATTTGTTGTAGTTATTTGTTTCTGATCAAGTGGCTTGTGTGGCGCTTAAGAGCACCATGGCGTATGAGTAACTTTTATTTTCCATGGTACTCGGGCCTCATTTTCACTCCCATTCTTTTACTTTAATGAAAAGTTACTCCATTTAATTTCAAGTTATCTATGCGACAATACATTTCAAAGTTTTTCTTTTTTTTTTTTGAAAAAGTGACTCAAACAAAGTTTTTTTTAATTTTTTAGAATTTTTTTTTTAATTTTTAGAAAATATAAAAAAAATTATTTAAAGGTATTCTAGAACAAATTTTTCCCATTTTTACAGCCTTTATATTAAGTCCTTTTCTGTCAGCCTTTCTAGGTAGCTTCCGATCGAGCTAAACACTTGAGACTTAGAACGGAATTTACAAACCCGTGACAATGCAATGTAAATGAATGAACTCCGCTAGATGGCGCAAAATCGCGCTATTTAGAAAGTTATTTTGAAATTGGAAATTTTGTTATCAAATTTTGACTAACTTCACGGCTATCTAATGACTTGAAACTGAGCACATAGTAAGGACACAATGGAAATACAAATTACAAAAAAAAAAGCTTAAATAGTTTTTTTTAATTTCTGTAACGGGCTAATGTTCTCATATCAAATTTATTTGTAGGTGCCTAAATGCACATAAGCCCCACTTGGTCATACTGCAGCAACAGCAATAAGTTACTTTTCTTTAGCAATTTTTTTTGTTTTTCAACGTAAGAAATAATTTACTTAGCTTAAAACTTTAAACAATCTACTATATTCCACAAACAAATAGCAGAACTTAGCAAACACCTGCATTTCTATTTATTAAATAATTTTAGACAAGTATCAAAATTCTACACAAATAACACCACAATAATTTTTTACACTTGCCACTGGCTTGTGGCATGCAACACACACAATATACACACATGCATACATACATACATACATGAAGCGAGTATAAGCAAACTTCTTGCAACAAATTTTAAATCCAACTGTGGTGTGTATTTTGTTGTTGTTGGCTTTGTGCGCATTTACATGCTTGCTTGAACGCCTAGATGTATGCCACAATACATGCATGCATTCATTTAAATTGTTTCTATTGTTGTTATTGGTAGAGTAGATGTTCCTGCTTGACTGCCTGAGGAAGTTAAAAGTTTTGTGCAACACTTCAGTGTGGCATTTCATTCAAAACTGCTGTTTGCAGGACAAAGCGCACTGAATTTGTACGCTTGCATGTATGCGCACACACACGTATGTAAATATTTTTTACTTGTTTAGATGTATGCGTGTGTGTGTGTGTGTGTACGTGTGCATAAAGTTGACACCTTTAGTACAGTTGTCAACGTGAGAAATTTAAAGCAATCTCAAAGTTATACTTTTTCTCATATTTATGAATAACATGACAAGTTACATACGTTTGCATTTATATATGTATGTTTGTATGTGTGTATGTATGCTTTTAATCTAACGTGTTTTAACTGCAATCAAGTGCAACATTCTTGCGGGAAAAATTAAAAAAGTTGGTTCACATTTTTTTGTAAGAAGTTTTTCCTTTCATTTAAGCATTTATTTTATCCCAAATTGCACCAAAATTTTATTGCGAAGCTTTTTTGAAAGCTCCATAAATTTTTGAATTCAAATGCAGCACTCCTCAGTTCAATTAACTATTAACTTTTCTTAATAGACTGTTGTGAGATTCTGAGCACACTAAGCCACAGGAGCGCATTTCAAAGACGCAAAAGCTGAAGCAATCCAAATTAAATGCCAAAATAATAAAAGAGTAAATAAGCTTTAGTGGAAGTAAGGATAAGAATTGGCGGAAAGAGATGCTTGTTAAATGAAGAGGTCATCAATAAAAAAAATTACCTCAAAAACTACTAATGACCACTAAAAATAATTTCATATTGAAGATACACCAATGTTAGAAAATTGCTAAACTAAATGAGTTTATCAAAATTGAGGTTATGTTGTAAAATGAAATGCTTTTTTGCCGAACAATTTTTTTTTTAATTCAAATGTCACCGTATTTTGAAACTGCCATCGTAAATCGGTGTTGGTGTTGTTGCATGTTGCTTCTTTCACTATCAGAAATGTTAGATTTACGAGTACTCGAATGGAGTTGATTCATCGCACCAGTGCCAAGGAGGTCGTGACGACTTTAAGTCCAGATAATTTTGGAAAAAATTTAGCTCAATACAGCCACATATAATAGACAGGCACTTTGAACTTCTCGCGTTCTTTTAATTATACGTAACTTCTTCACAAACTCAACAAAAGGTAGAGGTATCCCAGCTCAATAAAACTAACTCATTTGAGTTGTTGAACTTGCTGTCCATAAAAAGAATATTAAAGCAACCACGTAGATATGTGAAGAGCGAGCTGAAATAAAATATTTTTTCTTCCTTTTTTTGAATAGACGACATCGTTCATGTGCAATGAGAGCATGAAATAAAATTTCGACTATTAAACAGAGCATCATTTCTGGTGCAACGATTTTTAAGACAGCAAACGGAAAATTTAAAAAAGTTAAGCGATTGTTGAGTAAATGTTGGCGCAGCTCCGGAATGACATATTTATCTGCTCCAACCCACGAACTCATTTGTGTCAAAGTCTTGAAAACTACTTATTAGACGCTGCACTAAATGAAGACGAAGAAGTTTTCATGTCACAGCTTAGCCTTTTTGTTGTTTTATCAAGGATGGGAGATTTCAATATGTATAAAAAGTCGAATTTACCGAATTTACGAGAAAGTGGATATTGCGTTGAAGTGCTAGTGATAGTGATAGCGATAGTGATAGTGATAGTGATAGTGATAGTGATAGTGATAGTGATAGTGATAGTGATAGTGATAGTGCTAGTGATAGTGATAGTGATAGTGATAGTGATAGTGATAGGGATAGTGATAGTGATAGTGATAGTGATAGTGATAGTGATAGTGATAGTGATAGTGATAGTGATAGTGATAGTGATAGTGATAGTGATAGTGATAGTGATAGTGATAGTGATAGTGATAGTGATAGTGATAGTGATAGTGATAGTGATAGTGATAGTGATAGTGATAGTGATAGTTATAGTGTTAGTGATAGTGATAGTGATAGTGATAGTGATAGTGATAGTGATAGTGATAGTGATAGTGATAGTGATAGTGATAGTGATAGTGATAGTGATAGTGATAGTGATAGTGATAGTGATAGTGATAGTGATAGTGATAGTGATAGTGATAGTGATAGTGATAGTGATAGTGATAGTGATAGTGATAGTGATAGTGATAGTGATAGTGATAGTGATAGTGATAGTGATAGTGATAGTGATAGTGATAGTGATAGTGATAGTGATAGTGGTGGTGATGGTGATAGTGATAGTGGTGGTGATGGTGATAGTGACTGTTTTCTTTGTTTTAACAAGTGTAGTAGGTGGCAAAAAGATTGAAAAAACAGCACTTTAAAGTTTAAACGAAAAAGGTTCCTTCTTTTGAAGCCTTTGATATATTAAAATTTAAACAATCAATGAAAGTAGCAGTCTCAGCTCGCGCCCGCAACTGAAAGCAATTAAAAGCTTGTCCGGTTTGCCTTTACTTTTGCAAAAGGTAAGTGAGAGAAATAAGTCACAATAGGTTTTCTCAAAAGTATCACCCTTCCTCTTAACTCTGCTGAAGCGGAAACACATAATTGTTGGCTGTTTGATTTCGTAATGTTGTCCTTTTTGTTCTCAATTTTCAACTTGCGGTCTTATAAAAACACTATGCCCGCACTATCTTACAATGTTGCATTCAGTTTGACTGACTTTCTTGTGAGAAACATCCATTTTACTATCACATTTCGATGCTTAGGTGCATTTGTGCAAGTAAAAACGAGGTGGTTAAGTGATTTTACAACTACAAAAATATAAAACATTTCTTACAACTTAACCACATTACCGCTAATTACTCGTTTACTTTTAGCGTTGTCACAAGTTGACACAATTGCACAGCACTGACAATTGCCACTTGTCTCTGACAATAGCTGTGGGCTATTTTTTTGTTTAAGCATTTTTACGTTATGATTGCACTTTTTTATTGCAACTCAACAAGTGTGCTTAAGTGACTGTAAGTCAAAGTGTGGAGCATTTAAAATTTTGTAAATATACAGATACACTTGGGATAATATAGATCTATGTTTCCAGTTTCAATACCTCGAGCAACCCCATCCATCTTTAGTTTTTGTGGAATAAATACTTTTATAATTTTTCGTTTCATTTCTTTTTGTTTTTAGTTGTTCAATCGACAATACAGTGATATTGCAATTTAATTAACCCAAATGCATTCGAAATCTAAGAATAACAACAACAACAAATAGCAGCTCACGCAACTAAACATCACACATAATAAAACAAGATAAAAGTTAGAACAAATGCATTCATTTACATATTTATATCAAAAGCCTTTCCACAGCACTTCCTTATGGTGTTTCCTGAATGAAAGCTAAAAGCAATAGACAGTAGAGCACGACTAACTCAACGTCAGTGTACACATATGTATGTATACCGATATCTACAGTTAAATATACCCTGCAGTTAAATATACTAGTTGTAAACGCCCAGACCGAACATGAAATTTAGTTTCATTTCATTGCGTTTTATTTTATTTTATTTTATTTTATTTTATTTTATTTTATTTTATTTTATTTTATTTTATTTTATTTTATTTTATTTTATTTTATTTATTATTAGTATTTTATTGGTATTATTCAACCACATTTAGAAAATCTAGTTGCGAACTAATATTATTCCTGGCTTTGTTGAGCATTTGCTAAACATAACGAATACTCCGACTTACACTTTTGAAAGTGTGATATTGGGTCCTTGTCTTTCTTCCAGCTGCCGTCACACTTGTGTGTATACATATACATACATATACGGAAGACGGCTTGCCCTACAACTGTCATGCAACGCCAACAACTGTCAGCAACGGCGAAAGGCGCCGAGTACTCACAAGAGACAGTATAATAAATTGAATGTGCTTTGTATTCAAGTTGTACCAGCCACACTCAACGTACACTTATAACGGTATATAGCAGTACAGTAACCCAACGTTGTTGACGGCATATCCTCTTCACGTTGAAAATGTGTGCAACTTTGAATTTATTAGCACGCCACACGCTCATTGCACAACTAAATATGTGAAACAATGGGAGAAAAATTAGGGAGTGAAACCGATATGAAACCGTTGTTGCGAAAAAGGTTAGTTTAAGTTTCTAAGATGGTGTGAAGATTACTTTAAATAGTCGGCGTATAAAATCAAATATTATTTTGATAAGTTAACCGAATAATATTTAAAATAGTCCCGAAACTGGAATCGGTTTACCTCCTTGGGGGAAAAAACTCTTTTTCTCACGCTTACACTTTGAGTAAAACCACTACTAGACAGACTGTTCACAAAGCTTTTAGGGACTTATTCCACTTTAGCATAGTAATCGAGGGCCTCGGAGAAAGCTCAGCTCTTTTCAGGTGCCTCTGATATTATTACCAAAAATCCGACATCCCTATAGCCTATGGACTTTTTGACCAAGCTGCCCCTTTTTTATTTATTGGAAAATATTTTCGTCCCTGTTTGCTTAAACGAATATTCACTGTAAATTCTTTTAAATATTTAAACATATATGTATATAGATATGTATATATGTATATATAGATTAGGGCGGGTCGATATAAAAATCTCTCCTTGCTCTGAGAAAAATCGTATTCTAGGGATCAAAATAAGAAACTTTGCCGAAGGAGCCGTACCTCTAAAACGAATTCTGATGTCCCCCAATTTGGGTCGAACTTTCGGTAGGGGGCCACGGCATCTGCGTGACATTTTGGGGCTTCGCTTATGACTACAAATGATACCTACCCCAAAGTTCGACCCAAATTGGGGGACATCAGCATTCGTTTTAGAGGTACGGTTCCTACGGCAAAGTTTCTTATTTTGATCCCTAGAATTTTCACAGAGCAATGGGCGATTTTTTTGCCTAGCCACAAATCGACCCGGCCTAATATAGATACGGACACCTTTATTTCCATTGTCCGATTTTATAACCATATAGTTTTTTTTACGGGTTTTTGGTATGCGTGACCGCAATTGTCACCGCTTTAGAAACAAAAGTTCACAAAAACACACACACACACACACTTATGCGCATCCTTTTCACAAGTACTCATGTCCTTTTGTTGTTATGTTAGTCGTCACGCACACTTACACACACATCCACCTAACCGTTGGAAAAATTGTGAGCACAGGTCACCCGCCTCCAATGAGTGGTCAACTCTTGTCCGATAACACTTTGTAGCGGCAACTGTTGCTGACGCACTGCTTGATGATGGAAAGGATCAAGAACAATGGAAAAAGTTAAAAACAATAGCAAAGAGACAACAACAAAACACAAAAGTTATAATAAAAGAATACTCAACGAAATTGTTTTAAACGACCAGCTGGGTGGGTATAGTCTGAGTGATTGTTGACGTATCCGTAACGTGTATGCGTGTATGTGTGTATGTGTGTATATGGCTTTGTGTTGAAACTCTCCATCGATTAATAGCAGACAAATAACAGTGATTAATCAACCAGCAGCGTATTTTACAATGAAAACAATGAGATATACGGATGGAAGTGATTGTTTTTTGAATGTAATGATTTTTAGTAAATGCTCTGCTAAAATGTCTACACATTAGACTGAACTAAAATAAATAATTTTGTTAATGGAATAAATCTATAACATAGCATGTCATCTAGAAACATTATTCTTTTTTAATTTTTATTAATATATGTATAAAAATCTCTTAGTGTATTCAAACTAATTATTGATCAGTAGGCCCTTACTCTACTAAAGCAAACAACTAAGAGTTGTCACCATAATGTAACACCGTGCAACTCGATAGTTGATTTGCGGATATGATGAATCTTACCTCGCATTGACCTAGAAGGTTGCGATTTGGTATTATCAGTGCACCAGTCAGGCAGTAACGGGCTCATATCCGGCCTAGGACTGTTATTTCGGCATCACTCCCCAAAAGGTAGATCGGCTGGGATAAGTGGTGCTCTTTGAGATGGTGGAACAACAGGTCTTCTGGACACAGGCAAAAGGTTGCAAGATTAATAATATTGTTTTTATTTTGTTGAAATATTTCGCAACAACTTACTAAATGGAAGGCTTTTAGAAAATCTATTTCCAAAGAGGTAAAACTTTACAGCGAATCGTAGTACGTAGGGTTGCATGAAGGCGAGAAGTGTTAAAAACGTTTCGTACTGCCGAACGTTGTATTATTCAACAAACCAACGAACGTTTAAGTTAAGTTTAAGGTTTAAGACAATTTTATTTTGGGGGGGAAAATACTCCCTACAAAAACTATATGGACTCAATTTTCTTTTGTAATCTATAGTTTGGCAATTTTACACCAACAATTAGATCGGTTAACAAAATACATAGAATATTAAAATCTGAATCTAAATAAATATTAAAATCCGTTTATTAACCAGTATTTGTTTGTCATTCTGTAAAATAATAGCAACTAACTCTTCCGAAAATAATTTTTAGTTGGCCCAGTCTAATGCTCGGGAAAAAACCAATACAAAAATAGCCTGCAGGGAACTTTGAGTTCATATATAGCCATAAAGTGCCACATAAGAACTAGTTCTACAGTAATCACATTTTCACTAATTTAAAACCGGCACTATTTGGTTTTATACTTGGCTAAAAGTCCTTTAAAAGAAAAATTTAATTCCAAATTTAAAAAAAGAAAACTATATAGCATATAAAAACAATATATAATGCATACATATAAATCTCTGATAACTAAAATTGTTTATGAAAATGTAATTTTAAAAACTTTATAGCTATTTTATTTTTTATGAATTTATATTTTGTTCTTTCAATTATTTATTATTTTCTATTTTACAGAGAATATCTTTAAGGAGAAATTATTAGAATTAAAATTGGAATTTTACAAAATAAAATAAAAAAAAAAAATATAAAACCATATAAAATATAAATAGTTTGTTCAAGCCAAGTTAAATTTAAATTAAAAAAGTAATCGAGTAACAGCGCCGAATGCACAAAAAGCACGCCAGTGTAGAACGCGAGATTTTCCCTACAGGGCATGTATTTGCAATGAAAATAATTTATTCCATTTACACAATAGTACGCGGTTTAGAAATTTATCCATATAATTACATACATATTTATGCAATTAATTAAGATTATTCTGGACAATTTAACATGATGCTGGGGATACGATTTTTTCATTCCATATTACAGGAGTATTTTGCATTAGCTTAATTAAATGGAACTCAATGAGAAAAAATGTGGGATTTGATAATGTCCACACGGATTAATTGTAGGCTCACCTTTTTGGGGGGGGAAGGTGTTATTTGGAAATTCAGCAGGTATGATGTAAGACTTGACAAGAGAGTAGTAGCAGATTTCTGCATAAGTTAGCCAGCTCTATGGTGATCTAAAAAAGCTTTGTTTCATTCGACAACCAATTCCGGCAACTCATAAGCAGCTTCTCGGAGGTACATTTTCCTTGTAATATTTTCCGTATCTTAACTCTAACAAAGTGAGTTATTTTGATGTTCTGTTTTTCCGACAGGGTGAATGCTAGTTTTATATTGGAACAATATTCCGTCATCCCTTGTCAATTTTTGTTTTTTTTTTTTTTCGACAAGGGATGACGGAAAATCGTTCCAATATAAATCTAACAAAGTCATAATCCGAGTAGATATTGGGACCACACATAAATGAATTTTTATTAGACAGTTAAGTGGACCACAGGTTTTCAGATTTCTATAAGCTTACAACTTGATTCGCTTACAAAGTTCATATTAAAAATTTCTTCGCTGAAATCTTGAATTCCAGTGCAATTTGTGTAAGAATTCACACCGCCATATTTTTGCAATAAATTCCATTACACCGAATTCAAGTGAAGAACTACATACATACATATATGCATACATACATACATATATACACGTTATGTGTGTGTGTGTCTGTAAGAATGGCGTTAAAGTGAAAATACCTAGAAAGCTGTCGGCATAACATGCCGCCCCATTAATATTCGCACACTCACTCGCTTTTAAAACTCTGCGGAATACAGTGTTGCAGCTGCAGTTGGAGCATAACTCCTAAATGCAACACTGTCACATGAATATTTATGAGCTCAAAACTTAGCAACCAACCAACCAAGGTTTTGGGGGAATTTGTTTAGCCAGCACACATTTTCACTGAAATATGATTTCGAATCAAATTTGTGAGGCAAAATTTTGTTGCTTTTTTGTAGAGTCATGCGCAAATTGAAGGAAAGTGTGTAGATGTGAGTTAAGGTGGCTCATTCTATACGGAATGATTTTTTTTTTTTTTTTTTTTTTCAATACCGTTTTCAGCAAATTCGGGATAACATATGAAGCCTTATTCGATGATAAATACGATCGGTGGAGTCATCAAAATATTGTTTGACGACGTTACTACAGTCGGAAAATTGTAGTGGCCTAATCAGAAAAGTTCTTCATACGGAGGCATCGACCTAACTATGGACCTAAATTAGCTCAAAATTTTCTGTCTAGATACTTCATAAATGAGTCTTGTACCCTAATGCTCATGTATTTGTATGTTTGTATGAAATTATGCTTTGACGTGCTAAAATTCAGAAAATGGCCAAAATTTCAACACATTCAAACAAAATTGCAAAGGCTAGCTTAGGTACCTACAATGAAGCTACGTAGAAAACGAATATCTGCAAAGATGACCACTTCAAGTTCTGCAACCTTAATTGATACTTATGGCATTTTCAATTTTAATCTCGTACCTATTCATTGACAATATTGGTTGCTAATGAAAGAAGGCAAATTGTGTTTGATGTTACGTCAACAATGCAGTTCATGTGTGGAACAGGAACAACTCTAATTGAGCGTAGATATGGAATGAAAATGTTACTTCGTCCTAAAGCGCAATGGATTATTTTTGAAAGAATTTTGAAAATTAGCACTTATGTATGTAACTGTTTGAATTCAGCTCATCTCATGTAACAGTACAGTGCATGTCATATTAATTTGTGGTTGTTGTTGTTTGGAAGATATGATTTGACCAAAGCAACCTTTTAGGTCAAAGAAGGACGATATGTTTAATAGAAGTTGAGAGGGATCATCGGTGCATTTAAATGGCCTCTATGACTAGTCGGGGTGCAATAAAGTCATAGGTAATAAAGCCATATGGCCTTATTTCCCAAAGTATTTTTTCTTATTTGAAATACTTAATGTGAAATAAAACAATAGAAATTTGAGAAATAAAGCCACATATCACATCGCACACTAACACAGAAAAAGTCACATGCTTAGCCTTATTAATGTGACTTTTAAAATTTTTTTGGTTCGATTTTCTTACCCATGACATTATGTTTCAACAAATTCAGATATAACGCAATATTAACCAGTATGCCATTATTTCCACAATGAATGTGAAATAAAGTCATTATGCCATTATTGCACTTTTGGTAATATCACGCGTGATAATTTTGTATCACATGACAACTTAATAATATCGCATCAACCAAAAAGCATTTTCTTAAGGCATGGCTTTAATAGCGATGTGTCGTTCGAAGTTTTTTATTTCGAATTAATATTTAGACCTTTTTTTTTTTTGAGAAGTTCATGCAACCTTAAAAATTAGCCGCAACAGTTGTCACAACAAGTAATTTCCGTTTTGTCTCATTCTGTTGATGAGGCGACAAACATATTGCTATTAATGTGTATGTTAATGTACAACAATTGCACTGAAGATGGCATATCTGGCCAAGCGTACCAAATAACATTTTCACAAATTGCTAGTCATTAACTCGTGCTTTTACATAGGTACGGGATAGGTTCATATGTATTAGCGTGTACTTAGACTCTGCAGTGAGCTTAGTATCTAAAGAGAAACAACTTTTGGCTTAGATTTAAAATGAGTCAAGCTTTCTCAAGTGGGCCAGCCTGAATTCATTTTCGAAATTTTACATTTCACTGACCCATACTGAAAGCTAATATAATGAGTATTATTCTAATTTTTCAAAGAGTTATTTGCACTAGGTGGCGCGATTGTCGTAAAAACTAAAATCGCTAAAAAAAAAAAATGGGAATCCCGCTCTCGTCTTTTGAGTATGAAAGGGTCTGTGAGAGGCTGTTGACTTCGAAACATGTCATCCCATACCATCGCTGTGCTAATCATTCTAATTTTTCTCTCATATTTATTAACAAATTTGCTTTTGTTTTCGTGCTTTTAATACCAACCGTTTTTTGTTCTTATATCTATTTGTATCTACATTTTGCTATTTCTTTTCAGGTTAGGTTTCGTACACCTTTCTTAATATTTTCGATCATATTTGTGTCGATATTCGTATCATTATGAACTATTACTATTCCTGAGCATAGAAAAGAAAACTAACCTCACATTTCACCACCACTGATTTAACCCATTAACTTTAACCACCCAATAACTCTTCGTTTAGCTGTTGCACATCATTTAATAAATCACTTTTGTTCTTTGCTCGTTTCCAATTCAATGAGCTGTATTAACTGCTTGCTGCCACAGACAAAAGAGAACATAAAAAGAACTAAACTAGAATGAGCAAATACGTAGTACTAAAAGCTAATATAAATTAGGTCATAAATTTAGAGTGGACACTTCTATATAACGGGTAACGCTAATGGTATTACAATTGTTAAATAAATTATGGCTAAATTGAATTTGTGCTATAAAAAGTTAAATAGAGATACGTATTGAAAGGTAGTCTTTGGCACTTAATAATCATAAAATTTGCTTGTAAAATAAAGTAAGGTTTTGCTTTAGCATTTCTTACATTCTCTACCTTCAGAGTTATCGTCATCGACTTGTTTAAATTTTATAAATAAGAGATAAATTCTAAATTCCTCGAGAGCAAAATTTTGAAAGTGGGTTGAGGTTATATTACATTGTTGCTGGAGTTCATTTTGTTATTGTTCATTCATTCTTTAATTGCTTCTTTTTATGCTTTTTTATTTTTGCTATTGCTCTATTGAGTTGTGTACGCAGCACGATCCAGTGCCCACAAAACTATTTTAGCTATGAGCAAGCATCAGTATGCAGTGGCTATATAACTGTTTTCAAACTGTCCTGATCAGCTGTGTTAACCCAGTGCCATTCAAAAGTTCTATGACAAAAGAGTTCTCTACATTTGAAGCTTTTTACTTTCACGCTGTATTTACTAATATTTTAATTTTTAATTCAGGAGATCAACTAGCTAAAGTTTGGCAACTTTTTGTATAAGCTTTTTATATCGTCCTGGGTATGTTATATTGTAGCTGACACTAACTGCTGTGGTATAGCTCATCTGATGAATGATGACAAGATACTTCCCGGGTTTTGTCTCGATAGTGAAGATACTGATATGAAACAATATATGCCATTCGTTACTACCAGGTATGGCATTTTCGAAATAGCCTAGTGACTTAAACTTTTGGACTTTAAGCTCCAGCACTACCATAGTAATAGTTGTTTTGTTAGTTTTAAAATTATTTTCCAACTTTTCTGCGGAAGATCTTTTATTTGTTTACAAATATTATTATTTCAACTAAAGTGGTTTCACTTTTATATTTTTCACAAAAAGCACAAAGCTGTAGATTTGCAAACAAATTATTATTATTATTTTTTTTTTTTTTTCAAAGTAAGACTTCAACTACGAGTATACAACAAAATTTAAGTGCTCGATAAAAAAATATTTTTGTTACAGTTGCGAATTAAAATTGCCAGCTGAATATTTTGCTGTTGAAAAAATATTATTAGTTTCAGCATGCAATGTTTTTTCTATGCAAAGAAAAACAAATTTAAATCAATAACTGGTTGTGAATAAAAAATATATATATACTAAGGCAAGCTTGTGCATTTGAATTGATTTCTCAGTTTGGCTATAGCGCTTGTACATACATACATATGTATATGGGCATTTCCATGTAGGAGAGAGATATGAAAATTTTTTAAATTTCTTCTGTGCAATTTAACATTTGGAAAACCCGTTTAAAGTCCGAAGTTTGTGTTCACCGTGACTATGTAATACAAAAGCATTTTTGAAATCACAGCAAATATGACATTTCCTTTCCTTGGAAATATTCAAAAATACTCACCATACTTAAATGTATATATTTCATTTCGTTATAAAAAGCATTAGAGAAAAGCTCAATGAAACTTTATTGATAAAGAAAGAAATCAGCAAAATAGCCAAACAACTTCCACAAACACGTATTTTTTCAGATTTTTAGTGCAAATTAAATGAAATGCTAACAAAAAACATGCTTTAAAAGCTAAAAAAAATTCATATTTCGGCTTTGAATTGCAAAAAAAAAATGTTATTGAAAATCCACACACGTCGTCTATGGTTACGCAAAGCGTAATAAAACACCGCGCCAAAAGTTTCTTTGTTTGTTTTCATATCCGTGTACATGTCGAAAACAGAAAATATTCACGCCAAAATTGTGAATGTGGAAAATTGGCTGCGAAATTCACGGCTAGCGCATACTCAATTACCGTTGTACGCAATAAATACCCAATTCAAATATGGGTCAGCAATTGCTGCAATCGTTGTGAAATTTATAAAAAAAAAAAATAAATGTTTGTTACTTTAGTTAGCAATTGTGAAAGATTTTTTATACCCAGTTGTGCTACGGAGTACAAAAACGATAGTTGAAAGACATTACGAACTATGAGCTATCGATAGTCACTCGACCTTTGCCGCGATGTACTTCAGAAACTTGAAATTGCATTTCAGAAACCGTCAAAAAATTTCCAAAATAAATAATTATTGTTCAGAAACCATAAATTTTACTTAAGAAAAATCAATTAAAGTTCAGAATTTATAGTTTCTGAGTACAATCTTTTATTCATAAAACTATTTTAGATTTCCTGAAGTGCAATTGACTATTCTGAAATACATTTTAGGATTTCTGAAGAAGCTTTTTATGCTTCCCGAAATACACTAGGTGATGGCTCTCCAATAGTGTGAAAAATTGGTCTTGGGTGAAAAGTGAACTTATCCGCTTTTTACACGGATACAGCGATGTTGTAATTAAAATTTGTGACATTATTCTTTCAATCGATTCTTAATGTATTTAGCATGCAACTGGGTATATATTAGTGTTTCAGCCAAACTCATATATCTTTACTCTTTTTTATTTTTAAAGTTTTAAATTTTTTTTACATTCTTTTCATCGTTGCAGGTCCTTTATATCGCATGCGTTAAAGGACTAACTGACAAGGTCTAACAAGAAGAGGAAATTTTTTATTTCATAAGCATTTAGCTTTTTAAGAATTTTTAAGAAATGCTCTAAGTTTAGAATACAGATATATTAAATGAGAAACATATGAAAATCCATATGATAGATATTGTAGAAATTTTTAAAACATGGGAACTCTGAATGAAATAGTTATAGTTATGAAAGGATATACAAACTTGTAACTTTAAACTCCAATATTATAGAATGATTAAGCAAAGAGTTTAGGTTTTAAATGCAAATGCTTCTACAACATGCTCGACCAACTTAATACCCCCCAATTTCTAAACCATGCCAACTAAATAATATAGTAGACAGAGTGAAAAGACAAGTCAACCATGCCAAACACAGCTGCAAGTAACATTTCACAAAATACATTTCACATACTTTTTGTTGTAGTAAATAAGCACAATATTTTTGCGCTACAAAATACAGTCAAATGACGTGCTACAACAAACAAAAGCAACAATCTCATAAATTTCATTGTTGCCATATCCAGCGGAATATTTGTGAAAAGTTTCCTGGCAACAGGTGGCTCAGCTAGCTGATTGTCATTTAATAGCGCTCAAAAGACTGACGTGGCGTGTAACGGTGTTTTTATTTTTTTTTTTTTCTAATGCTCATTATTTCCATTTTCTTTGCATTTGCTTTAACACTTCGTTGTATTACTTATAAAGAGCTATTGTTTAAGCTTTGGCTATTTTCTCCTTTGAGAATATTAAGCGTCAGTCACAGCATGGGCCTTTGTAATTTCCCTGTTGAGTATTGCTCTTATTTTTATTATTATTAATAGCGATATTAATATATGTACCTATATACACAGAGTTGTCAAGAAGACCTAAAGTTGGATATTTGTTAAGATTTCAAATTATGTTAGAAAATTTTATTTTTTGTCTTTTAGAGAGACTCGAAGCTTGAATCATTCGCTAACCATAAGTGACGAGGTAAGGAATAGTCCCGCAAAGTAATTTAGAACAATTGGTCTTACATTCTTTGCTCTGAAAACGATAAAGAAACCTAAGGGATTGGATCGAACCCTCTGCAAAGGAACCCACTATCAACCGACGGTATTATATAACATCTAACCAGAGCTGTTAAATAATGATTAAAAGTTTATATGATTATTGGTTAGGTTGCAGCATCCCAGAAAATTGATCGATAAATGATTAATTGCCAGTAGCTGCAACATTTTAATGATTAATATTTAATTAATTTAAAAAACAAATTATTTATTTAATTGAAATATTTAATGCAGTTAATATAAAAATTTCTGATTATTTTTAAACTAATTTAATTGCATTTTTGATATGATTATTTGATTAATGTCAATTAGTTTTGATTATTTTTAATTTTGTGATTGATATGATTAACGTAATTAAATTGCTATTTTCGATGTATTTTAGTTATATGATTTACTTGATTAATGTTACTAAAAGATTATTTTTTATTCATTTTAGTTATGTGATTAACTTGATTCATGTAATTAAAAGATTATTTTTTATTTATTTTAATTATATAACTAACTTAATTAACATAAATTAATAATTATTTTTTATTCATTTTTAATTGTATGATTAACTATGAAAGTATTTAAAAGATTATTTTTTATTTATTTCAATTACATACATGATTAACTTCATTAACGTAATTAAATGATTACTTTTGATTTATTTTAATTATATGATTGACTTGATTAATGTAACTAAAAGATTATTTGTGATTAATTTTATTTATTTTCTGTATGAAAATAAAATTTTATTCTTTATTCAAAAATTGTTGAATAACAACTAACATTTGAACCATCACTAAACATTTTTTTAATAATAAATGAAATTTAATTTTTTATTTAAGAAGTTTTTTGTTCAAAGTAACCCAATCATGTTTTGCTATTCCTCTAAAATAAAAAGAAGTGAACACTCAATTTCATGGTTTTAAGTGTACATTTTTCATTACCTTCACCTTCTGAACATTTTTGGCTCATTTCGCTCAGCTTTAATCAGTCCTAATAACCACTAATGTTATAAGTCAAAAGTGCCAAAATGGCGAATAGGAGTAAACGTTTGCCCTAAGGCAGTATAAACCCAAGCAGGCACTTAATCGTGGGTGAAAATGTTTTGTAGAAAAGCGAATATTTTTCATTAAAATTATACATTTAATAGCTTTCTGCTGCTTTACAAGGGAAAAGTGCTGTTTGCGCGAAAAATGTGTGAAGTATGCGAAATGCAGAGAAACGCTAATGCCAATGAATGGCCAGAGCTGCCGTTGAATAGTGAGCTTTTCGTGAGCTTTTCGTTAGTTTTTCTTAGTTTACTTTCACCTCAAATTGGGGTGCTGAAAAAATTATGCTAATACGAATGTACATAACAAGGTACTCGTAATTGTTGGTGAGTGTGAAAAAAAAACTTAGCTGCACGAAATTTGGAAAGCAAAATTGCTGCACTGTCAGCAACTTTTTGCTGTGCGTGGCGTATGCGCTGCATCAGTCAGGCCAATAAAAACGCTACTGAACCCATTTGAATAAATTTGAAATAATTTTTATTTTTAAGATGCAAATGTAGGGAAATAGTAATTTTGATGATAAAAGAAAGCTTCTCTCTGTTTTGCTCATGATATTTGCTTTCAGCATATTTATGAATAGGGATAGAAAAGAAATTTCGCATATATGTAAGCCTAGGAAAATGGAAGGAAGCTGAGATTTTGAAAAAAAAAAGATTTTGATGAAAAAAGTCATGTATTGAGTTGTGATTTTAAAAATGATTTATAAAAGAAATCCAGATTAATATATTTTTTTTTTTTTTTGAAAAACTGTTACTGATTTTCTATAATAATAATTTCTCTAGAAAATACTTAAAATTCAGTTTTACACAAAAAATATGTGCAGATCTTAAATTTTTTAACAACAACAAATACTCACTCAAGCTTTTGAAAATAAAGGCAAAGCTTTTACCAAAGCTATTTTTAAACAGTAGATCACGCTCAAGCTTTCTTGTGTACGAGACATAAATTAATGTGTCTGCCTTTCTTGGTAGCCCAAGCTTCAAGTTAAGTCATCAGGGGCTATGCGCAAAACGTTAACAAAATGAAAAGCTTCATCATTTTAGTATGGAAAAGATATCAAGTTTTCAGTATGGACCTATGGTTTTCTATCACATACTTTAGCTAAAAGTTTATTCTTAGATTACATATTTTTCAACATGCAAGCGCAGTTAGCGTTTAAAAAAGCTATAATATAAAACTAGAAATATCACAATTGTTTAAGCTTAACCGCCTACCACTTGTTAGCTA
Source organism: Sphenella marginata (assembly GCA_951509765.1). Classification (NCBI taxonomy): domain Eukaryota; kingdom Metazoa; phylum Arthropoda; class Insecta; order Diptera; family Tephritidae; genus Sphenella; species Sphenella marginata. The sequence continues at coordinate 15,739,538 of OX608083.1, forward strand.
ATATTTTTGTAAGATTTCTTTGCTTTTTAAAGTGAACTAAATAAATAAATTCTAAACACACACTATTTGTTTTTTTTTTGTTTTGTTTTTAATTTTGTTGGCTTTCTTAGTTATTTAATACCAACCGCTTTCCAAGTTAGTTTATATAACTTTTTGCAAAGTCATATTTTCTAAAGTTTTACTAGAAGCCATAAATCTGGCAGCACAAAAAAGTGTATAGTGAATTAAACGAAACACGGCGGTTTGAAAAAGTTTCGCTAAACGACTTGCGACTTTTGCTAGCTGTCAGCAACAAAGTGTTGAAGTGTGTATATATTTATGGCGTGTAAGTGTATCGGAAGATAGGTGACTTTAACTCGCAACGATCTTCGTATTTTAAATTCTTTGTTATTCATGCTACTTTCATGGTTTAGTCTAAAAAACTTTAACCAACTTCTGCGTTGCGGTAAAAGTCAGGTTTGGATAGTTTTATTTGGTAAAGAGAGAATACAAATTTTGAGTTGAAGAAGAGCGCGTTAAGCGTGAAATAAAAATGCAAATTTTAAATAATTCGCTAGTTTTATTATCATGGTTAAAAGAAAACGATTATAGTACAAAGTTGACAAACATTGTTTGACATTAAATTTAATTGAATTAGATCAAATCAAATTAAATTAAGTTAAGTTAAGTTAAGTTAAGTTAAGTTAAGTTAAGTTAAGTTAAGTTAAGTTAAGTTAAGTTAAGTTAAGTTAAGTTAACACTGGAGTGCACGCGCGGCCTACTATAGTAGACCATTGGTATATTTTTGTTGATAACTTAACAATTCTGTATGTTAGAGCGGAGTAGTTCCAGGAAAGCCCTATGTATTAAATTTGTCGTCAAGTCACTACCGTGGGAGCTTTCTGCTCGTACACATATTTCTGAAGATTAGCGAAAAAGTCTCGGGACTACCATAGCAGCAAGAAATCAATCATGAAAAAAGTGGTGCAAAACGTGCAACAAATGGATTTGTCCTAATTAACCGGCTGTGATGTGTAATAAATGTGACAAAAATAGGTTTTTGGTAAACTTTAATAATGTAAGAAAAAAATTTGTATCATTGGTCTCAAAAGTACAAGTTTTGGTATTTTTTACTATTATAGAACAAAATTGGCTTTAATTTTAAAATGTTGTTTTCTATGGATAAATTAAAGCTTAAATTATTCTTTTAAATAAATATAAATACGCTTTCAATCATTAGTTTCAGTAATATGTAATGAAAAAAATTTTTATTGCTATTTTGAAATGGTCTACCATAGTAGGCCACGCGTGCGTTAGTGTAAAAAAAAGGCGCGTGTACTCTAGTGTTAAGTTAAGTTAAGTTAAGTTAAATTAAGTTAAGTTAAGTTAAGTTAAGTTAAGTTAGGTTAAGTTAAGTTAAGTTAAGTTAAGTTAAGTTAAGTTAAGTTAAGTTAAGTTAAGTTAAGTTAAGTTAAGTTAAGTTAAGTTAAGTTAAGTTAAGTTAAGTTAAGTTAAGTTAAGTTAAGTTAAGTTAAGTTAAGTTAAGTTAAGTTAAGTTAAATTAAATTAAGTTAAGTTAAGTTAAGTTAAGTTAAGTTAAATTAAATTAAATTAAATTAAATTAAATTAAATTAAATTAAATTAAATTAAATTAAATTAAATTAAATTAAATTAAATTAAATTAAATTAAATTAAATTAAGTTAAATTAAATTAAATTAAATTAAATTAAATTAAATTAAATTAAATTAAATTAAATTAAGTTAAATGAAAAATAAAATATAAAAAATAATCCAACCTAAAATTTATAACTTTAATTCTGTACACTGATAACTTGAGTTCATTGATTTCATTAGATCTCTTTCTGTTACAACTCACAAAAGAGTACATTTTCCTGCAAATTATAGTGCAATTAACAATTCTCCTTTGTGGTTCCATTTCCGATGCGCCAATCAGCGCTTTGCCATGAATCCCTATTGACAGCAATATCAACAACAACAACATACAAGAAGAAAAGCCATCAATTTATACACAAATGAAATCAAAGAATGGTTGCGTAAAAACAAAAAAAAAGTATGCCAACAGGAAGACTAAGAAGCAGATGTACTCGTATATCGAATGCTGTTGATGATACAGAAGTATCACTCCCATTGCATTGCTCTTAACGTGTGGAATATTCAGCACAGCACCAAAGCTTAGCGCTTCAGCATGAAAATCAGCTTTTCCGCCATCTTCGTTGATTGAAGGCATAAAGTTTGTTCATTTACAACGCAAAGCCAGTGCAAAGTGGACGAGTAAGAAACACTAAAAGAAAGCCAACTAAATTAAGAAGACCGAAGCAAAAAATAAAAAATAAATGAAGTAAAAATATAAAAGCAATAAAATGTGGTCCAAGCTTCAAAATGTTTTTATGTTTGTGTGTCGCAAAATCGTAGCAGCAAACTTGCGCGTTAAAGATTTGATTTGCCTCACTCATTTTATGGCCAGCAACCGCAAAGTTTTTACTCCAACACTCATACTAATGAATTGCTGTAATAATTTTTTTTGTTTTTCTTTTTTTTTCGAAACCGTAAATTATAGCATTTTGCTGAACACTAAGAAGTACTAATTTGTTTATAACTTTAGGGAGCATCATTAAAATAAGTTTTTGAGCACATAATTTATGCCAACTCAGAACAAAGTATTTCGAAAGCGGCTTATTCCCCAAGTACTTAATTAATGATGGATAATGAATTGAATAGTTGGATAATGAATTGTCCAACTTAATGCAAATTTTGCTTATTGACATGCTCCACTTATTAATTGTATGACGTTAAGTTATGTTTGAATCTAGTAAAATAAAATATTGATTGAGCTTTTAATCATTACATCGGCAACTAAGGAATTCTTATGAGTTACTTAAGTGGTTTTCGAAATGGCAAAACTCGGTTTGAAAAAAGTCTTTCAAAGTCATTCACCTCAGACGTTTAGATGTGATTTGCTTTGCTGGATAAAGATATTGTGGCAGAATTAAATAAAGAAATTTTTACGTGAAAAGTTAATTAAGTATACAACAATGTAGAGGGTAGGATTGGAATAAGACTCCTCGGTATGTTCAGAGTGGAGATTATTATCTAAGTTATTGTGTTGCTAATTTCTAACGAGATTAATAGTTTCCATCTATAGGGTGCTTAAATTGATCCCTTATGGGCATAGTTCGAATAGATCGATTCTATTTTGCGTAGCATACTTTTAGGCTGAAAAGGTATAGTTCTATAACTATGCTTTTGGGGAAACAAAATAGACGTTACAAAGAGAAGACGCTCGAGTTAAAAAAGATACAATTAATCTCTTCCTAAGACAAATGCTCAAATGGAAGTTATCTGTGCAGCCAACATAAAGAGATCAAACTTCTATTTCTATAATTAGTCTTGAATGATTTCGCGGTTGGGTCAAAAAGAAGTATGCGACTTATGCCAGTACTGAGCTTTTCATAGCAGTAGAAATAGTCACATTTGTTTTAGCATATCTTTTGATTAGCAAAATTCTACCCAATTACACGCGAACAATAAACCGCTTGCTACCAATGCACTATGGTCTGACGACTACTGTTGGCTGGCCAAAACTAATTTTTTAAAGTATGCATAATCAATTTTTTTTCTCCCCTATCAGTAAGCAAATTTATCAAATTAAACAAGTGCATACTCAGTTTTTTCATAAAGTGTTTTCCTCTGAAGATTTTAGCTGTCAAAGTTCGCGTTTCTAAAAAAAAAATTGTTTTTATAGTTCGCTTTCAACTTCCTCGTGTTTTGTATTTCAATATTTCTTCGGTAGGTGAATAACTGTAAAAGTAAGTGAATGGAGGTGAATAAGGAGGGTAAGTAGGTGTGATTGAAGAAAAAAGAGATGCAATATTGATTGCCAAATAAAAATAAAATGCCTTTCAAAAAGGTTCTACTTTTGATAATAATATTCCTCTTTAAGTAGAGGTATACTAAATCGGCAAAATTCGGCCGTCTCAAAAACTTTGTGAGAATTAAGTGTATTCAATTTTGAGAATAAAGACTGAATATCATCTAGCGATTTTGTGCGCTTTTTGAATAATAGCATTTTTTCTTAGAAAACTTCTACGTGCGTTATGCTGTGCTTTTCGACGTTTGGAAAGAAGTAGTGAAAAAAGATGAAAAAGAAACAGCTGTTTTCAATTCCGATGACTGGAAATGAAGAATTAGCTTTCATTTTAGACAATAATCTGACAAAAGAGCAGTATATGTCATTTGGATACATCGGACCCACTTATTTCAAGCGTAAATCTTTCTAGGCGGATCAAAAAGAGGGCACGTATGCAACTTCCACCAGAAGTAAGATCTTTGCTGAGCAGTACTGATTACTTTTTACCAAATGAAGAAGTCGAGCACGACGAAGAGAACAACGATATAATGAACTATGACATAGATCCAAGAATCGATGAGCTTTTATGTAACCTAGAGTTGGAAAATGAGATATGAAAATTCATGCAAAATATTAAAGTTGTGTGTAATATATTAAAGTTATATATAAAATGTACATACATACAAATGTCTAACCAAATAAGTTTTATTTGAAACCCATTTGATAAGGTTCACGATTAGGGACATTGTAAATACCCCTTAATATACCAAATTGCAATAAAAAAAGTAAAAATCATATAATTTTGTTGCCATTTTTAGTCTCCTGTTTTCTTTTTTTGAAGTCTGATGTCAGATTCGAGATCAGAGACCTCGTAAACCCTTATTTTATACAAATTTGGGGTAAAAACGTGAATATTTGAAAATAAGGTCGCCATAATGGATCCCCCATTTTGAATTTTAAAAATCTGACATCAGATTCGAGATAAGATAAATCAAAACTCCCTACATGCCAATTTTCAAATCAATTAGATAACTTCTTCAGTTTTGGCCAGCGAACTGATGTCGTCAGACCATAGTGCATTGATCGTCTATCAAGCAAACGAACATTTAATTGTACAAATAACGTTTCATGCGTACCTAGTACAGTTTCAATTGCAATTGTTGAATAGTTTTGATCAACCGAATAACTAAACTTGAAGCTTTACAAAACGGCAATACTTACAACGTCTATAAGTTTTCTCTTCAACTTGCTTAAATATTTTCTTCCTATATTATATTTATTTGTTGTTTTTTTTTTTTGCATTTGCAATTCATGTTGCAATTTCTAAACATTTAACTTTTATATCGTTCAAGTACAACAAACAAACAAATTTCTATTCATTTTACACAATTGGAAAACTTTCTGCTTGCTGATAGCTTCCATAGAAATTGGAATTGGTAAATTTTGTTAGAGGGAGAAACTTTATAGATATAAACCGATATAAATGTCCGCAAAAGGGGAATAACTGTTAGTTATTCAGTAGTTGTCAATAATTCACTTGTATCTATGGCATCTTTTTTTAACTTAAAAATGTTTGATTGAAATTTTTTTAACTCTTTGTATTTTGTTAAGCTTAAACTGAAAATATTTTCAAGTAAATTTGTTTCAATAAGCATTATAGAAACAGTTTTCAGCATTAATTTATTTAAAAAATTTATAGAAAAGATAAACTTCAAGACTGAATATTTATAAATCATTTAACTTTATAAGTGAAATACAAAAGTCTAACTACAAGTTATCCAGAAAAATATGTTTAGCGACTTTTTTTCAACTAAAATTATTTGAATTTTATCAAAAATCGAGATAATTTGTTTCTTCGTTAGCAATACGTACTAATTGCATTAGCTATTTAAAAATTGGAAAATCCAAGCAAAATTTATTTTATTACAAGTCTCGCGGTCAAGTTTCCTTTCATAAATTCCAATAATTTAATATTCTTCTTCCATTTTCAAATTGTTGTCATAGAAGTAAACTTTAACAACTCCCTGAATGTGCCTTAGTTTGAATACGTAAAGCAACTTTGTCCATTCATTCGTTTATTCAACGACCACTTAGTCCTCATTTCCGTTTGATTTTATTCAAGACTTATTGATAATAATATTCCTCTTTAAGTAGAGGTATACTAAATCGGCAAAATTCGGCCGTCTCAAAAACTTTGTGAGAATTAAGTGTATTCAATTTTGAGAATAAAGACTGAATATCATCTAGCGATTTTGTGCGCTTTTTGAATAATAGCATTTTTTCTTAGAAAACTTCTACGTGCGTTATGCTGTGCTTTTCGACGTTTGGAAAGAAGTAGTGAAAAAAGATGAAAAAGAAACAGCTGTTTTCAATTCCGATGACTGGAAATGAAGAATTAGCTTTCATTTTAGACAATAATCTGACAAAAGAGCAGTATATGTCATTTGGATACATCGGACCCACTTATTTCAAGCGTAAATCTTTCTAGGCGGATCAAAAAGAGGGCACGTATGCAACTTCCACCAGAAGTAAGATCTTTGCTGAGCAGTACTGATTACTTTTTACCAAATGAAGAAGTCGAGCACGACGAAGAGAACAACGATATAATGAACTATGACATAGATCCAAGAATCGATGAGCTTTTATGTAACCTAGAGTTGGAAAATGAGATATGAAAATTCATGCAAAATATTAAAGTTGTGTGTAATATATTAAAGTTATATATAAAATGTACATACATACAAATGTCTAACCAAATAAGTTTTATTTGAAACCCATTTGATAAGGTTCACGATTAGGGACATTGTAAATACCCCTTAATATACCAAATTGCAATAAAAAAAGTAAAAATCATATAATTTTGTTGCCATTTTTAGTCTCCTGTTTTCTTTTTTTGAAGTCTGATGTCAGATTCGAGATCAGAGACCTCGTAAACCCTTATTTTATACAAATTTGGGGTAAAAACGTGAATATTTGAAAATAAGGTCGCCATAATGGATCCCCCATTTTGAATTTTAAAAATCTGACATCAGATTCGAGATAAGATAAATCAAAACTCCCTACATGCCAATTTTCAAATCAATTAGATAACTTCTTCAGTTTTGGCCAGCGAACTGATGTCGTCAGACCATAGTGCATTGATCGTCTATCAAGCAAACGAACATTTAATTGTACAAATAACGTTTCATGCGTACCTAGTACAGTTTCAATTGCAATTGTTGAATAGTTTTGATCAACCGAATAACTAAACTTGAAGCTTTACAAAACGGCAATACTTACAACGTCTATAAGTTTTCTCTTCAACTTGCTTAAATATTTTCTTCCTATATTATATTTATTTGTTGTTTTTTTTTTTTGCATTTGCAATTCATGTTGCAATTTCTAAACATTTAACTTTTATATCGTTCAAGTACAACAAACAAACAAATTTCTATTCATTTTACACAATTGGAAAACTTTCTGCTTGCTGATAGCTTCCATAGAAATTGGAATTGGTAAATTTTGTTAGAGGGAGAAACTTTATAGATATAAACCGATATAAATGTCCGCAAAAGGGGAATAACTGTTAGTTATTCAGTAGTTGTCAATAATTCACTTGTATCTATGGCATCTTTTTTTAACTTAAAAATGTTTGATTGAAATTTTTTTAACTCTTTGTATTTTGTTAAGCTTAAACTGAAAATATTTTCAAGTAAATTTGTTTCAATAAGCATTATAGAAACAGTTTTCAGCATTAATTTATTTAAAAAATTTATAGAAAAGATAAACTTCAAGACTGAATATTTATAAATCATTTAACTTTATAAGTGAAATACAAAAGTCTAACTACAAGTTATCCAGAAAAATATGTTTAGCGACTTTTTTTCAACTAAAATTATTTGAATTTTATCAAAAATCGAGATAATTTGTTTCTTCGTTAGCAATACGTACTAATTGCATTAGCTATTTAAAAATTGGAAAATCCAAGCAAAATTTATTTTATTACAAGTCTCGCGGTCAAGTTTCCTTTCATAAATTCCAATAATTTAATATTCTTCTTCCATTTTCAAATTGTTGTCATAGAAGTAAACTTTAACAACTCCCTGAATGTGCCTTAGTTTGAATACGTAAAGCAACTTTGTCCATTCATTCGTTTATTCAACGACCACTTAGTCCTCATTTCCGTTTGATTTTATTCAAGACTTATTGATAATAATATTCCTCTTTAAGTAGAGGTATACTAAATCGGCAAAATTCGGCCGTCTCAAAAACTTTGTGAGAATTAAGTGTATTCAATTTTGAGAATAAAGACTGAATATCATCTAGCGATTTTGTGCGCTTTTTGAATAATAGCATTTTTTCTTAGAAAACTTCTACGTGCGTTATGCTGTGCTTTTCGACGTTTGGAAAGAAGTAGTGAAAAAAGATGAAAAAGAAACAGCTGTTTTCAATTCCGATGACTGGAAATGAAGAATTAGCTTTCATTTTAGACAATAATCTGACAAAAGAGCAGTATATGTCATTTGGATACATCGGACCCACTTATTTCAAGCGTAAATCTTTCTAGGCGGATCAAAAAGAGGGCACGTATGCAACTTCCACCAGAAGTAAGATCTTTGCTGAGCAGTACTGATTACTTTTTACCAAATGAAGAAGTCGAGCACGACGAAGAGAACAACGATATAATGAACTATGACATAGATCCAAGAATCGATGAGCTTTTATGTAACCTAGAGTTGGAAAATGAGATATGAAAATTCATGCAAAATATTAAAGTTGTGTGTAATATATTAAAGTTATATATAAAATGTACATACATACAAATGTCTAACCAAATAAGTTTTATTTGAAACCCATTTGATAAGGTTCACGATTAGGGACATTGTAAATACCCCTTAATATACCAAATTGCAATAAAAAAAGTAAAAATCATATAATTTTGTTGCCATTTTTAGTCTCCTGTTTTCTTTTTTTGAAGTCTGATGTCAGATTCGAGATCAGAGACCTCGTAAACCCTTATTTTATACAAATTTGGGGTAAAAACGTGAATATTTGAAAATAAGGTCGCCATAATGGATCCCCCATTTTGAATTTTAAAAATCTGACATCAGATTCGAGATAAGATAAATCAAAACTCCCTACATGCCAATTTTCAAATCAATTAGATAACTTCTTCAGTTTTGGCCAGCGAACTGATGTCGTCAGACCATAGTGCATTGATCGTCTATCAAGCAAACGAACATTTAATTGTACAAATAACGTTTCATGCGTACCTAGTACAGTTTCAATTGCAATTGTTGAATAGTTTTGATCAACCGAATAACTAAACTTGAAGCTTTACAAAACGGCAATACTTACAACGTCTATAAGTTTTCTCTTCAACTTGCTTAAATATTTTCTTCCTATATTATATTTATTTGTTGTTTTTTTTTTTTGCATTTGCAATTCATGTTGCAATTTCTAAACATTTAACTTTTATATCGTTCAAGTACAACAAACAAACAAATTTCTATTCATTTTACACAATTGGAAAACTTTCTGCTTGCTGATAGCTTCCATAGAAATTGGAATTGGTAAATTTTGTTAGAGGGAGAAACTTTATAGATATAAACCGATATAAATGTCCGCAAAAGGGGAATAACTGTTAGTTATTCAGTAGTTGTCAATAATTCACTTGTATCTATGGCATCTTTTTTTAACTTAAAAATGTTTGATTGAAATTTTTTTAACTCTTTGTATTTTGTTAAGCTTAAACTGAAAATATTTTCAAGTAAATTTGTTTCAATAAGCATTATAGAAACAGTTTTCAGCATTAATTTATTTAAAAAATTTATAGAAAAGATAAACTTCAAGACTGAATATTTATAAATCATTTAACTTTATAAGTGAAATACAAAAGTCTAACTACAAGTTATCCAGAAAAATATGTTTAGCGACTTTTTTTCAACTAAAATTATTTGAATTTTATCAAAAATCGAGATAATTTGTTTCTTCGTTAGCAATACGTACTAATTGCATTAGCTATTTAAAAATTGGAAAATCCAAGCAAAATTTATTTTATTACAAGTCTCGCGGTCAAGTTTCCTTTCATAAATTCCAATAATTTAATATTCTTCTTCCATTTTCAAATTGTTGTCATAGAAGTAAACTTTAACAACTCCCTGAATGTGCCTTAGTTTGAATACGTAAAGCAACTTTGTCCATTCATTCGTTTATTCAACGACCACTTAGTCCTCATTTCCGTTTGATTTTATTCAAGACTTATTGATAATAATATTCCTCTTTAAGTAGAGGTATACTAAATCGGCAAAATTCGGCCGTCTCAAAAACTTTGTGAGAATTAAGTGTATTCAATTTTGAGAATAAAGACTGAATATCATCTAGCGATTTTGTGCGCTTTTTGAATAATAGCATTTTTTCTTAGAAAACTTCTACGTGCGTTATGCTGTGCTTTTCGACGTTTGGAAAGAAGTAGTGAAAAAAGATGAAAAAGAAACAGCTGTTTTCAATTCCGATGACTGGAAATGAAGAATTAGCTTTCATTTTAGACAATAATCTGACAAAAGAGCAGTATATGTCATTTGGATACATCGGACCCACTTATTTCAAGCGTAAATCTTTCTAGGCGGATCAAAAAGAGGGCACGTATGCAACTTCCACCAGAAGTAAGATCTTTGCTGAGCAGTACTGATTACTTTTTACCAAATGAAGAAGTCGAGCACGACGAAGAGAACAACGATATAATGAACTATGACATAGATCCAAGAATCGATGAGCTTTTATGTAACCTAGAGTTGGAAAATGAGATATGAAAATTCATGCAAAATATTAAAGTTGTGTGTAATATATTAAAGTTATATATAAAATGTACATACATACAAATGTCTAACCAAATAAGTTTTATTTGAAACCCATTTGATAAGGTTCACGATTAGGGACATTGTAAATACCCCTTAATATACCAAATTGCAATAAAAAAAGTAAAAATCATATAATTTTGTTGCCATTTTTAGTCTCCTGTTTTCTTTTTTTGAAGTCTGATGTCAGATTCGAGATCAGAGACCTCGTAAACCCTTATTTTATACAAATTTGGGGTAAAAACGTGAATATTTGAAAATAAGGTCGCCATAATGGATCCCCCATTTTGAATTTTAAAAATCTGACATCAGATTCGAGATAAGATAAATCAAAACTCCCTACATGCCAATTTTCAAATCAATTAGATAACTTCTTCAGTTTTGGCCAGCGAACTGATGTCGTCAGACCATAGTGCATTGATCGTCTATCAAGCAAACGAACATTTAATTGTACAAATAACGTTTCATGCGTACCTAGTACAGTTTCAATTGCAATTGTTGAATAGTTTTGATCAACCGAATAACTAAACTTGAAGCTTTACAAAACGGCAATACTTACAACGTCTATAAGTTTTCTCTTCAACTTGCTTAAATATTTTCTTCCTATATTATATTTATTTGTTGTTTTTTTTTTTTGCATTTGCAATTCATGTTGCAATTTCTAAACATTTAACTTTTATATCGTTCAAGTACAACAAACAAACAAATTTCTATTCATTTTACACAATTGGAAAACTTTCTGCTTGCTGATAGCTTCCATAGAAATTGGAATTGGTAAATTTTGTTAGAGGGAGAAACTTTATAGATATAAACCGATATAAATGTCCGCAAAAGGGGAATAACTGTTAGTTATTCAGTAGTTGTCAATAATTCACTTGTATCTATGGCATCTTTTTTTAACTTAAAAATGTTTGATTGAAATTTTTTTAACTCTTTGTATTTTGTTAAGCTTAAACTGAAAATATTTTCAAGTAAATTTGTTTCAATAAGCATTATAGAAACAGTTTTCAGCATTAATTTATTTAAAAAATTTATAGAAAAGATAAACTTCAAGACTGAATATTTATAAATCATTTAACTTTATAAGTGAAATACAAAAGTCTAACTACAAGTTATCCAGAAAAATATGTTTAGCGACTTTTTTTCAACTAAAATTATTTGAATTTTATCAAAAATCGAGATAATTTGTTTCTTCGTTAGCAATACGTACTAATTGCATTAGCTATTTAAAAATTGGAAAATCCAAGCAAAATTTATTTTATTACAAGTCTCGCGGTCAAGTTTCCTTTCATAAATTCCAATAATTTAATATTCTTCTTCCATTTTCAAATTGTTGTCATAGAAGTAAACTTTAACAACTCCCTGAATGTGCCTTAGTTTGAATACGTAAAGCAACTTTGTCCATTCATTCGTTTATTCAACGACCACTTAGTCCTCATTTCCGTTTGATTTTATTCAAGACTTATTGAAGCCTGTTACTTAAATAGAAATAAACAGTGTTAAGGCTGGCATTGTTGTTCGTTTATCGCGAAAATTTAGCACTTGCGCTTCCACCTCTATCCATTCTCGCTTATTTGTTCCGTTCATTGTCATCTTACAAATGCTCTTGGAGTTCGTATTTATCCAACAATTTGCTCTAGTCAAATCTATTCCTGTTAAAACACGTAGATATCTTTTATTTACTTAGCTGTTTTTATTTTTTAGTGTTATTTGCTTTGTAAGCATTTTGCTAGCGCTCCTTTACTGTTTTGTTGTCGTTTTATGTCTGATTTAAGCCTTCACCTCAAATTCTCAATTTGTAAGCGCATATTTTATTCTCATCCTTAAAGCGTTTAAATGGAATTTAATATATCTCTTTCTTTTACTTTCCTCTTCTTCTACCAGTAATACTCACTTTTCGTTCATTAACTGCTCTCCCTCTCTTTTCTCGTTGTCGGTTAATGGTGCGCTAGGTGTTGAAAACGAATTTATGTTGAACGGAAATGGAAATGGTCTGACGCCATTTGAGGTTACATTTTATTTCACTTCCATTTACATGATTTCCTTTAAACTAATTCGTCGATTTGTGGTTTTATTCTGGTAACGAATTGAAAAGAAATTGTCTTAACTAACAGTGAGCAGTAAACATTAAATAAAAGTTTTAAGCACACTTTTTTTATTTAAATACCATAAAGATTACTTAGAGCCAGACCTGCTAAATAATGATTACAAATCGTAATGTTTACCGGTTTGAATGATTATTTTCCTGAAAATACATTTAATGATTGATTACCATTACTTTGAATTTTTAATAATTATTTTCCTATTAATTAAAATATAATAAAAAGAAAAATTCATGATTTTTAACGATAATTCAAAATAATCAAAAAGTAATCCGAAAAAATTGTTGTTTTATATTCTTAATTTTTTTTCTATTATTTTTGGTTTTTTGATCACTTTTCATTCCAGCTTTGATATTTTTTTGGGGTTTTTGTTAATTTTTATACCTAGTAGTGCTTCGCACACAAGGTATATTAACTTCATTGGCCTAACGGTAGTATGTAACGGCATAAACGAATCGAGATAGATATTGACTTATATATATCAAAATGTTCAGGAGGAAAAGAGAAATTGATTGAGCCATGTCCGTCCGTCCGTCCGTCCGTCCGTCCGTCTGTGAACACGATAACTTGAGTAAATCTTGAGATATCTCAATGAAATTTGGTATGTAGGTTCCTTTTCACTTATCTCCGAGCGCTATTGAAAATAGGCAAAATCGGTTAAAAGCCACGCCCTCTTTCTATATATATAATATTTTCGAAAATACAAAAAGAGTGATTATTCAGTACATAATACACCTATAAGGATAATATTTGGTATGCACTTTAGCGTTAAGGCAACAAATACATTTTTGAAAAAATTTTTAAAAAGGGGCGTGGTACCGCCCACTTTTGATATAGTCAAGTTTGGAAATATTATTAATCATAAATCAAAAACCGCTCAAGATAGCAAAACAAAATTCAGCACACATATTTATATTAATACAAGCAATATTTCGAAAAAAAATTATTGAAATCGGGTTAGGTCCACGCCCAATTTTATACGAAAGATTTTGAAAAGGATCATAGATATATTGAATATGCTATAACTTTGCTTAAACTAGCTGTATATCATTTCTATTTCACCTCTGAAGTGTTCGTGGGCAAAGAAAGTCGAAAGCACAAAATTTTTGGAAAATGGGCGTGGCCCCGCCCCTTTATGGGGGATTATTCCACAAAACTTTACATGCCATAACTCCGGTAAAAATTGACTTATTGGAACGATATTTAGAGAAAGTGTTCAACATATAAAGCTAACTCTTTGCTGTAAAAATAAACAAAATCGGTGAACGGACACGCCCACTTTTTGAACACAGTTCTAAAAAATTTCTTCGTAAAATTAAAATCGCGATATTTCCATAATTGTATAAGTTATTTAAATAAGATTTTACACACATAATAAGCTTTTTAACCAAAACTAAACTGTATACAAATTTTGTGGATTTTGGTGAAGTAGGCGTGGCGCCGCCCACTTTTTAGCATAAAAGCTCTGCTATTTTCAAAAGCGATTGCTTGGAATTTGAAGAATGTATTTCAATGAAATTTTGTGAGATACTTCCCAATAGTATGTAGTATACTCCTGCCAAAAATTACGCAAATCGAATAACAAACAAGCAAGATTTACGGGCAAGTAGTTAACACTCTACTGCCTTTTTTTTATTAATTTTTTTTATTTTCATACCTTTCATGAGCATGAGGAAAGGTATTTATATTTTGTTATTTAGTAATAATTTGATTTACCACTCACAACAGAAGTGTTTTTATCGAAAACAATCAGTTGCCTTTATAACAAATTTTCAGTTATTAAAATAGGCCTGAGTAAATTAGGATACCAAAACAGATCACTACTAGGTATTTAATGTTCGGTTACACCCGAATTTAGACTTCCTTACTAGTTTTAATTATCGTAAAAAATCAGGATTTTTTTTTTTAAGTTTCAAAGTTAGTTAGTCTTATTAGTACCGGTCTTGTTTGACGACTCACTTCCTGTTATCAAAGCTAATTATTTCTTAGGTTAGTTATCGAATATTCATAAAAATTGGGGGACTAGTTTCCAGTACTTATAGAAATTAAGCTACAATAATTTAAGTCACTCGGTCAGTATGCCCCGAAGGCATCTTCACTCTTCATACCGACTTATAATGGTCGTCTAATCAACAGGGCTCTTGAAATTATTCGAATAGCTCGATTATTCGAAGCTTCGATTACCGATTTTTCTGCTACTGGAAATCGAATGTTACTATTAGAATGTTAGATAAACTGCTTACGATTAGATAAACTGGAGTATAATCAGTGCCCCAGCTATATCGGCTGAGTTCGAGAGAACTTTTTCAATAGTCCTTAGTTAAAAAATAAAATATGTTACAAAAAGTGTTTTTCTTTTCTATTAAAATATGATTTCGAATAATGGGGCCGAAGCAAAAATTCGACTGAGGGTTTATTTTTTATTTTACTATTCGAATTCGATTATTCGAATATTGGTATTCGAATCTTATTATTCGAACATTTTCTTATTCGAATGGTTCGAGTATTCGAATACTATTCAACTCGTGGATTTTGCACCAACCAGCTGCTCCGCCGCGTGTATTGGCTATTTTCTTAAAAATATAAAATATTTCAACTACTCTGTTGCAAATAAAATTCGTTGTTTTAGCAAAGCTAAATTAAATTTGCTCTTAATAATTTCACTTTCCTTAAGAAACAATTCCCTCATTAGTCTGCTGCACCCTCAGTTGCATAATTGCTTTTGCTTGTAAAGCTAAAATGGAGCCAAAAATAGATAAAAAAAAACAAAACCAACAATTTTACGTAGGGAATGGTACTATTGAGTGAACATCAAAGCAAAAAAACAACAAAACAACAGAAAACAAAAACGGTTGAGCTTAACTGAAAATCATTCGACTGCAGGGAAACTTCAGCACAGGGTTCGAACTAACAAAGTGAAAAAACGTAGTAAAATGGTAGTAAAAATCCTTTTTAAGATCGTCATGTAGGTAATCTAGTCGATCCTGCGGCAGAACGGGCTTGTGGGTACTACCCATTGTACAATGCACTAGTATAGGAAAGCTCAAATAGAGCGGAACCACTTGCCGGAACTACTACCCAGTTACTAGCGGAGTTGAACATTTTTTTCCTTAGACACTAAACCGCTCGAATGCCTCGTATTCTGAATAACGTTCGAATAAAAGGAAAACGAGTTAAAGAAGAATGGTAGCTAGTACGATTTTCTTCTCATCATCCTGTATACTACTTTTATATTTCTGTAGCAAATTGAAAAATCCGTTGCCAAAACAGCTGATTTCGAAAATTTGAAATTGCTTCTCCCCATATTATTCTAGAGGAACATAACTGGAGGAACTTTTCTGCGGGAACGAAAATATCGAAGGGAAATTGAATTGTTGTTGTTGCAAGAAAATTCAGACGGACGATAACCACGCCCCTTTTTTCGACATTGAAAATTGCTGCCAATGTGTAAAATACTAAGATAACTTGTATTAAAATTTAGTAGCTTTACTGACTAGATCAGTAATCTGCACTACCGTTATAACTTTCTCATTCTTTCAGAAAAACGTAGTAAATAATCTACTACGATTGTAGTAAATTTCTAACCCTGTTTTGATACATAAAAGCAGACAAGCAGCAATTTTTGTTGTAGTAGAAATGCAATAGAAGACAAAGACAATAATGGAAATTAGGAAGCATACAAAAAGAACAAACAATGCCAAATGAAAATGTTACAGCAATGAAAATGTGCCGCACTGCAGTGCCAGTTATGATTCTGAATATGTACGTCATCTCCTTTGAGCACGGAAATAGCCTAGTTTTGTATTGACGCAAAAGAAAATTTGGCAGACAAGTCAATGATGTTACGTGTATATGCTTTTGAATTTGGCAAGACTTCTGCATCAAATAAGTAAAGCAAAATCTTTCGAAGCATATCGACAGCAAATGACAGTTGAATAAAAAATATCACCCATTCTCTGGTTATCAAGTGGTAAGATGCATTTGGGGAAAGCGAACGAAAAGGACAATCGTGTTGCTGATGTTGGTTTGTCCAATTTGCATGTATGTTTAGTTCAGAAAGCCATACACAGCTTTTTTTAAACTAGATTGATGTGGGAGCTTCCATGAATGCGTTGATGATAAAAGTAGTGAAAGAAAGTCGAAATAGAGAAGGATACACATATGTAGCTGCAATTTTATCGTAAATTTCTCTTCCATTTTTGTGTGTTGTTGTATTTGCATTGTAAATGCAAACTGCCAAGTGCCAGTTGGTCTGCATCTTTGGGGTTTCCTGCCACTTCTGCGAAGGATATACGTACATAAACACATTTACAAACTTTCTCTTTTCTTCTTCTTTCTAATGTTGGCCACACACATTGTGCTTTATTTTCGCGTATTCTTTGAGTATTTGGCAGTGAAAGTATTCAATTTCATTAACGTGTGTGCTTACGAAAGATGAAAGCGAACTTTTGTTTAAAAATTTGAAGAAAATAAGCTGAAAATATAGACCTTAATAACACGTTTTCATAATTCGATTAGGATTTAGGGTCACGAATTTATTTACAAAAAAAACCATAAGCTCTAAAAAAAATCCCAAAGTACTTAATATAGCAATGCTGTAGGCACTGAAATTTGTAACGTCAGTTAATTGGTTCACTTTAATTATGAATATCAACTGAGTTTCTGTTTTTATAGTCGTTAAACTTGACATTTATAATTGACTTAGTTTTTTTTATACGATGGATGTTTCCATATGCGTTATTCATGGGTGTTGTTAAATCCAAATCAGAATTGGTGATTACCAGAATAGAAAGTCGATACTCTTTTCGAACATAAACAAAATCGATTGTCGAAACAGCTGTTCTGCTCATAACTAAAAAAAGACCAAAGCATATGCGGTTAATTTATAACTTTTGCCGATAAAATGAATACAAGTGATGAATATTTGTGCAAGAAAAGCACCATAACTGCAGTAATAGTAGTAGTTTCTGGAGCATGATAATAAAGAAAATATCGAAATATAGTGCAGGACCACAGCAATCCATTGGAACTGCCAGAGCCATTGTAAATATGATTATTTCGTAATTCTATACCACCGCAAATAACTGCTGAAACACGTCCAAAAATATAGGAGCGAATATCAAAAACGCAATTTGACTTTTAATAATCCAGCAAGTAAAGTTATCGTCGAAAAACCAAAAAATTACCCAGGTCCCGATTGCAACAACCACATGAAAATGACATACAATTTTCAACATTAATTGCAAATATCTCAAAAGCATTCTCCCTGGGGTCATACCTTTCTTGATGTTTTTGAAAATTTCGATAGTATCTAATCCTTGAGCATTACCAGAAACTGCAACCCTGATTATTTCGAATAATTGCAGTCACTTTCGAGTACCTCGTTTAATCGATGAAACTATTATTTCGTGTTCTACTCTATACCTCCTTGTTTGATCTACTAAATCCGACGAAGTTATATATCCGAATTCGGTTAACACTAGCTTAAATATATGACCACCCTAATAAGTAAATTCTCACCACAGATCTAACCGACAGGTGGTAATTCCTTTACTAGTTAAAGTAATCAGCAATAGTGCAGAGAACAATGTATGAGATAATAACCACAAAAATAACAGCACAAATGAAAAGTATTAATAAAGCCGTGCAAAATTAGTAGGCAATGATAACTAGCATGTTGCTTTAGATAACATACTCGTAATTATTAATTACTCGTGGAACAATTGAAGTACTAGGTATCGCAAGTTATCGCTAAATTAATTTGAACCTAATCAATTTTTTTGTTAACATTTCATAAATTTTTTAATAGAGCAAGAATTTTCGAAATGAATCACTACAATAAGTAAACAGTTTTTTTATTGTTATTGTATTTATTTATCTTTTTTATTGCTAATTGCATTTTTTTTTTGAAACAGGAATAACACCCGATATATGTATGGAACAATATTGACAATGCAATTTTATCGATTTCAGTATCCATGTTTTTAATTTCGTTAAAATCAGATAAACAGCGGGGACCCTATAGTAAACTCGATAGGGATGGCACTGCTGTCAAGAATGTTTGGCGCCTAGAATGTGGCCAGTAAGAGACTCATTAGAGTGGTGTTCTGTCTCCCCAATAAGCCTAAATAAAGCCACAATCCGCTAAACACACAAAGAGCTTTCAGTAAAGCGCGATTTTTGTCACCACAACTTTGTGTCAACGACTCGCGTCACTTTTGATATACATATGAACTCTTGCACATGGGAAAACATATCTGGATACACATCAAAGTACAAACACGCTATGAACTTTCGAAATTCTCCCAGCAAACCGCAGGAGATACAAGGTAGTCCTGAATTGGAGCATGAGCATAGAGCCCGAAAGACTAGTCAGTTCATATAAATGGGTGCAATTGGTCTCTCCATAAATCATGCTTAAACAAATGTGAATAGTTTCACACACAAAAAGAGATTAGAACTGATATAAGTCACATGCTACTGCACGACTCATTACAGATTCACCTAGGATAATCAAATTTTTTTGCAGCTTAGCTTATCACTGTGTCGTTCCAATTTTATTTGGGACTATGTATGACTAAAGGATAATAAACCTTATCTGGGCAATTCACTGTAAGCGACATGTTTGAATCCTGCCAGACAGGTGAAAAGTTTTAGCTTCGTGGGTTTGTATGTGAATCTAATGAAATGAATTCCAGCGGGTTTGCAAATACATATACTCATGCCTACATACACTACCAGGATGCCTACATACACTACCAGGATTTACTCAAAGCATTTATATTAATTTATATATAAGTATGTGTGTCACGTAATGTGAACTTGTGCTAAGGAATAATGTGAAGAAAACGTTGAACTTTGAATATGCGAGAAAAGACGAAGAACCTCCATAGAAGGGGAGACAGCTCCTTTTATTTTAATTCATTTTATTTTATTTTTTTATATTTTATTTTATTTTACTTTATTTTATTTTATTTTATTTTATTTTATTTTATTTTATTTCATTTTATTTTATTTTATTTTATTTTATTTTATTTTATTTTATTTTATTTTATTTTATTTTATTGTATTTTATTTTATTTTATTTTATTTTATTTTATTTTATTTTATTTTATTTTATTTTATTTCATTTTATTTTATTTTATTTTATTTTATTTTATTTTATTTTATTTTATTTTATTGTATTTTATTTTATTTTATTTTATTTTATTTTATTTTATTTTATTTTATTTTATTTTATTTTATTTTATTTTATTTTATTTTATTTTATTTTATTTTATTTTATTTTATTTTATTTTATGCTATTTTATTTTATTCAACTATTAGATCAATTAGCTTGTTTTGTTAGTTTTAGTCATATAAACCTTTATCATATTTCATTGGATGTTAACATAATCACATCAATGCATGGCCTTAATTGCTTTTCTAGTTACTTTCTTTTCTGAAGCTCGCTTATCTAGAAAATATAAAAATAAAAGAGTTAACTATAGTTATAGCTATTTATGTATTTAAGAGCTCACAGTGAGCTACTCAAATTTCAAACAGTATCCGACATTCAACAGCAAAACAGATCATGGAAATTGCTATTACTTTCGCAGTTTTAGCTTTGAGTGTAGCAGTCAATGCTAGCACTCTACAGTTCAGTGAAATATCGGGACCAACATTTTATTCGGAAATATCTATGCCAACAGTACACGAACACGAACAACAGCACCAGGATGTAGCAGCAAAAAATAAAACAAAGGATGAATCAACTATACAGTTCGATGAGCAGCAAAATGTACTGATACAAGATGTAATTGAAGATATATTGAAAAGCTTACAACCACACCTTTTAGAAAATCTAAAAAGCGAACTTGACCAACAGACAGGAACAATAGTAATTCAGCCTGCAATAGCAGGTCCTAGCCTTAAAAAAGTATTAGGAGCTGCATCTGATCCCGAAAAATTGGAATCACTTTTCGAGCAACAATATCCGCTATGTTGCCAAACGTCATGGGGAATCGGAATAAAATCCACAGTCAATGCCAGTACACTATTCGATGATCATGCCATTGCCATTACTTCCTGTTTTAACGTCACAAACGGGGTTTCATTAACTTTTCGCGCAACATGCAACAGCTGCCCATAAATTTTGACTTTATCTTCAAATTCTACTTTCATAACAAGATTTAGGGGGAAAAGATTTTGGAAAAGGAAAATAAAAATAATTGATGCTTAAAATATTCAAATTACTTTTAATTCCTTTGCTTCCATCGTTTGGTGCCTTCTGAGAGTGAGCTGCTTCATTTCGATTTGTAGAATTTATTTTGAAGCACAACTAATCAACGGAAAGGTCAGCTGTTACTGTCGTTTATTCGTAACATAGTAGTATATTTTCCAAGAAGTACTAGTGGTGGGTGGAATTAAAACGAATATTATCTTTTTGATTTGAAGTATTCAAATACTTCCTATTTTGATCTAATATCATTTCCTTGGTGACCTTCATTTATTTTGTTATTATTTTTTTATGTTTTTTGTTTTCGCTAAAATTTATTTATTTAAGAGTCAATGATTAATCGAGTTCCGCTTTTAGTATTTAAGGTGTTGCATTATCTATTAAAAATTCAAAAAGCCTCGCACTTCTAACAACAAAGAAGAGCATGAAAGTCGCAATAGTTCTTATAGTTCTAGCTTTTGTCTTTAAGGCCAATGCTGCCACTCAAGGATTTAATGGAATATCCGGACAATCACATAGTATTTCGCTACCCGAACCAACTGACGCAAAATCCATAAAAAAGGTATCAGCTGAGAAGCAACAAAAACAGCTATCAATGGAACTTCCAAATGAGCAAATAAGAGGGCAGTCCTTGAAGCAGAATGATGACTACCAGCACTCGCTATCACAAATTCACGATCACTTGGAGCAACAAGCGGAAGAACAGCCAGAGATAGTCGAAAAACAAACAAAAGAGCAACGGAGAGAGCAAGCAATACAGAATCCCAATAAGCGTTCCGATCAACAGGGTGGCATACAATCTAGGCGAAATTTTCTTACTTCTACATTCAATTATATAAAAAACAATGTCCACGGACTATTTCTTAAGCCAGGCGTGTATTCAGGGGGAGGTTTTGGGGGTTCAAACCGCCGCCACTAGAATAATTACTCTATTCACTTTTAAAACCCTGTTAAGAAATTAGCATTAACAGCAATAATGAAAATACGAAAGAATACATTTAAATAATATTTCACACTGAGAGAAGTTATTGGTAGTCGGTAATCAATTATCAGAGCAAGTCTGAGAGGTCACAACTAAATTCCTGTAATGGTTCACTCATCAGCCTTGCTCTGCATAAGATCAACTAAGCATCTCAACTACATAGCATGTTAACAACAGCAAGAGTGATTCGAACTCAAGTCTGTTGAAATTCAAATTAACTGCTTTTCGAGTTATGAATACGGCGGGCAAGAATCGTAAAAATGAGTGTATCTCGTTATTGTAGTCACGGTTGCCATAAGCTTAACCAAATAAATTACCAAGCAGTTCACAAAGCAGTCGTTTTGAATTGTCAGAGAAAGTAACAATTAGATTGTACTTATACTTGTCAGGTGATAATAAAAAGTGACGCTAATTTGGCAAAAAAGGATTGAGTGAGAGTATAAAGCAACTGTTCCAAAAACGTGAAGCTTTTGGATTCCAAAGTACGGGATTCTATATTTTTTATAAATAGACCACTGTTTATTTCAGGAAATAAGGAAAAATATTTCTTAAATCTTTCCACCAATCTTCCTGGTAAAAATGTTTGCTATGGCTTTAGAAAGCTATCCTTCCCGTTATTTGTAATTCGATCCAGTTTGCTTAATACGTTGATCAAAGTTGTAATCAGGCTCCCATAAAAAGCTCCCCTTTCGCATTGCAAGTAGTTTAAAGCATCAGCAACAGGCTTCATAGCAGCAACATAGCCCTTTAGATAGAGAATATTTTCTGATAAGATTAGGTTTATGGTTTGACTAGCAAACTTAATTTGGTTTAACAGTTTCATAAATCTCTGCGCACCTTAGTTCATACTCTTGAAATTAATCTTTCATACAAATCTATTTAAAAGCTTTGCAGGAGTTCGACCCGTTGTCAGTAAAAGTGACTATAAGTTTATCATCAACATACATATATGTATTAAAAATCTAATTCATGCTGTACAAAAATTCAACCGCTTGATCGTATGTATGCGAACCACTGAATCTTTTGCAGGACAAAACTGCAGATTTTCTACGTTGTTCATTGTCAATCCAGGAACATGTATAACCGAAGAATCTGCGTGCTTTGCAAGCACATGGTACATTTTGAAGACTTTTAATCATTGTTTTCTGCATCTGGCTATGTCTATCAAAGGTTACGTGCAGTTTGAATATTCCTCTTAAGTACTCAAAATCAGTATCTTGCATTATGTTTGGTAACTCCAAGTACTCTACTAAGTTTAATGATTTCCTCAGACACGGAAGCAACCAACTCCAAGCTGAGTAACCGTGGATAATTTTGTGAGCTGGTTTAATTATTCCGTAGAGTCCAACAACTTACTTTCTATTAAAACGAATATTATCATTTTGGTTTGAAGTACTTAAATACTTCCTATTTCGATCTTATCTCATAACTTCGATGACCCTCATTGATTTTATTATTACTCTTTTTTTATTGTTATTGCTAACGCAAAGTTTATCAATAACAATGATCAATTGAGTTCCGCATTTGGTATTTAAGGCCTTAGCCTTCCTACTTGAAATGCAAACAGTTTTGCACTTCCAACAGCAACGAAGAGCATGAAAGTCGCAATAGTTCTTATAGTCTTAGCTTTTATCTTTGCAGTCGATGCTGCCACTCAACGTTTGGATGGAATATTAGCACGTGACTCAAAACACCAACAAAAGGTATCAGCTGAGGAGCAACAAAAAGAGCTATCAATAGAACCTGCAAATGAGCAAATAAGAGGACAGTCCTTGAAGCAGAATGATGACCACCAGCACTTGCGATCACAACTTCACGATTACTTGGAGCTACAAGGGGAAGAACAGCCAGAGACAGTCGAAAAACATACAAAAGATCAACAGGGTGGCATACAATCTAGGCGAAATTTTCTTACTTCTACATTCAATTATATAAAAAACAATGTCCACGGACTAGGGTTTAAGCCAGGCGCGTATTCAGGGGGAGGTTTTGGGGGTTCAAACCGCCACCACTAGAATAATTACTCTATTCACTTTTAAAACCCCTGTTAAGAAATAAGCATTAACAGCAATAATGAAAATACGAAAGAATACATTTAAATAATATTTCACACTGAGAGAAGTTATTGGCAGTCGGTAATCAATTATCAGAGCAAGTCTGAGAGGTCACAACTAAATACCTGCAACGGTTCACTCATCAGACTTGCTCTGTATAAGATCAACTAAGCATCTCAACTACATATGTAGCTTGTTAACAATAGCAAGAGTGATTCGAACTCAAGTCTGTTGAAATTCAAATTAACTGCTTTTCGAGTTATGAATACGTCGGGCAAGAATCGTAAAAATGAGTGTCTCTCGTTATTGTAGTCACGGTTGCCATAAGCTTAACCAAATAAATTACCAAGCAGTACACAAATTAGATTGTACTTATACTTGTCAGGTGATAATAAAAAGTGACGCTAATTTGGCAAAAAAGTATTGAGTGAAAGTATAAAGCAACTGTTCCAAAAACGTGAAGCTTTTTTATTCCAAAGTACGGGATTCTATATTTTTTATAGACCACTGTTTATTTCAGGAAATAAGGAAAAATATTTCTTAAATCTTTCCACCAATCTTCCTGGTAAAAATGTTTGCTATAGCTTTAGGAAGCTATCCTTCCCGTTATTTGTAATTCGATCCAGTTTGGTTAATACATTGATCAAAGTTGGAATCAGGCTCCCATAAAAAGCTCCCCTTTCGCATTGCAAGAACTTTAAAGCATCAGCAACAGGCTTCATAGCAGCAACATAGCCCTTTAGATAGAGAATATTTTCTGATAAGATTAGGCTTATGGTTTGACTAGCAAACTTAATTTGGTGTAACAGTTTCATAAATCTCTGCGCACCTTAGTTCATACTCTTAAAATTAATCTTTCATACAAATCTATTTAAAAGCTTTGCAGGAGTTCGACCCGTTGTCAGTAAAAGTGACTATAAGTTTATCATCAACATACATATATGTATTAAAAATCTAATTCATGCTGTACAAAAATTCAACCGCTTGATCGTATGTATGCGAACCACTGAATCTTTTGCCGGACAAAACTGCAGATTTCCTACGTTGTTCATCGTCGATCCAGGAACATGTATAACCGAAGAATCTGCGTGCTTTGCAAGCACATGGTACATTTTGAAGACTTTTAATCATTGTTTTCTGCATCTGGCTATGTCTATCAAAGGTCACGTGCAGTTCTTGCATTATATTTGCTAACTCCAAGTACTCTACAAAGTTAGTGATTTCCTCAGACAAGGAAGCAACCAACTCCAAGCTGAGAAACCTTGGATAATATTATGCGCTGGTTTAATTTTTCCGTAGAGTCCAACAACTTACTTTTTATTAAAACGAATATTATCATTTTGGTTTGAAGTACTTAAATACTTCCTATTTCGATCTTATCTCATAACTTCGATGACCCTCATTGATTTTATTATTACTCTTTTTTTATTGTTATTGCTAACGCAAAGTTTATCAATAACAATGATCAATTGAGTTCCGCATTTGGTATTTAAGGCCTTAGCCTTCCTACTTGAAATGCAAACAGTTTTGCACTTCGAACAGCAACGATGAGCATGAAAGTCGCAATAGTTCTTATAGTCTTAGCTTTTATCTTTGCAGTCGATGCTGCCACTCAACGTTTGGATTTAATATTAGCACGTGACGCAAAACACCAACAAAAGGTATCAGCTGAGGAGCAACAAAAAGAGCTATCAATAGAACCTGCAAATGAGCAACTAATAGAGCATTCTTTGAAGCAGAAAGATGATCATCCTAAGAAAGATTTAATTGATGTGGAATTCCATCACTTGCGATCACAATTTCACGATAACTTGGAGCAACGAGTGGAAGGGCAACCAGAGTCAGACGAGGAACATACAAGACAGCAACGAAGAGAGCAAGCAATACAAAATTCCTACAAACGTTCCTATCAACACAATGACATACAATCTCGACGAAACTTTATTACTTCTGCATTCAAACATGTAAAAAGAAAAATCCGTGGCTAAAAATTGGGGCTCGGTTTCTATGAATTTTTTAAAGTTACATGTTGCAATGAAGGTGAGAGTGCAAAGCAACGTTCCAAAAACGTGAAGCCTTTGGATTCCAATATTTTAATAGAAATAGATGGGGATTTATTTTTCAAGTCGAAAGAAATAACTACGAACATTTTCGAGTGTTATTCCAATTCCTACAGCCGTTTTGAATAAAACAGTCATGAAGGTCAGCAAATGATCCACTATAGTAAGCTTTAACTAACCTCAATCCAAAAAAAAATGTTGTTTGAAAGCTATGATTTGAATAAAAAAGTTGAGTTTAGTTAAGTAACCCCACAAGAACACTGACAAGCATTTGATACAACATTTGATTCTCATTGTTCTCAATTTAACTATCATCGCTTCAATCACATCCTTAGGGCGATTAGAAAAAGTTGATGTCAACAACAGCGTCTGTGTGAGTTTTTCTCTCCATCTAGCGCATTAATAAAGCCTTTTAATAACTAATATGGTTGTACTTTTCATTCCCACAGTATTTGCATCAATGATGACTATATATGTAACTGTCATGACAGTGATATCGCAACTGACAATTGTCATAACCTGCAAATCTGATATGAAAATGATGTCTACTGTTTATTTTTAGTTACAAAATCTATTTATTTTAAGTTTTTACTTATATTGCTCTTTGTATAAAAACTTAAAAACTAATTCTCAACATTTTGAATATGACCATGGTCCAATAATATAATACACAATCGATGGTATTATACAAAAAAAAATTTTTTGTTTTCTTAAAAGCTTTGTCCAAACGGAATTAGCTACAGTGGTTTCTATTTATTGGCAATTTTTTTAAATATGAATCATGCTCGATCTCTTTTGAAAGACCGGCAATATAAAATACAAATCTTTAACTACATCTTTAAATTCCAAAACAGGGAGAAGTCGAGACAAACGAGACATTTAGAACTTATAGCACATTTTACTGATAACATACAATATCACCACACTGCATAGGTCAATGAAACGACTATCAAGGTAAGCAGAGAACTAAGAAACCTTGGATAATATTTTTGCCGCACAGTCCACCAACTTACTTTTTATTTTAATTAAAACGAATATTATCATTTTGGTTGAAAGTATTCAAATACTTCCTATTTTGATTTAATATCATTCCTTTGGTGACCTCCATTTATTTTGTTACTATTTTTTCCTATTGTTGTTGTTTTCTCCAAAATGTATTTAGTCAACGATTAATCGAGTTTAGCTTTTGGTATTTAAAGCCTTGCCTTACCTATTTAAAATTCAAACAGTTTAGCACTTCTAACAGCAAAGAATAACATGAAAGTCGGAATAGTTTTTATAGTCCTAGCTTTTATCTTTAAGGCCAATGCTGCCACTCAAGGATTTAATGGAATGTTCCGACCATCACATAGTATTTCGCTTCCCGAAGCAACTGACGCAAAATTCATACAAAAGGTATCAACTGAGGAGCAACAAAAAGAGCTATCAATAGAACCTACAAATGAGCAAATAAGAAATCATTCTTTGAAGCAGAAAGATGATCATCCTAAGAAAGATTTAATTGATGGGGAATTCCATCACTTACGACCACAATTGCACGATTACTTGGAGCAACAAGCTGAAGAACAGCCAGCGTCAAACGAAAAACATACAAAAGAACAACAGAGAGAGCAAGCAATACAGAATCCCAATAAGCGTTCCTATCAACAGAGTGACATGCAATCTCGACGGAATTTTCTTACTTCTGCAATCAAATATATAAGAAACAATTTACAAATCAGTTTGTTGTAATGAAAAACATTACGACAATTCATTTTTTTCAAACTGTAGGACAGACCTGTTAAATAATGATTAGTAATCGTAATGATTACCGGTTTGATTGATTATTTTCCTGTGAATCCATTTAATGATTGATTACCAATTAGTATACATTTTTAATGATTATTTTCCAATTAAATTTAAAAAAATCAAAAAAAAATCAAAGGTAATCAAAAAAAATCAAAAATAATCAAAAAAAATCAAAAATAATCAAAAGTAATCAAAAAAGTTTCAGGCATACATATAATAAAAAGTAATAAAACTAAAACATTTCTATCTTATTTTCTGGAATTTCCTTTGATAATAGAGAGAGGCTCACAAATTAATAACAAACTTCTTAAAAGACTATTGGCTAACCACCAAGGAATACCTATAAGCAATTCGAAAAATCACTCTAACTAATAAAGGCTACTTGGAACTACATAAGTAGGATATTGAAAAATAAAGTCTTCTGTCGACTAACCAAAAACGATAAGATGGACCTCTTGGTCGTCGCCGATATGCATTCGTACATACATGTGAATGTATATAAGCGAACTTTAAGCATCTGCCATACATATATAAATATGGGCCTGATTTCATATGTATAATCACCTATATAATTTCTTCATTATACATACAGAAATATATGACAGTGTAGAGCCGCATGACCCCCTAAGTGTATGTACATACATACATATGTAAGTATATGTCTAGACACAAATGTAGAAATTTTTTCAACAAAACTGCAAAATAATAAATAAAAAAATCAAAATAAATCAAAACAAATCAAAAATAAATCAAAAAAAAATCAAAAACACCTTTTTTGATAATTTTTGATTTTTTTTGATTATTTCTGATTTTTTTTGATTTATTTTTGATTTTTTTCAATCGTAATCAATTACTAATTGCCTTTTCCGGAAAACCAATTGAAATAATCATTAACAATTAAAAAATCCGTCTAATCAATTGATTACTAATTACTAATCAAATTTAACAGGTCTGCTGTAGGATTAAAAATATTACGTAAAATAAATTCGGATATTGACCGATATGGAGAATTTAGTTGTCTTTGAGCATATTCCACTGGAGCAACATAGTCCTCTAGATAGAGAATATTTTCTGATTATATTAGGTTTATGGTGTGACTAGCAAACTTCATTTTGTTTGACAGTTTCATAAATCTCTGCGCACCTTAGTTCATACTCTTGAAATTAATCTTTCATCCAAATCTGTTTAAAAGCTTTACAGGAGTTCGACCCATAGTCAGTAAGCTTATCATCTATATTGCAGGACAAAACTGCAGATTTTCTACGTTGTTCATCGTCAATCCAGGGGCATGTACAACCGAAGAAGCTGCGTGCTCTGTAAACATATGGTTCATTTGGAAAACGTGTAATCATCGTTTTCTGCATCTGGCTATGTCTATCAAAGGTCACGTCCAGGAATGTTCCTCCTAAATATTCAAAATCAGTATCTTGCATTATATTTGCTAACTCCAAGTACTCTACTAAGTTTAATTGGTGCAGTGAAATAACGCCCAAGGAAATAACGCCCATGGGCATTATTTCCCACTCAAAAAGGAAATTACGCCCATGGGCCTTATTTCCTTTTTAAAAAGGAAATAAAGCCCATGGGTGTTATCACCTTTTGCTGATGGGTGTTATTTCCTTTTTCGAAGAGAAATAAAGCCCACGGACGTTAAAAACGAATTAAAACAAGCTGATTCAAGAATTAAGTATATGGTTTTCTTTATTTCAATAAATTTTAACATATTTGTTATGTTTTTATAAGGCGGGGTGCAATAGCGCCTTGTGAAATAAGCCCTTTAAGGCCTTATTACACTATTGAAAGTGAACAAGGGCTTTATTTCAAAAAAGGCTTTATTACACTTCGAAAGAGAAATAAAGTCTTAAAGGCCTTATTGCTCTTTCATTTTTTTTAAAAATCGTGGATCGGGCCTCCGTAACTATAATCCGAAGGGGGAAAAGCAATATTTTGTTTCTGTGAAAAGTTATTAGTGAAAAACCGAAAATTGACCCGGGTCAGATCCCCTATTCGGGGCCCCATCCACGTTTTTTATGTGCAGGACACCTTTCCGCTTGGGCGGCCTTCGGCCGCGATTTAAAAAATAACCCTGGGCTACGCCATTCCAACTCCGGGTGTGTGCCATAGCCGTGGCTACCGCCACGGTGATGTCCTTCCGCGTGCCACGTTTCCCACTCTTTTCTCACAGGGTAATTTGTGAAAAAAATGCTAATCAACAGTTCGTGTTGCTCGCGTAAAATCCTATGGGCGTTATTTCTCTTTTAAAAAGGAAATAAGAGCCATGGGCTTTATTTCTTTTTGCAGATGGGCGATATTTCCATTTAAAAAGGAAATAAGGCCCATGGACGTTTTTTCCTTTTTTAATGGGAAAAAACGTCCATGGGCGTTATTTCACTGCACCAGTTTAATTATTTCCTCAGACAAGGAAGCAACCAACTACAAGCTGTGGAATAAAGAAATTTTTGTTAAGTCAACGGTCTGCCAAGATATTCAATCATTCCTTACCAATATTAGTTAAAAGTGGAAATTGAATGCCAACTTACTGGATATCTTCACAAAATTAGAGCCATTGCCCGTTAATATTGTAACCAGTTTTTTGCTGTTCAATCCGAAAGACAACCGAATTTCGTTCTGAAGCTCAGCAATTCTGTCGTAAGAATGAGTTTCAGTAAATCTACGACATGCTGTATTCATTGGTATTATACAAAAAAAATGTTAATAACAAAATTTAGCCTCTTGCAGTGTTTTCTCAAAGGCTTTGTCCAAACGGAATTAGCTACAGTAGTTTCTATAGAAAATTAATGACCATTTCTTTGTATATCCAACAGATTCGATTTCTTTTGAAAGGCCGAAAATATTCCATTTTTAAGGACCACAAACCCTTAACTACATGTTTGAATTCCAAAGCAGCGAGAAGTCGAGACAAACGACAGATTAGACAAACAACACCACAACAATGAAACGACTATCAAGATAAGCAAAGAACTAAGAAACCTTGGCTAATATTGTGCGCTTTTTTAATTTTTCCGTAAAGTCCAACAACTTACTTTTTATTTTAATTAAAACGAATATTATCATTTTGGTTTGAAGTACTTAAATACTTCCTATTTCGATCTTATATCATAACTTCGATGACCCTCATTGATTTTTTTATTACTTTTTTTTATTGTTATTGCCAACGCAAAGTTTATTTATCCATTAGTCAATAATCAATCGATTTCCTCTTTTGGTATTTAAGGCCTTGCGTTGACTACTTTAAATTCAAACAGTTTCGCACTTCCAACAGCAAAGAAGAGCATGAAAGTCGTAATAATTGTTATAGTCCTAGCTTTTGTCTTTGGGACCAATGCTGCCACTCAAGGCTTGGAAGGAACATCAGGACCATCACATAATATTTCGCTACCCGAACCAACTCACGTAAAATACCAACAAAAGGTATCAGCTGAGGAGAAACAAAAAGAGCTATCAATAGAACCTCCAAATAAGCAAATAAGAGAGCATTCCTTGAAGCAGAATGATGACCAGCCTCAGAAAGATTCAATTGACGTGCAATTCCACCACATGCGATCACAATTTCACGATAACTTGGAGCAACGAGCAGAAGGACAACCAGAGTCAGACGGGGAACATACAAAAGAGCAACGAAGAGAGCAAGCAATACAGAATCCCAACAAACGTTCCTATCAACATAGTGACATACAACCTCGACGAAACTTTATAACTTCTGCATTCAGATATTTAAAAAGAAAATTCCACGGTTAAAAATTGGGGCTCGAAGTTTATAGTATTTATCTTATTTTTCTACCATGTTCCACAAATGTATATGTATAAAATTTTCATTATCTTCGTCTGTCTTTTCTTCTCTTTCATATGGTCAATCTAAATAAAAATCAAAATTAAGAAAAGTAGATGAAGCTTAGAATAGAAATTATGCTTTATTTATAAAATATAAGTACATTCATACACACATAGACCCTCCATATATTTTGTTTATTTTCAGCCAAAACTAACAAGCCTACTTGTTAGGTTATTTAGTCCAGAGTTATCGACCAGATAAAATTTAGACAACTATGAAAAGTAAATTCAAATCGAATTCCGTTACTCCATCGAATGAAATCACCCAACTCGAATGTGTACTCTTCCATTGGTTTTAATTTAGAATGCACTGCCAGCAACTTGCAGGAGAAATTTTCCGCATACGATTAACATTATTTGCATTGTAGTAAATTTTGACTTTTGAATTTTTATCTAATACTTTTTATTATTTGATCATGAAAGCAATTCCAAATGCACATCCTTTACCCAATTGGTATAAACATTGCACGTGCTTGCGTAAAGAGAAATGACCACAACCATATATTTAGTAGCTGCATAGTAACATTCTCTGTCACACAGGTTGCATGAGTAATATGAAAATACTAAGCTACATAGGAATGTTGTATTCATGTATCCGTACTCGGGATGTCAATTTTTCGTCTCGATATTTTGGTATTTTTTTAAGTTTTGGCAGCAAGTTTTTTTCAATTATTTTTTTCGATACAAATTTTTAAAATGTGCTTTTAAAAGAGAAGAGAATGGTTGTGAGCAAAATTTATGTTATTAATTTTTAAATTGATAAGCACAAACAGCTGAAGCTTAATATCTGTATTAACTCAGACTTTATTGTAGAAGGTGATAGATTCTAGAGATAGATTATTGCACGTCAAGCTGTTTCGGGATTTTAGGGGATCGATCATTGGCATGCCTTATACTTAGCTGTAATGTACATATGATTCAGAGAACGACGTAAGTGCCTCTTTTCTATGTTGTTGTTAAGTCAAAGTTCAGGAAATATGAAAGATATATGTTTCCCTTGCCTGTCATTAGGATAAAAAATTTTATTTATAAATTCAGATATTATTTATTATTAATTTCCCTTTTCTATATATTTATGTAATGTTAAAATTTATTTTAATTTTTTAAAACTAAAAATATTGTTTATTGATTTTATTTCTGAGTTTACAAATTATTCTCAGCAAGAAATTTACTTGTAAAGATTATTAAATCTCTCAAGCCCTTACGCTCTCGATGTGTGTTTTTTTTTTCTTACTTACTTGATAAGAAAAAGTAAGTAAGAACTCGTAACTTTCAATGAAAAAATTTTGAAATAAGCTCAATAGCTTTTGCCATAGATCAATTTGGGAAGCTCCTAACCTTTTCATTGGAGAAATTTTTACACATTCTGTTCATTTTGGCCACCCAACTCAAAAAGTTGTTGCAATATGATCAATTACTATTAGACTATCTTAGCCTTGCTTAGTTCATTTTGGCCCCATAATGAACTCATATACTCTATTAGTCCGAAGAAAAGAAAAGCGTTCCTAACCAACTGATTTACTTTCATTCATTTTGAGGAATTACCCAATGAATAAACATTGCTTCGTTTTCCAAAATATTCGATATAAACCAAACCAGCATACCTGGTGCTGTGTGCAGTTGAGGAAGACTTTTGCTTATCTCTGTTGTTCAATTATTGTGCTATTCCATGCATATTCATTTGTTCGTATATTTTCAAACCAACTTTATTTATTTAAACTTTTTGTATGTTGAATTTTGTGTACGTATTGCTTTGGAGTTTGATTGCGTTTTAAGACAATAGGTACAAATATATTATAAACTCATGCAGTGCTTGCATTTGAATGAAAATTTATGTACTCATAGTTCAAATATTTTCGAAATCTTCTAAATCCAATTGGGTAGGGTCGTAAATATAAAAAGTCAACTAAATTACAATAAAGCAATTAATTTTGTTTCAGTATTATGGAGATTAAATGAGCGCTTGCACTTTGTCTTCATATTTAGTATGTCGGACAGAAAAGGCTAAAAAAGCTTTAAAGCTCGTGATTTCAAAGAATGCTGTTTACTTAGTTGCTCAAAGCAGATAGTATTTTCAAATCGGTAGTGGTTGATTGCAATTACTTGCCCTATAAGAAAGTAATAATAATAGTAAGACTGGTAATGGTAATAATTTGGAGCGTTATATGTCCGAAGATGTTTCCTACAAACTGGCGGGACTAACATGTTTATGCCGATTCCGAACGGCTGCTGCATCTACTACTCTCAACTAACGATTCCGTTTCGAAGAACCTTTTCATGAGAGAAAGAGAAAAAATAATAGATGAAGATGAAATGAGGGGTCAAAAAGAGAAAAGAAGAAAAGTTGTAAATGCAAGGCACAACTTCGAAAAAAAACATAAAGATCCATCAAGCTCACTTTCTTCAATTCCAACAAATTTCGAACGAAATGTATCATAACCTTATCGAAATTTAATTGCAGTCCCTTAGCCTGGCTCGTGGTTGTAATATCTATTAAAATCACAAAAATAGTACATTTTTCATAGATCAAGTTATTTGATTAAACTTAGCATTTGTTGTAAAACCAAATCTCCCTTTCGGTAGTCACTCACTCATGCACAATAGACCAAATAGTTCACAGCAGCACAAAGAAAATTTCCTTATTATTTTCTCGTCTTTTGTTCCACTCATTTCCATTGTCATAAGTGCAATAGTAACTCTTTGAACAAATGCCATTTGCTTGTTGCTTATTTGCATTGGCTTTGCACTTGTTTCCCTTTAGGATTCAAAAGATTTCATGCACAATGCGCACGCGCACCATCCTGAATAACAAATACGCGTATGCACACAAAAACTACAAGAAAATAAACCGGAACATTCGTAGTAACGTATTTGATATGAGAGTTTTAGTGACTTACCTGCCTGCTAAATATATGTACATATTGGGGTGAATCCATTTCAATTGGTTTACATAAATTTATTTTATTTGGAGATATAAACACTGAATAACATTTTGGAAAATGTTTTGATTATTTTTTTAGGAATGTGAATAAATAATCGATAACTTTGATTGTCAAATTTTCCATCGATTTTTTTAATGACTTGATATGGAATGATGGATAAAAACACTAATGAAACGATTAACTACAGCTGAGCTCACAAACAACCCAATTCAAAATAACTTGTGTACCCATCTGCCCTAGTTGGCAGGATATTATAGTTTGAACAAAACGGGAAAATTAGTAAAAACCTAAATATTTTAATGAAATTCAATGGTTACTTCCCGATTACGATAGGTTGCTATTTTAAATGGAAACGATAAAACAGTTGCACAGATAGGGTCTTGAGTTTTCAAGTTCTATTAAAAATTTATTACGAAGGTAGAA
Organism: Sphenella marginata; assembly: GCA_951509765.1. Lineage (NCBI taxonomy): Eukaryota > Metazoa > Arthropoda > Insecta > Diptera > Tephritidae > Sphenella > Sphenella marginata. The sequence goes on from OX608083.1 coordinate 15,774,642, forward strand.
ACGGCTTTCTACCGCTGTTACAACGACAAAATAGTTCAAAATTTACTTTCGAGAAATTTCTATTTCAAAAAAAAAAAACAATTCCTATAAGCAATATCCCAAAAACAAATTTCAGCGTCCTATACGAGGTGGACTCACTCATTGACGTTAAGTCGTATTCGAGTACGCAAATATGTACAATGCAAGTACGGAGTCAAATGAAAAAAAAAAAAACTAACAACAAAACAAAAGTGAATTCAAATGCGAATTTATAAACGGAACAACCTATAGAACAACAATACTTCATTGTACTCGTATTGCACACAAGAAAAGAAAAAAAAAAACACAAAAATAATAGCAAAAAACAAAATCGTTTTGTGCTGGTATTTACCTGTGCATTTGTTTGATTTTTTTTCGTCTATTCTTTTACGCTCGTTTTCTTTCACATTTGCTACATATGTACGTTTTGTGAAATTGTGTGAGCTTTAATTGTTGACAGTGGTAGTAAAGTGAAAACAAATGGCGAGTATATTTCGATGCAATAAAGAAAATGAATGGTTTGCATGTGTTTGTAAGTGCCTTAGTGAGTATTTGTATGCTAGTGCTTGACTTTTAGCTTTAAAGACTATGTACACATGGGACGAAGTGAACATGTGGGTACTACACTGCGTATGAGTGACTGGCAATTAAATTTTATTAGCAAGTGGGAGTTAACTTTTTCTTGCAAGCTTTCTAATTTTACAATTGATTTGATTGTGATGCAAGCAAATCTATTGCTAAAGCAATAAAAGTGTACATACATACATATATACAATGATATGTGACTTCAACGAGTAGTATATTTTTTCTTCTTCTTGAAGTTGTTTATGAGATTGTAACTGATTCTAGAGGACTCTCTTTAACTGTTTTACGCCTAACAGAAAATACTGCAACTTGGTTAAAATAATAAAAAAATAGGAGTGACTACCAAGTATTCATAGTGTTCGATGTGTAAACATTTGTATATTGTACATTACTTTATAAAATTAAGCCGCTCCCAGAGATTGAATTTAAGCCTGCAAAACTTAGTTTTATTTTAGTAAATAACTTTTCTTTTTCTTGTTATCTTTCCTTTTATTTTATTTATTTTATTTTATTTTATTTTATTTTATTTTATTTTATATCATTTTATTTTATTTTATTTTATTTTATTTTATTTTATTTTATTTTATTTTATTTCATTTTATTTTATTTTATTTTATTTTATTTTATTTTATTTTATTTTATATCATTTTATTTTATTTTATTTTATTTTATTTTATTTTATTTTATTTTATTTTATTTTATTTTATTTTATTTTATTTTATTTTATTTTATTTTATTTTATTTTATTTTATTTTATTTTATTTTATTTTATTTTATTTTATTTTATTTTATTTTATTTTATTTTATTTTATTTTCTTTTATTTTATTTTATTTTATTTTATTTTATTTTATTTTATTTTATTTTATTTTATTTTATTTTATTTTATTTTATTTTATTTTATTTTATTTTATTTTATTTTATATCATTTTATTTTATTTTATTTTATATCATTTTATTTTATTTTATTTTATTTTATTTTACTTTATTTTATTTCATTTTATTATATTTTATTTTATTTTATTTTATTTTATTTTATTTTATTTTCTTTTATTTTATTTTATTTTATTTTATTTTATTTTATTTTATTTTATTTTATTTTATTTTATTTTATTTTATTTTATTTTATTTTATTTTATTTTATTTTATTTTATTTTATTTTATTTTATTTTATTTTATTTTATTTTATTTTATTTTACTTTATTTTATTTTATTTTATTTTATTTTATTTTATTTATTTTATTTTATTGTGTTTTATTTTACTTTATTTTATTTTATTTTATTTTTTTTTTTATTTTTTTTTATTTTATTTTACCAAAGGAGGATGTAGAAATTTTTTGCAATGGTTTTTGGTTGGCAAAGAAAGCCTTTAAACTAATGGATGAAGAGGCAAGCTACTCATTTATTTCACCATTCCATACTTTGGTTATAGACAAAACTCTCCACTGGTCCAATAGTTTCCTTAACTTATTTCAATTTTCTTAATCTCCATGTGACCTTAAATGTGATAAGAGGCCAAGATAAGAACAACAACAAGAAAGCCACAAAACCACTTGCCGTAACACTTTCAACATAAAATTCCATTTCCAAAATTTACTCATTTTGTTTTAAGACACACACAGAAATGCCATACTTCATTGCTTCCTACTTGTACCAGGCCATGCGTATAAATCAAACATGGTCAACAAGTCAAAATTTGGTCATCCACTAACAGTCTACACTAACAAATATATCTACGCTCCTATCGATTGATTGCATTTTCCAACGCAGTACTCGCCATGCAGTGGCCAAAGCAAAGAAGAACCAAACTTAAAAAGAAAACCCACTTAAAATTCATTATGGGTATTCACAGCACATACTCACACACACACACACGCAGATAACAAGATGTCGCATGGCCAACGAAAAGTTTTCAACTTATTGCACCGCAAACAAGACATGACAGACGTTGAAGGAGTTTAATTGAAGAGCATTCTATTTTAGCGCAATTTGATTGAGAAGATGTGGAAATGTGGTAATGTGAAGAAATGTGACTGGGTGAGAAATTCTACACCATATTTGCGCAAACTTCTCTTTTCGTATGGACGCACATTTGGTATTTGCTAATTAATTAATACGTCGCTTCTTGAATGTCATGCACCACAGCAAGTATTCGTTATACGTAATAGAAAGTACATAGAGCTAGAGTATAACTTTTTTAATTATCACCACTTTAATGGTCCACCGCCAAAGAACATTTTTTGGCTCGAAATTTTTACATTTTTAATTGTCTTTTTCAGCACGATCTTTGTCCTTTTTTTGTTTTTAGTCTTAGTGTGACTAATTGCAAAGCTCACGAATACCGCCTGAAAGTGTTTTGGATGTTAATCAGAGCTGCCAACCGATATTGAAGCAAGCAATTTTGTGAGTAGGTTTTGTCGCGTTTTGAAAGATTGCGTTTTGAAGTTTAATAGAAAAAACCGAACCAAAAACCGCTGAACGAAATTTGGTCGTGTGGGTGCAAAATTAAAAATCCTTAAAGCATTTTTTAATTTTTTTTTATAAAATTTTCGGGTAACTGATTGCCATTATTGTAACCGGGAATAATTTATTTTTAAACCTTCTGCATTGATATCTGCCATCATCTTGCTATTACTTCATAAAAAAGTTGTATACTTATACCCATTCAGCATTTTATTAGTTGATCTGAACCACTGAGCTTACCGGTGATAATTATTGAAGTGGTTTGCAGCCATGGCGGAAATAGTTTTCATACTGGAGCGACTCGTTAAGTCTGAAATTATTTAGTGACCTTGAGCTCATTCATAGTCGTGATACTTGAAAACTTTGTATAGTTACCTTTAACACCAAGGGTTGCCGCCTAATCCTATTAAACTTTTGTTAATTTTTTTTTTTGTATACTAACTTTTTACTCTAAAACCCATTTTGTACTACATATATACTAAATGTGTGACTTATTTCTATCATTCTTAATTTGTTGATTTTGGTAATATTTTAGAATTCTCATTGCTGATTGGGTACTTCCGGACTCTCGTGGAAACGACGATTATGAAGAGATACATCTCACATCACTGACTTATCAAACTCGCCTCATTTCTTCAAATACATAACTCTAGTTTAACTACTCCTATCCACATAATTCCACTTTGCGCAAACTGCGACCGTGCAAAGCGACTGAAATTTTTGTGGTCGCTAATGTGATGGATGACATCCTGCAGTACGCCATCGTTCTCACAGTGTAAAGTTACTAAATAATTTTATGAACTAGTTTAAAACATTTTCTTGTCATTTTCACAGCGGATCCAATTAGTTTGATAACAATGATGACGACCACAGCAGCATAGCCCACCTGCTGAACCAATACGAGCATTGTGAATAATTCGTGGAGTCATAAGTGGTGGGTTGCTCGCACCTGTTGGTACCGCAAAAGCTATGTATGTATAATGACAATGAAGCCGCTCCATTGTGATAGTTTTCTAATGGCGTTGCTTCGCGTTGAGACTCTTTACTTGCCAATTTCATCATATTCGTAATAAAAACAAAGTATAAACTAAAGTTTGCTGCAATGTACTAATTTGATTGCTCAAAACTGACATCATTAAAATTTATACTCTCAAAATTACTAGATCTAAATTTGGAGTTCTTAATTGAACCTGAGAAGGTTGGAGAGAGCTGAATATTTTAAAATTGCAAATTAAGTAAATTGTATCAAGTCCCAACACATACGCCATATAGAATCGAGTTAAGCCTAGAGGAAACTATTTTAATATGCCCACAAAGAGAGATACCACATCGTCGAAACTAATTCGATGCCGAACTTTTCATTTATTATGGAGAGATGGCTAAAATTTAATGAAATTTTTTTCTTTGTTTTATTTTATTTTATTTCATTTCATTTAATTTTATTTTATTTTATTTTATTTTATTTTATTTTATTTTATTTTATTTTATTTTATTTTATTTTATTTTATTTCATTTTATTTTATTTTATTTTATTTTATTTTATTTTATTTTATTTTATTTTATTTTATTTTATTTTATTTTATTTTATTTTATTTCATTTTATTTTATTTCATTTTATCTTATTATATTTTATTTTATTATATTTTATTTTATTTTTTTTTTTATTCTTTTATTTTATTTATTTTTATTTTATTTAATGGATACTAAGTTTTCGAAACATTCAGTACCCATCTTACTTTCTGGTTAAGTGTTCGGGATATTATTTTTATCCGACGTCAAGTTATTCAGTCAAATATTCATTCCTTATCATACCACTTGTTCTTCCTTGCTCGTTGGTACGACATAATGTGGGGCCGTCTATATCGATTTTCACACTCCCGAGAGTATTTTCACAAAAATTCCTTAAAAGTTATTTTTCGGACACGGCTATAGGAAAAATTTAAAAATCATACCACATACATAAATCCAAATATTTTCTATTCAAACTTGACTATTCTTTTTTATTTTTCATTATTGTTTTTAGGACTTTCAACCAAAATCAAATCCTCCAGGCTGGATACTTTGGTTTGGGAATTTCTCCCACTACAATTTCAGACTTCAAGTATGGTAGTTTGTTAGGCTGTAATAAATTTGGCTTATAAGCCCACTGATTTAATATTTCATTTGGACCAATCATCGGCTTGGCCGCAGCTTTATCAGTATTTGGATGTGGTACTTTTATGGATGGCAATATCATTGGCTTATAAGGCACCGTATTTAACATTGGGCTTGGTCCAGCGATCGGCTTAGCCACAAATTCATTTTGTGATTCAACATCCATCGTAGGTGGATAAAGTTGAGGTTTCAATACTTCTGCGAATCCCATAGGTGGTCCATATGGTATGTTACTTGGTGGTTTTGGTGGCGCTAAATCAACCAAAGCAGCATTAGCGGCAAAGGCCAATAAAAGAAAACAAAACTTAGTTGCGAACTTCATTTTTAACCAGTATGTAGCACACGCAAACTTTTAAATTATTGGTCGTAGTCACTGCCTTATATACTACATAGATATTCAGTGTGAAACTTCTATTAGAGGGGCTGGTAATTACGTAGCTCAGTTGCATGTATTATTCAAGATATCTTCTAAGGAAATCGATAAACATACATTATTATTCGTTCGTTTGAGACAGTTGTGTAATTAAAATTTGATGATACAAATGAGAAGATAATGCGCTGACTCACTTTAAATAAAGAGTGCTGTGCTCTTGCTCTTGATGTTGTTATAGGGTTCGTATCGTCACATCTGTGATTGTACTATTTGTGTCGTATTCGGTCGTATATGATATATGTACGTGAAAAATTTGAAATATTTAGACACTATCGTGTTTTGGAGTTCATTCTCAACAACAACCACAAGTTATTAAGGCGCAATTTCGCAGTATAATACACAAACTCATCACCTTGATCCTTTAATAAATATTAACTTTCTTTATTCATTTCGAATAGCGATAGTCCTTTTGACACAATCAGTGTTATTTAATATTTGTACTTACATATATATGTACATGAAGTTAGTAATTTCAAAATTTGAAATTTAATAAAATTTTTATTTTAAAAATTTGTTGTGTTGTTCACATTTACATATGTATATAGTTTTTAATAACACATGCTATTAAAAATTTGCAAAATATACTTCAAAATTAAATATATATGTTATATACATATATATATCTACATCAAAATAATAGCTATATAAAGTTTTGAGGACATTTTTAATAATGCTATAAAACTACAAAATTTCAACAACAATAGAGCAAAAAATTTAGTTTATATAAGTAAATATATGTATGTATGTATGTATGCATGCAAGTGTATATGTAACTAATGTGTATACGTTTCTAAAAATATGTATATGTTTGTAAGTAAATATTTTTATTTAATTCGATTTTTAACGTTTCTTAGCAGCTCGCAAATTCATACCAGTTGCCAATTTATTCACTGGCGGCCGTAAACGTGTCGGTCGCGCCATTTCCATTGGAACCGGATTCCCTTTGCTACGTTGCGCCAAATTGATGCGAGTCATTTTCGTGGTAAGCGCACGTTTGCGCAACACAGCTGCGCCTAATGCTTTCATGGCCTCTTCGGTGCTCGAACTTCCACTACCGCTTCCGGTGCTTGAATTGGATTGAATCGCTTTTGGCGCCAAAGATAGTGACGAGGAGACTCGCAAAGCAACATGACGTGGTTTCATAACCGTAGCCAAGTTACTGTTTGATGCTCGCACTGGTATTTTACTCTGGCGTGTACGCAAACTGGATTTTTTAGTCCCATCAATTATTGCAACAGCTTCACTATCATTATTATTCTCACTCTCTGCAGCAATATTCGTATTAGCGCCATCGGTCTCGCTGGTAGACAAACGGCGACGTGACATCATTTCAGACCCTTGTTGCGATGGGTTACTACTTATATTTTCGTTCCCATCATTGCCTTTTCCTAGCTCCTCATTCGTCGAGCTATTGTGGTTTACTGGAGTGCGCGTCGAAGAGCGCGTTCGCCTAGCTGTTGAGGTGGTAGCTTGTATTTTCGTTGCATTAGTGGGCAAATCGCTAAGAGCCGCGTTTTTTAAGCTATCGCGCGAACCTGTTTTTGGATCATCATCTGTGACTATTTTTGTAGTTGATTTGGATAGTGAAGCGGTGGATTTTGCACGTGAACCAGTTTCTGTTGATAAAATTGATGAAGACGTATGCTTTGCGGAAGGAGAAGTTGTGATTGGGACTCTTGTTACAGAGCGGCTGGCAGTTGGAGACGCAGTTCGCCTAGCAGGTCGGCCTCGTTTGGACAAAGAAGGGCGCTTCAAAGACTCAGTGCGAATGCCCAGGGAAGTTTGAGTTGAAGAGCGAGTATTAGGCAATAATGCACGCACTTCTGAGCGGGTGCGCGTAAGCGACGAAGTAGAAGGCAGACTGCGCTTTTGCGATCCCGTGCTCGTTCTAGACCGAGTCTTTGTAAGCGATGAAGCTCGTGTGGTAGAACGAGTGCGCCTGTTCATCTTCTCTGCATGTATAGCCGATCGACTACGTGAGGGGGATGCGGTTTGTTCGTTAACAGATAGTAATTTTGAAACGCCTGATTCGTTTAAGTTTGAACCTGTAGATGTTTTTCGTGTTTCAATGTTTTTCTTTTCCGATTCATTCGGTTCCAACGGACGAGTTCGTGGGCGTCCGCGCTTACGATTTGGCAAACTTTGTGTATTTCTTTCGTCTGTTGCACTTTTTTTAGTTCCGTGCAGTGACTGTAGCTGCTGGGATGATGACTCATCAGCACGCATGCGCTTTTGACGTGGCGATCGTGATTGTGGTGAAGCAATGTTTGCTTCAATTGGCGCTTTTTCAGTGGGATTCGGTGTTGAGTTGTGAGCTCGTTTCAAAGTAGTGCGCGCTGGTGGTGAAGGCTTAGTGGTTCGCTTCTCGTATTCGCTTTCACTTGATGAATCAGAGCCCTAAAATTTTTTTTTTTTATTATTGAAATACCTATTAATAATTACATTACTTAATAACAACTTAAAAGCTTAGAAATTAATGGGGAAAAATTCCACGAAAAGGTACACAAGTTTGCACGTGATACAATTGTGTTGGTGTTGGTTATAGAATTATGAATCTGGAAAATATTCCAATTGATTGGTGACTTGTGGTTAATGCTTTGAGCCGGGTAAAGGTTTGATTAGGAGCGCATTTTAGTTAAATGAAAGGTTTTGGTTTTAAAATAGCGAAAGAAACACTTCCCATAGGATCTGGTTAATGTGGCCGATAGTGATATTCCTTTGGCAGATATGAACACGGTACCCTCCGGTACTAGCACTTGGCAGTACTAGTCTGACTGTCGCAAGAACGATTTGATAAGCCCTCAAGTTGCACATCATTCCCTTGTGGATTCTAGTGGCCTCTTACGATGCTAATACCTACCTGGGGCTCTGGTGACAATCGCGATAGTACCATAAGGTGCTAGTGTTATGAGCTAAGGGATACATATCAGGTGAAGAACTGTCAAAATCTGCAACACTGCCCTAGCATGCAGAATTTTTTGTCATTAATGCAGCAACTATAATAAGGGATACTTATACTCAATAAAAGAAATTTATACACATTCACAAACTGCAACCAACCATCCTTTCTCTCCCACCACCACTGTTCCTCAGCCACACGCATACAAAATAGTAGTAGTACTTTTGGGGTAATTTAAGTACGTCAATATATATTTTAAATTTATAAGGTTTATACAAAGAAACGAAAAAGTAAAGGAAAAAAAATTTACATAGTGCAAGTAATTAGGCTACAATATGGGTGACAAGTTTGATTTAATTGGTGGTAGAAACTGTGGGATGGTGGTGTGGTTGTGATGGCACTGGTGAAGTCAATTGAAGTTAGATTAGTAAATGTGCTGGAATATGCCTACAGTTGTAATCCGCGCCGTCTTGTACTCACTTTATTGGATGCTGGCTGAGCTGATTGACTTCGCGTTGCACGCCGTTGACGTTCAGTTAGATTCGCGACTGAAATATCACCCCCACCAGCACGACGCTGGCGTCGAACTATTGTACGTGGTGACATGGCTGACGGTGGTGAAGGCGGTATAACATCGGATGAGTTAAGCTTAAAAAAAAAAAATGTTCATTTAATAAGCAAATTTCTAATTAATTTATAACCATTTTTATATTACCTCATCAAAAGTTTTGGCAACGTTTCGAGTTGTTGAACGCATTGAAAACTTGTTGACAGGTGTTACTTTTGCTTGATGTGACTCTCTTGCCCGTGTCATTTGGGGTTGTTCTATGAGTTGCTCTTTCTCTTGATCCTTTTGTTTCTCTTTTTGCTGGTCTTTCGTTTGCTCAGTTGGCAGTTCATTCCTTTTTGAAACTTTCGTTTTCTCGGCAGGTTCTTCCACCTCAGTCGATTGCTCTTTGCTTGTGGGTGATTCCTTTATTCTCCGCTTAGTCGGACTTGAGGGGTTATTGCTCAAACTGAATTGCGATGTGTTCAATTCATCCTCATCAGAGATCACAATTACCGCTCGATTTTTACCACGCCCTTTATTTTTACGAATATTCGCTGGAGCATCGTCATGGCCCGACAAATCGACAACTTCTTGTGGTTCATTATGCCTTAAACCATAACGTAGATTTCGTCTTGCGCGTGTGTTGCGCACTTGGCGTTGTTCTTCACGTGGTGGTTGCTCTGTTTTCTTATCCGAATCTATACGCGCCTCAATTCTTATTTTCGGTGAACGGGGTGGTCCATCTCCTGCTTCAGTATCGGATTGTCCACGAGTAGAATTAAGAGATTTTCGCAGATATCGATGTCCCACACGATTTTCACGACCATATGTCGTGGGTACACGTGCCGTTGGTGAAATATCTTTAGTTATTATACTGATGTCTTCTGCATTTGTTGGAGCGTCCACAGATACAGCTGCAGGCGGTGTAACGGTAGCAGGTATTACATCAACATTTGCAGGAATATTTTCTGTTGCATTCGGAATTGGATCTGTTGCATTTGTTATTGCTTCAGGTGGTGGTTGTTGTGAGGGTTTTGATGACTCTTCTAGCAGCGGTTGTTGCAATCCTTCCTCTGCTATTTCACTAACTGGAGTCTTACTGCGCGCCGTTGTAACTGTGGCAGCGTCATCATCATCCTTTGCTGCTTCATTCTCTGTTTCATCATTACTATCCTAATTTTTACAAAACAAAAATGTATATGCTATAATTTTGTATCTAAATATGGAAATGTAAACTATTTGTATATATACATCTTCACCCTCTGAATCATTCGCTACAGTCTTCCGCTTGGGGTTGTAATTACCATCAACAAGGTCTTTGAAATCTATAATATGCTTGACAACCTTCGGATCAAGATCAGCCTAAAATATAAGGTTTAAGATAAGACATTTATATGTACATATATATCAACCTCTTGTTACCTGTATTAACTTATCTGCAGTATCTTTCATTTCACGTTTTAATTGTTGGTTATGTATTACATTCAGCTCCAACGTAATTATTTCTTTTGCCAATATCTTACACAATTCCTTATTAGTCAAATTGTTGAGCATCTCTTGCAGAAAAGTCTGCGCAATTTTATTATGTATATTGCCATCAGTTATTGATGAACTTTCTTGACGGGTCGAATCTATAATAAAGCGTGTAATTGTTTCGGGACGGATATCATGCAAGGGATTTTCATAAGGTGCACTGAGAACTGTCGACACCATAGATAGCAGGCACGGCTGTAGTAGACCATGCTTTTTGAGCTGAATCAGGTTTTCAAGAAAGACACCTAATATTTGATTAATATTCGAATCTGAAAAGAAATATTTATTATATGAAAGAGTTTGAACCGTTGGATAAAATAATTGACACCCAAAAATTTGTATATACAACTTACCAGTACTTGGATTGAAATAACGCAAAAGCAGTTTTTCAATTATGTCGCTGGATTTTATGTATCCACGTAATATGAGGCGACAGAATCCTATAATTATTGCACTAACGATGCAAGTGTCGTCACACGTATCTAAAAAATGTGACATCATATATATTACATCAACCCCTTGACCAGCGCTAAGAACATTTGAATCATCTTCACTATCCAAAAACTCTAGCGTATTATAGAGCTGTCGACCACTTTTCTTCGTTTTATTCTGCTCTTCTTGTTTGGCAAAATTATCCAAACCATATCTAAGGAATTTCAAAATGTATTCGAAATGTTTTGTTCACATCTGTATAAATTGTTAGCTACCCACCTGTCCAGCAGTTCAAAAATACATGTTATTGATGTCTCCCAAATGCGTATATTGTGATTTTTAAAAAATTGTGCATACAATTCTTCAAAGACATCTTTCGCAAGAGCCTCATATAACATACTGCAGGCAGTGCCACATTTTAAAGCCCAATCGCGTATCGCAATTTGATTTGAGGCAAGATGACGACATATAAAATCCTAGAGAACAAAATGGCCAGCAATTTATAATACATTATACATAAATTTCGATATGAGCATATATTTACATTGTACAACTTTAATATACTGGGATTTAGTGAGCGGACTTTAGGTGAAACAACCATATAGAAGGCGATTTGCAAACTTTTCAAAATATTTTCAGGCTTCAGTGTTTTGCGTAGCTTTAAAGGCCCCTTCAACTAATGAAATGAACAAAATTGCATATTATAAGTTTAAATTTCCAAAAAAAACAGTGCTTGTAACTACGTACCATTTCGGCATTAGGGTGTTTATCTAAAAGAGGTTGCAACAAATTTGTATACTCTTCTGTTGTTGCGAGCTTCGCTTCAGTTATTTGTTGCGCGCGCATATAATCTTTGCGTTGTACGAAATTCATTTCTTGCTCTTCTAAATCAAGTATTTTTACTTTTAATGAAGATAACTTTAAATTTAAATCAGCATTCGATGAACTCGCTAAAAGTTCGGCAATTAATGTGCGATCGTGCAAAAGGTCATTTGGTTTACTATTCAAATCGCATATATCTTGTATAATTTCAACAAGAAGCTGAAATAACAGAAATATTTAGTTTTTAATGGAATATGTATACGAAATCTATTACATACCTGTATACGCGCATTTTGATCAGTAATTAAGTTTTCTGCACATCGTACAGTTACTTCGATAACTTTTTCATCCAAACGAAATGTTTTCAAAAGGTATGCAAGTAACTTTTGCAAATTTCCGCGACCAATTTCATCACCCAAATCAAACGTATAAAGTATTTCCATAAGGGAAAGCAATTTATATTGGAAGTCCATAAGTTCGAATTTGTCCATATCCGGCTTCTGCAATTGGCAAAACCTGTCATGCAAAGTTATTGAATTCATGACTAATAATTTGAAATTGATTATAAATTTAAAAATTGTATTTACTTTTCAACATATGTACAAAATGTACTTAATTCAGGAACGACTAAATCAAATTCCTCTGCCATTTCCGTTTGCAGAAATTCTGTTAAACATTGCCAGTACAAAGCAATTTCCATTGTTAGCTTTTCATAAGGTATGCAGCGATGTATTTCGCCATCCTCCTCTAATGGTATGCAAGCAATTAGGTCTTCTCTGTTTTGCCGTCTATGGAAAAGTTTAATTGTTTAAGTTTGTACTTGATAGATATCTAGTATTTTAAATTATTAAAAAAATATATATTTACTTGAATATCTCTTTAAGTGTTTGCTTTGCGACTTTACGAAAACGATCGATTTCAACTTCTGTCGAGTCTAACTTTAGCGCAGAAATCAATGAAATTAAATCTTTTTGATACGATTCAATCCATTGTTGTAACATGATTGTTACAACCACTTTGCGTACACCTTCACAACGGTCGTTTAAACCTTGCTGTAATAAGGTCAATCTTTGTGCGACTTTGTACGAACGCACTGGATAGCTACTCATATGCAAATATGTATGACGACGTACTTTTTCATCTATGTCCCATAGACGCTCTAGTATATATGGTATCGTATGATAATTACGTCCCATGCATGTTATAACAGCCTGACGTACACGTGATGATGGATCTGAACATAGATGAAATTGATATGCACGCAAAACGGGATCATCCGGGTTATCTGGTACTTGCAAACGTTGCATTGCTAATATGGCTTGTACACGAACATTTGGTGAAGTATCGTGTAAACGATGTAACATATATTCCATTATATGGTCACAAATGGAATCATCCAGTGCAGCCTCTTGGCCAAGTGCTTTAAGTATCATATTGACAAATTGGCAAATGCGAAACCGTATGTGTGGATTGCGAGATATCGTCTACGGATAGAGTAGAATATAACTATTAAAAGGAAATATTATGAACACTCGACCTTACCGTCAGCAGCCATTTGCATATATCAATCAAAACTGGATGTGTATCTTCGCCATCATAGGAGCTTACAAATTTTGAGCAAAACAACAATGTTGTATCTGCATATTCATTGCCGTCATCAGCCACCATGGCTGTTTTTATCATTTTAATTAATGTAAACATAAATGCATCATGATCCATCTAGATAAAAAAAATCAGAGAAGAGCCAATTTTGACCCCGAGTCAGTGCATAAACAAAGGTTGTGCAGTAAACATTGCTCAGTTAAAATTAATCTACATACCTTTGCGTACAGTTGCTTTAGCTCTTTAATGTACTTTTTGTGGCTTGTTTCATTTAGTTGCGCATTGGACATAATTGTGTACATTGGGCCGTGTAGCATCATCGTATTGCTGGCAGCTGCAGCAGCGCCACCACCACCACCTCCCCGCTGACGACTTGGAGCAACTGTGTTCTCCTTTTCTTCATCTGCTATGGGAATTTTTCTTTTCCGTCCCATTATTAACTTTTATCTTGTTTTGTAAATTATGTAAGTTGACTTAATTATTTATTTCTTTTTTTTTAGACAAATTAACAAAACAAATGAGAAAACTTTCTACGCTTGCTTTTTCCAGCAATTCAGCTTGTCAAATCTTCCGTTAAAAATTTTGATACGCAGCGTCGCTTTGTCAAGCGTTGCCAGATTTTCAGTAAATTTTTTGTGTACTGTAGAGTTGCATTTGAGAATAGGACTAAAGTTCGGAGCGCACGGAACCAATAACACAACAGAGACAAGTTTTTTAAAGTGAGTTATTATTTCGATTTGTAAAAATTCATTATAAATTTATTACACAGTGCTACAAAATAATAAAAAGTGAATATATTTTTAAAGCGAACTATTAGAAATTGTTCATCTTGTAGAATATTACACGAACCCACTTTCAAAAAATTAATTTTTTACGGCCAAAAAACCATTTTTTCAATTTTTTCGTGTTCAAAAATTCGTTAACAAACAAATTCTTAATCGATTTCCAGAGGTAAATAATGTTTGGCTCATTTGAAAAGGCTATGACGAGTTTTGCATTTCGAAAAGTTGCATTTAGCTCCCAATTATCCCGTTTTTTTCGATTTTTAAGTTATTTTTTTGGCACTAAAGCTTTGGTTTCCTCGAAAGCGGTGCCGCTATATAGCGGCCGTTACATAGCGGTAGAGTACGTTGTCAAAAACAATTCAATGTAAAAGTAATTAGGTGTAAAGTTAGAAGACGGTGAAGTTCACCGTAATGTAATATAGCGGCAAGCATGATATATTACGGCCGTCATGACGGTGAAGACTAGTTCTGCACCGTTTTTTCTCACCGCTTTTGTCATAGCGGTATGAATAGTATCAAATATTTCAAACATTTTTTAGAAATACAACAATTGAAACATGTCAATGTTTTAAAACTAAATATTAACACATTTGAAAATCAAAAAATAAAACAAAAAACGTTCAAATACGGCAAATCAAATCAAAAAATGAAGAACCGGCGATCATGTAAGTTTACAGAAAAGCGGTGCCGCTCATGACGGCAAGCATAGCCGCCGCTATATAACGAACGTTACATGGCGGCACCGTTTTCCGAGGAAACCACGCCTTAATTGGGAATGAAATTTTTTGGATATATATTATCGACAGGGTATCACTACTTCTTTTTTCACTACCAATTTTTATTTTTTGGAAAAGACTTCAAGTTTTCGACTTATGCAGCACAGGAAATCGTGCATTTTAAATTTTTATGCGGCTCTGAATCATAACATACGGGAAAACGGCAAATAATAACACAGTGGGCAATAATCCAGAGCCGGATTAAAATTAAACATCCCTACCGGACAATCCTGATGCATACCAACACATGCAGACATCTGAGGCCTCAGTGACAACTCAGCTGATATTCAGGTCTTAGGTAAAGCACATACACATACACAAACGGGTTACATGTACAGAAATGTTTTGATACGATTTTGCACCATCGCCATAGAAATCTGATCACAATTCTGACGGCTCATTACCTAAGCCCTGAGTATCAGCTGATTCGTCACTGATTGAACATAATGCACGAAATGTCCGGTAGGGATGCAAATGCAACAACAACTAATATGCGGATCACAGTCCACAGGAAAACGGCAATTATTTCCTCGTGTGCAAAGAGGTAAGGAATGTACATAGGCAATTCAAAAACTGTCTCAGTGCTGAGGAAGAGTTCTTGTACAGGTATTTAGAAGCTTTCTCAAAGCTGAAAACGTTGATTTCTGAGGCCGTTAGTCAAAACATGTTTCCTGTGGCCCAAATTGGTATAGTAGACGAATAAAATTATGCTTCGTGTGGTTTTCCGAAACAATTGTTAACCGAAATACTCTTTAAGGAGTATCGGAGTACTCGAACACTGTCCTTCCGCGTGCCACTTTTTCACTTTTTTGGCTCAGCCTAATGTGCCATTACAACAACCACATGAAAATGACAGAAAATTGTGAACTTTAACTGCAAATAAGTTTTGAACGGTTGAAAAAAACAAAAATCGCATTTCAGATTCTAAATCTAGACGTGAATACGCGTCTTTTGACTTTTTCGGCTTTTTTGGTCTAGTTTTGGGTGGGCCCCCTAAACTGCACCAGTACCGTTTGCTTTTGAATACTCTGTAGAGCACTTACATATATGAGAGTACCCTCAAAATACTCTCATTGAATTACTTCATAGAGTAGTCAGCCGCAAAGCGGCCGAGTTGCCCGATAAGAAAAGCACACAGTCGCTCTGTTGGAACACTGACTAGGCGGAAACCGTAGCAAAACAAAGCACATATAAAAATAAAACGTGCGGACGGTAGTTCGACAGAAGTTTTTTCTATTAATTTGTGAAATAAGAAAACATTAGCTAGCAAGAGATGTCTGGTCCTATTTCCCTAAAAGATAATGCAAAATACACAGTCTATGCCGCCGTTGGATGTAACCCAACTCCACATTGTGCAGATTGGGGTGATAATGGATTAATCATATTTGGAGCACACAATACCGTCGCTGTACTGGATCCTAATGTGAGTGTAAGAAATATATGTACATAAATAGAAAGTAATTGATTTTCGACAAAAGTTCAACGGTGGCGCCAAAATCATCAACAATTATACGGCACATACGGCCCGTGTCAACAGTGTGCGATGGCTACGTTCATCAACCGGTGCGTCCGAAACGTACTTCATATCCGGCGCTGATGATTACAACGCTTTTATATGGCAGCGACAATCCGATGATGTGCGTTGCTTCGAGGCTCTCAAACATAGTGCGCCAGTTACAGATATCGCAACTCTTCATTTGAGTAAGAGTAACAAATGGTTAATTGCAACAGCTGCCGATCAAACGGTTACCTTATGGGCATTCGATACACAACATGTATTAATGGTACAAACGATAAATTGCAGCAATAGTTATGCACTTGGCCTCAGCTTATTCCGGTTACCAAAGACCGAGCAATTACTATTGGCATTTGGAAACGAAAAAGGTAATATAACTATATGGGCACAAGATAAGCCATTCGAATCGATTAGCAATGCAAACGAACCGTTCTTCCGATTCATACTACAAATGAGTGGGCATGAAGATTGGGTGCGCACATTGGATGTCGTTGAAGATGAGGACGATATTTTATTGGCTAGTGCAGCACAGGATAATTTTATACGCTTATGGCGCATTTCAAAACGCACCGAAGAGCAAGCCCGTGATAATTTTGTAGATATTTGTAATGTGGCAGATGATGATACAGGCGATATTCGTGTAGAAGAAAAAATAATGCATTTGAGCACTACGACTTGGTGTGCCATTAGCTTAGAATCGGTACTTTATGGTCATGAAGGTTGGATTTATGGCGTTAATTGGCACAAGAGCAAAGATCACGGTTAGTAGTTTACTTTGTATTCTTCACATTGCAATACTATTTTTCCATCTTGCAGGTTTACGTCTTTTATCCGTGTCAATTGATAAATCCATTATTATTTGGGCACCCAGTGAAGATGGCGTTTGGTTGGAGCAAGTGCGTGTTGGTGAAGTGGGTGGTAATTCGTTGGGTTTCTATGGTGGTAAATTCTCTAGCGATGGTAAATCCATATTTGGACACAGTTATCAAGGTGGCTTTCATATATGGCATGAAGCGGAGGATAATGAAAATTGTTGGACACCCGGTGTTATAGTTGGTGGTCATTTCGATGAGGTGCGCGACTTGGCCTGGGCGCCAAATGGTGAATATCTTTTGACCGTGTCAGCCGATCAAACATCACGAATACATGCACCATGGAGACGCAATACAGATGATCGCATAGAGAGCGTAACATGGCATGAATTGGCGCGCCCACAAGTACATGGATATGATATGCAAACACTGGCTATACTCACTTGTTACAGATTTGCAAGTGGTGCGGAGGAGAAAATTGTACGCACATTCCAAGCATCTGGGAATTTTATAGAAAATTTCCGACGCATAACAAAGACGCAGCATGAGGATGCAGAGGGCGATGCTTTGCTACAAAGTAAGTGTTCAGTGTATAATAAGTGTAAAATCAAAAGTACAAAGGTGTGAGGTAAAGGTTTGGCGTCACCGATTTGTTCCACCCTTTATGGAACACCTTTCACCTCAGCTTTCTAAACTTGCCACTAAAAGATGTTTAGAGTTAAAAAAAACTAAGAAATAATTTGAAGGACTATTGTTGCTTGTTTGAGTAGCGACGAAAACAATAATATCATCATCTCTCTTTTGCAGCTTTACCAAAAGGCGCATCTGTACCTTCCCTCGGTCTATCCAACAAGGCTGTATACAATGTGGATACTGAATCGGTTTCTCGCGAAAAACATGTCAAGGATGAATATCCTGAAAATTATTTTATACCTATCACTCTGGATAAGCCACCTCAAGAGGAAACATTGATGCAAAACACACTCTGGCCGGAAATGCAAAAACTCTACGGACATGGTTTTGAAATTTACTCCCTAGCTGCTTCACCAGATGGCAAGGTGTTAGCATCTGCATGCCGCGCCACAAACGAGGAACATGCACAAATAATATTGTGGGACTCTGCCACCTGGAAACAAATTCAAAAACTTCCTGCTCATAAACTAACTGTTACACAAATGCGATTCTCACCAAATAGTCAGTATTTGCTCTCAGTTTCACGTGATCGGACTTGGACACTCTTCGAACGTGATGAAGCGCAAATAATTGTGAATAATCAATTACTTTATAGTTTTAAACAACGCTCTGTAGCTAATAAACTGTCCGTGCATAATCGGATAATTTGGACTTGCGATTGGTCGCACGACAGCAAATATTTTGCAACTGGTGGTCGTGATGGAGTCTTGTGTATTTGGTCACAATATCAGAGTGATGAATGGTCTATTAGCTGGAAGGAAATATACCCGAATCCCGTTACGGCGGTTGCTTTCGCTCCAAATTATTCGCGCCCTCACATTTATCAGCTTGCAGTGGGATTTTCTAATGGTGATATTTTACTGCAGCAGTTAGAGGAAAGAAATGCAGAAAAAAGTCCATTGCAAGCCATCGATACGAGGTAAGTGTGGTTGTGTAATTTTAGTTGAAATAAATATTTAAAAATATTTATATTTGCAGTAAACTTACTTTGGAGAAAGCCCATGATTCTACTGTAAAACGACTACAATTCAGACCAGCTGTTGGCAGTAAAGAAGACTCTAATGACAATTGCATTCTGTTGGCCAGTTGCGGCGAAGATCATTTCGTGAAAATATTCAAATGTCCAAAGTAAACAAAAAATTAAAGCACTTGTATATAGCGGTAAAAAAATAAATGCAATATAGATGGCATTGAAGAGTTACTGCTTTTTGTGTATTCAATACATTTTTTATTGAGGAATTCAGTATAATTATAATCGTTATAAAAAATACGTATATATATGTGTACATATGTATTGCAAAGTTTAAAAGCTTCATGCATTAAATAATAAAATTGACTTTTGCTTAAAAATATGAAAACGAAATCAGTCAGCGTAGCGCTGGTGAAATGATCGCCTTTGCGAAACTGGGTGGACAAATTATTCACGTATGTTTATATAATAATAATATTGATAAATATCTAATGAAGGTGGATGAATGGTGCATTTTGAATGTTTCGTGGAATATCGACATTTGTTAATATTTTTATCTCTTAATAAACGTGCACAAATCTTTTTGAGGAAGCAGCTTCAGCTTCTTTTGCGGGTAGCAGTTCGGTTACAAAAACAATTCGACCATCTCTTGTTAACGCCACATCACAAGTTCGATCGGTTTCATTGAAATATGAAATGTTTAAACTGTTCAAAGATGGGCGTACATCAAGCTGAAATTAGATATTAGTTTGATTAAGGAACTAGAAAGTGAGATTATACTTATTCACTCATACTTGTCCACAACTAAAAACAAAAATATATCTCTAATTTTACTATAATACGCAAAAGTGAAATATTTAACGGGAAGAACATCGAAAATTAAAATCATATTTAAAAAAAAGAAAAGAAAAATAAGTTTTCAGTTGTGCTTTTTTTTTTTGATATACATAAACTTATATAAGAAAAAACTTACGGTCCATAAGCAATCCAATGCTGTATTCAATACTTTTATGCATTGATTATGAGAGTCTGCTAGAACTATTGTGCCCTCGTCGTCACAGCAAATACCGGAGGGGCAGTTGAATTGTAAATTGCCCCCGCCTTTAGAACCTTTAGTGGAGACGATCTATAAGAATTAGGAGACGAAGTACTTTTATTTCAAAATCTTAATTACAAAATCTCGAATCAACCACTCACCTTTTTGCTCTCAACATCCACAAGATGCAAACAATGATTTGCATAATCCGTTACAATAATCCTTCCCTTCGGTGTATAGCAAAGACCACGTGGCGTTATATCATAACCTGTTGCGTTATAAACTCCCAATGGGATTTCCCTCATAAACCGACCGTTGTGTTCAAATTGTTGTATGCGATAATTTGAACTATCTGCAACAGCTATTTGCAGATTTGTATTTACAGCTACATCGAATGGAAATTTCAATTGCCCCTCCTTCGTACCCAAAGAGCCAAATGTTAGCAAAAACTTCCCAGTCGACGAAAATACTTGTATACGATGATTGTTCTTATCAGCAACTATAAGACGGCCACTTTTATCGGCGCATATGCCCATTGGTGCATCAAATTCACCACCAGCACTTCCTTTCACACCAAATTGATAAATAAAGCGTCCATCAGCACCAAATGCCTGTACATTATTATTACGCCGATCTGTTATAAATATATGCCCAGATTTATTAACGCATACACCCCATGGACGACTAACTTGACCATCTTTTACACCTTTAGTTGCAAACGCCTGCGTCGGTACATCACAACGTAAAATTTTCACCTTATCTATCCAACCTGGCACAGCTTTGCCAATACCACCCGCAATAAACTTACTTGTAGCAGGAAGACATTCTCCGTTTGAGGGTTTTTTTAAACTACTAGGCACTATTTCAACATCTAAACTATTTCCAGGTGCTTTTCTTTTGCGAGTTTTCCGTACCGTTGAAGGCTTCCCCATACGCTCTTTAAAATTTGTTAGGTTACTAGGTGGATTGCCAATGCCAGATACCTCGTCATCGAGAGCCACTAATCCTTGCTGATTTATTTCTCGTATGATATTGTCGGGAATTTGCCATGAAAAATATTTGTAAAATTCATTTTGTGGCTGATTCCTTCTGTAAATGGCCGAGAATTCATCTATATTATTTTGTGCTTCGACAAGTCGCATAGCAATGGACACATTGTTCATACGAACAGCGTTTGCAGCAAAATTCTTTAATGATTCAGAAGTATCTACCAAGCCGAAATATGCCCCCTTAAGTGTTGACATTTGTTCATACAACGCTTGCATTCGATGTTTATGAAGCCGTTCAACAAACTCCAAAAGAAAACGTTCACGCTCCTCCAGGGCCGTTATTAGGGGACGAAAAGAATTGCGTATTTGTTGCATTAGTTCATTGCAGTTTTCATCGATGAATCGTGTATAATTTAGCTCGTTACTAACGCTATTCTCAAAGGACTGTACACCGATACGAGCACTTTCCAGCAGCAACTGAAGAACATTCTTGCTCTTCCGAACAAAGGTATCAATCCTTATAAAAGTATGTTTTGCGTGAACTTTGCGTATGCATACCACGCAAAGTAGCTCTTTACAACTTTCACATACATATTGGAAGGATTTATTGTGTTGATAACATTTGTATGATATCTCCTCCTGAATTGAGTTATTGGCACACAATGCACGCAGATACTTAAGCGCCATCGCTCCCACGAAATCATTGTTGTACATTCTAACAGATTGTTGTAAGCAGCGTTGGTGATTTTTGAAGCGATTTTCGTTGCGAATTTAATAAATTATAAATATAATAAAAAATTTCTAACAAAAATTTGGACTTCACTCTTATAACGGCACTTTTCTTTTTTTGTTGTTGTCCGTTGCGGGATTTTTCAAACAGACGTCAAATTCTTTGGAAATGTCAAAGAATGCGTTCGAAAAAAAGTGTAAGGCGCAAAGAAGAACCAATAAAAGAGTGAAACGGATATACTTTTTTCAGTATTGAGGGCAAACTTGGCAGCACTTATAAATGTCAAATGCCTAATGTCAGTTGTCAGTTGTCAAAAACAACCAGACGCCAATCAACAACCAAGCCAATTTTTTTTTGTCGCCGGGTGATTTATGAAACAAATGTAAATTGTGTATAAAACTTGGAAAAGTAATTAAGAAATGAGTGCAGGAAATATGCTATATGGCGGTGATGAAATAGGCGCTCTTGTTTTCGACCCCGGGCATCATTCCTTGCGGGTGGGCTACGCTCAAGAGGATACACCAAAAGCAGAGATTCCGTCTGTTGTGGGTGTAGCACCTTCAGCGCCAGATACAAATATGGATGTGGAAACAAAGACCGATAACAACATAACACAAAATAGTAAGTTGATGTAGTTAACTGGATGCTTGCTTTTAACAAGTATCTCATTCATTTGGCAGATGCAGACTCCAGAAAATATTATGTGGATACAACATATGTGAATGTTCCGCGTACGCAAATGGAGATACAGACGTACATGAAGGACGGCATGATTGACAATTGGGATCTATTCGAAAAAGTCATCGACTACACTTATGCCAAGGTGATACAATCAGAACCCGAATATCATCCTGTACTATTCTCTGAAGCCTCTTGGAATGTGCGCAACAATCGTGAAAAGCTAACAGAACTCATGTTCGAAAAATACAATGTTCCCGCTTTTTATTTGGTAAAAAACGCTGTACTAGCAGCATTCTCCAGCGGCCGTGCAACTGCATTAGTAGTAGATAGTGGTGCAACACATACATCCGCTGTACCAGTTCATGAAGGCTATGTGCTATCTCAAGCTGTTGTAAAATCACCTCTCGGCGGTGATTATTTATCAATGCAGTGTCGTCAACATCTTGAAAAGCAAGGTATAGATTTATCACCCGCATATAAAGTAGCTTCAAAAGATGTAGTAAAAGAACGCGATAATGCGCGTTTCACACTACGTAAATTACCAGAGAATCTAACACAATCATGGCAAAATTACATGCTAAAGTCGTTGTTACAAGATTTTCAAATGAATATTTTGCAAGTATTGGAAAATCCATATGATGAGCGTGTAGCAGCACAAATACCTACCGTGCATTATGAGTTTCCTAATGGCTATCATCAAGAGTTTAGTTCAGAGCGTTTTAAATTGGCTGAAAGTTTATTCGATCATGCCATGCTAGGCGCAGGACAGTTAGCTTCGACAAGCGTGGGTATGTGCGATGCGGATGTAAGATTGTCACTCTTTGGTTCGGTTGTTGTAACAGGTGGTAATACATTGTTGCAAGGCTTCCCAGAGCGTTTGAATCGAGATTTACAATTACGTGCTCCATCAAATACACGCTTGAAAATGATTTCCGCCAATGGTAGTGTGGAGCGGCGTTTTGGCGCTTGGATAGGTGGTTCAATTTTGGCAAGTATAGGCACATTCCAACAAATGTGGATATCATCACAAGAGTACGAGGAGTCGGGCAAGGGTCAAGTGGAGCGAAAATGTCCTTAAGCGATTGTATGCGGCAGTAAAAAAGAATTAAGATACCGCAATACAAAAAAGTATGATAAAGTATAAACAATTAATAAAACCTATTACTGTCACTACCACCGAAGGGTTGTTGCGCTATTCATTCCATGTTTTGTTTACCTGCCCAAGGGATCTTTCTCGACATAATCCTGTCTCACTCGACCCGATAAACTATCGAAACTAATTATAAATGCAATATGGAAATGGCAAGCTCTCTTCAGCGGCACAACACAAAGACTCAGGCAATAACTGGGGCAACGGGTTGGCAAATTAAAAACCGTATTTCAATTAGTTCATTGAGTGGTTGGAATTGTTTCGATTTCTTGCAATGACCGAACCAATCAATTTCTTCCTGATTTTAAAAAAGTGTTAGTAGGTTCTGAAATTGCATTTTTATTTTACCAAAAAAGTTTAATTTTTACTATCTTTATATTCGGGAATAGTTCGAAATGTTTACAAAAACGTATCACTACAAAGTCATTTACCGGGACGACTCGGACGGATGCCATGCTAAACTTTATCTTTACAGCTGCACTACTTTCTGGCAGTGATACGCATTCTAAAACATACTCAGTAACTATTCAGATTTCCAGCATATGGCGACGTTGAAAAGTCTGCAAGTTTCTTGTGGCACTTCACTATTATGGTGCGCTCGCTCCTTCTATTACTTACTTCCTTTTACTTCAAAGCTTGGTTGTTGTTCTTCGCCAGATCTTTTGCTGCCTGTATTTCA
The DNA here is from genome assembly GCA_951509765.1 of Sphenella marginata. Classification (NCBI taxonomy): domain Eukaryota; kingdom Metazoa; phylum Arthropoda; class Insecta; order Diptera; family Tephritidae; genus Sphenella; species Sphenella marginata. Next base: position 15,798,948 of record OX608083.1, read on the forward strand.
TCAGTCCAATTCTGTTGGGCTATCATTTGCACGGCTTCTTTCATTATATTCTTGACCTTCTCAACATTTTCACCGAATGCTTCCACCACCTGCTTAACGTTTACTGCCTCATGCCCTTCACGCCAACTATCGTAGTCCGTGGCGATTGCTACGCCAGCATAAAGTAGGCCCGCCTCTTTAGCCAAGATCACCTCGGGAACTATGGTCATATTAATTAAATCACCGCCCCATAAACGAAACATTTTACTTTCTGCTTTGGTTGAGTAGCGTGGCCCTTCTATACAGACCACAGCAGCATGATTATGTGCTACATAACCCAATTTCTTAACTGCTGACATAAGGATTTTTCTTGTGGCTTCATTAAAAACGGGAGAGACAGGTAAATGGCAGACACCAGGTGGACTACCCGGCTGACCATCAGTGAAGGTTTCAATTCGTTGTGTTGTACGATCAATAACATCATCCGGTATTACGAGGTCACCACGTTTGAGTTCCTCACGCAATGAACCACAAGCTGAGCTCACTAGCACATGTGTACAGCCAGCTTCTTTTAGGGCCCAAATATTTGCGCGATATGGAATATTGGAAGGATTGATACTATGTTTACGTCCGTGACGTGCAAGTAGTACACATTTAACTCCGCTTATAGTTCCCTCAATGAGGACATCAGCTGGAGCGCCATAAGGCGTTGTTACTGTACGCTCTTGTCGTCCTTCCAAAATATCTGGATCATCCAAACCGCTGCCACCAATTATGCCCACCTAGGTAGCATAAAGGATTTATCTTTATATTTGTTCTTTTTTTTAATTTAAAACTCACTTTGACCATGCAGCCGCAGCAGCCAGACTCTGCGGCTGCCGCTGGCGCTGGAGGTGGTACTGTCTTGGGCTTAAATTCACAACACGCCATGAATGTTCGTACTAGTTTAGTGCACTTAAAATTTTTTAGCGAAAAAGTTTAGAAAACTAAAATTTTGTTTGCAATTCAGAATCTTTTCCGACGTTATTTTTTGATATTTTATTTAATGAAATATGTATATTTGCCTCCACAGCAAATTTTTATGATTCTGAGCAACAAGTAGATCAATAAGGCTTGAAGGAATGATAAAGGAAATCACAGGATATGTCTTCGAGTTTTAAATTCTGACCTGTCGTGCCATTTTTTCCAGCTATCATTAGCTACTACTACATGACTGCCACCTACGACCAACCCGAAACGGATATTGGTTGTACGGTGGAGCTCTGCTTTGTTTGATTAGCGACAAAGGACTGCCACCTCCGACACCACTCCCCAAAACGTTCATCTTGTTGAAATGAAGGTAAATCGCTAGCACTCCAGCAGCAAGTGAGCAACCGGGAAGGCGTAAATAATTTACCACGTTAGTATAACAGCACATTATCTACAGCCTATTTATCAGATCCTTGCACGCCTTGATGATAAGAATAATAACAAAAGTAATTCAACTAAACTGTGCCAGTATTATAATATATCATCGGAAACGCAGGCGAAAGTTTATAAACAATTAAAATACAAATTAAATGCATTAAGGTGTAAGACATTATGACTTAGTTATGTAATTTAAAAACAATGCAGGTCCAATGGCTCTAATTGCTCTTTAACATAATATATTTGTGATTGTTTATCTAGGTTTTCAACACTGTCGTCTACTTTTGGTTGTTCTTCACATTGAGTTTGCTTTGGCTTTTTACAATTAGTTGCTTCTTCATTTGTGTCTGCTGGTTCTAAATCAAATCGAATGGAAATAGAATGCACTTTGGGTATAAGCGTTATTTTATTTGCGGGATCCTTTTGCTGGACGCTGGTTAGTAAACGTCGTCGTCTATGCTCAATCATATTAGCAGTAACTTGATTACATAAAATTAAAAAGCGTCACATTGCACCGTTCATGGTGTTTTTGCAAACACATTCCTATTAAAGAAAAGAACATTAATGTAAAATCAAAACTTAATATGAAATAATTACCTTTGCGTCTAATATATCATCGGACCAATCTTCCTGTGCTATATTTTGAACGGCTTTCATTAGGATATGTTTTACTTTAATAACATTTGCAGCGAATGTTTTCAGCACATCTTGTACATTAACACCTTCACATCCCTTTTGCCAACAATCGTAGTCGGTAGCAATTGCAACGGAGCCATACAAAAGACCAGCCTCTTTTGCCAGTACCACTTCCGGACATGTTGTCATATTGATTAGATCACCACCCCATTGTCGGAACATAATACTTTCGGAACGCGATGAGAAACGTGGCCCTTCAATGGTTACAATTGTGGCTTTCTCATGTACACTCAAATCCAATTCTTTGGCAGTAGTTATGAGTATTGAGCGCACACGTTCACTGAACGATGGATACATACTCAAATGACAGACGCCACTCGGACTATCTGGTCCACCATCATGGAATGTTTGTAAACGCTTAGTTGTTCGATCGATGAAATCATTAGGTACAACTAAATCGCCTGGATGTATTTCTTCACGTAATGAGCCACAAGCTGTCGAAACTATTAAATGCGTGCAACCCATCTGACGCATGGCCCAAATATTCGCACGATAATTTACATTGCTTGGCATAATATTGTGCTTTCGTCCATGGCGTGCTAATAGAATGCATTTTACGCCGCCTATTTCCCCTTCTATTAAAGCATCAGAAGGACTGCCGAAAGGTGTTTTTACTTCAGTCTCCTTTCGATTTTCCAAAATATCCGGATCATCCAGCCCGCTACCACCAATAATACCGATCTACAGAAAAGATGAATTACTCACATGTTTGTGACAGAAATGCTCCAGCTCTGGGTACATAACAAAAATCTGTACTTACTTTGACGGGTAAAGGCTCCAGGTTTGTGGTACTGCAATTAATGTTTATCATTGTGCCGCACGCCACCTATTCAATAACTAAGTGACTAAGATGTTATATAGTAAATTGTGGAAATTTAATAAATCTTTACATCTGATCACTTTTTAGGATGTGGAGGCCAAGGTTAATATAAAAATTGATAAGCTCCGCAGATACCAAATAAAACCTGTTGTTGTTGCAAAGGGTTGTGTGAAGCAGCTGTCAGTGAAGTGTCAGATTTTGTCAGAAGCAGAGGCATCACATGATGTGAACTTACAGAAGGGGTCTGCATTAAACTAGCAGTATCCCTAATAACGACACACAATAGGCAGTTTTCATAAGATTTTCGGTGAAATAACTGGTTTTGACCATGTTTTTCTTCTAATAATTATATTTTAGACTATTTTGTATAATGTTTTTTGATCTATCTTTAAATTTTTGTTCTTCTTAACGAAAAAAAAAATCCCAAATGTTTTACACAGGTAGGTATGCCCACCTCGGGCATATTCTAAGCCTCTAACCCGCGGGGAATTTAAATTTTAGTCGTCGAAATTAATGCTGTTCATTTGTTCGGTGATGGATATGATTTGATCAGTAAAATAATGGTAAAAGACAACGATTGATATAATTATGCCCAATATAATATGCACCTATAAAGAAATGTTTGGATATATAAATAATAATGAACAAAATATTTGAACCTTAAATATTACCATAATTAAGTTAAAAGCATTTATATCAGCAATATTAAACATCCTCAGATGAAACTCAAAGGATAGTAAATACCGAATTTCCTTCAAGGTGGCATGTAAGGAGCTTGCCTTGCATTTGGATCGTAAAGCAGCCTGAATTCTCTGTAGAAGCTGTGATTTCTAATAAAATAAAAAATATTAATTATTTATTTTACTGATATGGTTTTTGCGGTACTTGAATTGTACTTCAGAAACGATAAATTGTGCTTCAAGGTAGTTCAGAGTTAATGGTTTCTGAAGTGAAACTAATTTTTCTTAAGTACATTTTACAGTTTCTGAAATACAGCCTTAGGTTTTTAAAGTACACAATCCTAGAGTATTTTCTACTTACCACTTTGTTCAAAAAGCCAACGCAGATACATAAACACATATAATCCCATAAAGTTAGTACATAGATGGCAATATTCTCAGCATAGAATATACGTTTCGAAGATGGCGAAAAAAATAAATACCAACTTGTTTTAAAATAAATAAACGTATATACGCCCGCTAATAGGCAAATACTATTCATAACAAAAAGCAAAAATAATTCCTTTTCATAAGTGTCATTAACAAGTTGCAACTCGTTGGATAATTGGACGAATCGCATATAGTGTTCCTCCAACAGTTTTTGAGTATCGAATTCCGTTATTGTCACACGATCATTGGTTGCACTCACTACACTGCTCATTTCGATTGGTAAACGAAGAACAAGGATATCTTCTATTCCCAATTTTAGTTGATGCAACTCTTCATGCATTAGCGAACAATGAATGATGTATAATCTTAAAGCACCGGCTAAAGCAAAATGTGGTATGAAAAGGCCAAAAAAAATAAATATATGATCCCATGGTGGCATTTTAAATTCCGTTTCATAAGCAATATAGAGAACAAAACAAAGTAAAATGATGAACGTTGAGTAGAACAAAACGTATGCAAGTGCTTCCGCCATAGAGAATTTCCGTGAACACATTCTTGTGGCCGAGCTTGAAATAATATTACACGTTCGTCCAATTCTAGCCATTTGGAAAAAGCGTAAGAAATATGCCGCCATTCCAAATACCAAGTGAGTGCGTATGAGCTGCCAAAAGAAAGGCGACACATCATAAAAAATATTTAATAACGGTGATTGCGTGAAATGTTGGTTAATGCAGATAATATAAAGAAGTGTTAACACTATAAAATTCACAACAGCCCATAGTGATAGATGAAATTGTTCGGTACTATGCTCGAAGGCGTGCAACTGAAAGCCAGTAGTCACTAGGAAACAATTGGTTATTCGCAAAATACGTTTCCAGTTCATATTTGTTTGAAAAAAATTAAAAAATTACAACAAGTTTTGGTTGGTCGCAGTATACTAAATTGTTGTTTGAAATATTTCAAACAACGGTACCTGTACACAAATAGAATATACATAGGCATAAAATGTGAAATTAATTGACGTATTAAAAATTGCTTTAACTCTTTTTTGATGATACTTTTTCGATGATAATATGTGCATTAACCATGAAATCATTAGCAGCTATTAACTTTGAACTTCGTATAATTCAGATGTGGAATGAAAAAAAAAACTTGAAATTAAAACTATATGCATGGTGCATACAAAACAGCCTACTATTTTCTTTTTAAGTTATACATACATACATATGTACGAGTATGTACAAAGTTCGGCTTGGTTGTGCAATGTACAAAATAAGGTACGTACTGGCGTTATCAGAGTAGTTAGGGTGGATCTGGGTGTGACAGCATAGAAAGTGGTATCTGAGTTAAGGACAAGCGGGATAACGAATTTGGCTCCTTTAATTAGTTTAAAATAGTGTACATATATGTACATATGTAGGTACAATTGCACATCAGTCGTCTTGCTAAAGTTAAATGCAAATGCGTTTTACTGATCACCTATGACTTAATGATAAGCTTTTGACACCTTATAATCAACTTAGTAATACATATTTTCAAATATAAATAGTACGATTTGCATGTAGTACCGGTCCTATACATACATACATACATACATATATGGTGCATGAATGAATGCTTATCAAATAACGAACATCTTGAATGTTTGGTTCAACGTAAATTAAATGAACTTTGTAATCTATTACAAAATGTATGCATTTACATAAATAACCTCGTTCGGTTTTAAATGGTTCGGAGAGGTACTTCTAAAGTATGACGAAGCTGTTGGTATTACGCAACGTCACTCACATTCAGATGTGATAGCATAAATACAATTTTTTCTTTTCATAGGTTTTGGTGTTACGTGAGGATTTGGTGAAAGGTAGACTTTTTAGATCTAAAACCACCTCCGATAAGGTTTTTTTTGGCAAACCCATAATTGGTATATGCTCGAGCAAAGACGTTAATTCAGTAGTGGAATTCACTAACTTTTACCGATTCGATTCGGTTAAATTTTTCGAGATTTTCATTAGCGATTCGGTCGCTTGCACTATCGAATATGCGATTCACTAACTTATCTATAACGATGCGGGCAAAGGATTTCTCATCTCGCTATAAAACATACTCTATGTTCTCAAATGCCATTTTTTAATGATATTAATGTGGATATAGTATTATTATTCCAATTTTTAATAAAAAATTCAAATTATGTGCATTTTATTTACCGACATAGAAAACAACTGCAAATTATGTGTCGTTTAGTTTGCGAAACAGCTGATTGCGAATAAGCGAAAATCGAGAAAAAATAGTTAGTGAATACCAAATATCGTGATAAATATCGGTATGACAAAATGTCGATTGCGAATGTCGTAATCGAAGTTAGTGAATTCCACTACAGTACTACAGTTTACTGACAAAAATTTTATTTGTTATTGCTTCAGTCAAGTAATCTTAAAACAATAATTTACATGCCATTTTTATAGCTATTTGAAATTCAAGCTCACCTCCATTGAAATTTGAAATATACCGCATAATACAAAACAACGTGGTTCCTACAACTCTTCCCACGTGAGTGGTGATGTGCGATTCGGTCCATTTTCACAATCTTCGATTAGCACAGATGATTTTTAATTTAACAGTTTTGAAGAGTTTGTACCAATTGTAAGTCAGGATGGGACCTTAAAAAATGTATGCGTATTCATAAAAGGTATAAAGCCCTCGGCACAGCCTAAAGCAGCCCTTTCCCTAATTGTTTTCAATTGTCTTTTTCTTAGTCGAAATCGAATCTCCGAACCAACTCTATCAATAAATTTCTGTTTACACAAATACTAGAAATATGCAAATATGTAATAAAAAACTATTTTACTCAATTATGTTTATTCAGTATCGACAATTGTTTTATTTTTATACAAAACACTTCCCAATAGCGGTACGAGGGCAAAGTCCAATTTCGAAAAGCAAAATAAAAAAATAATAAGTATGCATTTGTTATTGTCTGCAATGATGTATGAATGTGTTTGAGTATACAAACTTTGTTTCAATAGCGCTGGGAGACTATAAACAGAGAGCCAACAGTGTGGACTCGTGGAGAGCATGTGATCATTCAGAAGATCACACAGAGTGTCTGTTACATTTTTGAATATTTTTAGTTTTGGTCGTTTTTCAAGGGCAAGTTTTACCAAGACATTGGATTTTTGATATACACTTTCTATATTAATTTAATCGATTTAGGGCCACTTTCATAAAAGCCGGTAGCCGCTAACCGGAGTTTAATTGACGTATTTTGTACGGTTAGCTGTCAAATTAATCACCGATTAGGCTTAACCGGCTTTTATGAAAGTGGCCCTTAGAGCAGGTACAACATTATCAAATATTGTTTTAATGTTCATGATCGGTTTGGGTATTTTTATAGAATGAGTGGAACTTAAGGCCGATCTTTAGTGTAAAAAGAGTGGAATTTATGATGCCGCACTATCATATCTACATAACTATCGTATATAATAGTAAATCGCTAAGAAAAAATAGGCAGTCAGCACTAATCAGTGGAATAATTTAGCCAGCAAGGGAGCCCGATTCGCTTCTAACCTAGCTTAAGCTGGCATTTGACAGCTGTCAGTTGTTGCTCATAAAAAATACGTTACGGATAGCGAACTACGATAATCGATTGCTGTTTAATAATTTTACCGATAACGCACCAATAATTCCAGCAGAGGTCTCCAAATAGCAAGGCGTCCAAATAGTGTCGTTAGGGTACCTCCAGCTTGTGCGATTTCTTTAGCTTGATAGTCCCACTAGCCTCATTCAATATTATGGATTTATAATAATCGACTGTTCTGCAGGGTATGAGTTAGAAATAAACTAAAAACGAGAATATTTTGTGTCGAAATGATGAAGCTTTCTGCAAATATACAACACAGCGATATCTCTCTTTTAAACTTGTTTGTATGCTTGCGATAAAAAACATGATACAAATGAAAATGTAATCAAAACAAAAATCAAGAATGAAAATAAAGTAAAAAATCTTGAAAGGAACATAACAGAAAATAAACGAATTAAAAAAGAGCGCCAATTTAACACAGACAGAGCGTTAAACTATTGGAGAGAAGGGTTGCCACTTATGTAAAAAAAAAAACGGATGACCGGAATATCACTTTTTCTCTATTCGTGCTATCTCAATATTTGAAGAACACAAGTGTTTCAGAATTTTTTTTAAAATGCCTTGTATAAAAATATACAAATCATCATCAAATCTTCTAATGGGAATCCCAGAAACCCAGCGGCTTCAATAGGGATGCACCGGAGTAAGATCGTTGTTAGAAGACTCTGTCATGTCAGGATTCAGGCCTGGATATGAAAGAGTTTAATCTACTACAGTATCCAGATCGAAGTTTGAGTTGGCCTGTTGGACACATGTCCTCCCCGGAATTTCTCAATTCCCCTTCGGCAGCAGTATAACTTGTGCCTGAATGAAATAAATCAATGTCTCTGCGGATAGTGTATTGCAGTTTAGCTGTGATAGGACATTCTCCAATGGAATTCTGAGTTGAGGGTTTTGAAAAAATTTATGTCATATGGCGTGTTTTCCAAACTAAGATTTCAATACGACCGGAAGTATAAATCTAAAAAAGTTCATTTAAAAAAGTTCAAGTCATTCTACCTCCCTATCAACCAAAAACTAAACAAAAACAATTATAAAGAAATACCCAAAACGGCAGCCCTATTTGGGAGTGATTATACTGAGGGGTAACTAAAATCCAATTGAGAGTCGTCCAAGTATAAAAGCGATGTACACATTTAACAAGCCAACAGTTGCGGCGATGAACTGATCAGCGAGCGCACAAAAGCAAATCTAAATAAGAAAAGTTATTAGATAAAAAAAAAAACAAATAAATAAAATTTGAAAACAAACATACTTATTCGTGGCACGCGGCTAAGATTAAAAACTTAAATTGGATTGGTGATTGAGTGTCAATTTAAAGTGCCATATCAGCAAACTAAATTCATATTTCATTGGCAAAGGTGATTATTACTTGCTTTTATCAATAAATTTATAATGATTATTACATATTGATTTGTGCTGCGTCAGTTTCTCAAGAAAAAAAATTCAAAAATGTAGTGACATACATATTTGTGGGTTGAATTCATAATAATAGTCCCATTCAATAAGATTGTGGCAAAAATAGAATATTTATTAAAATTACAAAATTCTAACGAGGGAATAGTTTTACAAACCTCTCTCTTCGAACTCGATTGAAACACCCTTTAGCTAACTTTTACTAAAATTATTCTAACACAAGGCATTTGCAATTAAAGAACAAAAAATATTGGCATCAGTTGGAAAAAATTTGAACCGATGCGGAGCACATCAGTGTCGAGTGCTGACGAGGAGTAGAAACCCGTTAAAAAAGTTGAATAATTTCAAAAACTTTTCAAAAACAAATGAATATTTTTGAACATTTTTTTCAGTCAAGTTAAAGAAATTAAGTTAATAAATTGAAAGCTTTGTAATTACAAATAAAAATGAAAAAATAATTGCTAAAGCCGATTATGGTTCAAAATTTGCGCTCAAATTTTTAACGTGTACTCAAAAATTAAACTCTATTTGTTTGCCTAATCGTTACAATAAAAAAACATTTTAAAACGTCGCAAAATTGTTCTTGACTTAATTTAAATTATGGTTTTCATTTGCTGTGTTCCAATGTTCAATGATCCAGACTCGGATGCAAATTTAACATGCAAATGTAATAACGAGTATCCGGATCACAATTTCTTGTTGTATTTGTATGTTAAATTTGTATCCGGCTCTAGATCATTGGCCATTGGAACATGATATTGCTTCAAATTCGCAATACCAATGAAAACTTTGTCTCATTCCACATTCAACAAATTTGAAGACTCTGTGTATGGTTCTGTTTCGGATTTACTCAATAACTCTTATACGTAGATACGTTTATCGATTTAATTGCTTTTAATGGTTCCTCAATTGCTCAGCTGTTTCGCAAACTAAACGACACACAAATTGCAGTTGTTTTCTATGTCGTTAAATAAAATGCACATATTTTGAAATTTTTATTAAAAATTGGAATAATAATACTATATCCATATTATTATCATTAAAAAATGGCATTTGAGAAGATAGAGTATGTTTTATAGCGAGATGAGAAATCCTTTGCCCGCATCGTTATAGATAAGTTAGTGAATCGCATATTCGATAATGCGAGCGACCGAATCGCTATTGAAAATCTAGAAAAATCTAACCGAATCGAATCGCTATAAGTTAGAGAATTCCACTACAGATATGATAACGATATTTGCAGAAGAGTAATAAGAATTCTAGCGTGTGCAAAGTCTAATTTTATTTTTCACTGATATGGATGACTTTCACTTTTTTATTTGCGCTTCAACGTAAACACCACCTAACAACTAAAGTACTTTCAGTGTTAACAACCAAAACCACTCCCCGAAGGTTTTGGCTACTGTTGTCGAATTAACAGTACTTGGTCGAATATGAATCCGGTACGCTTTAGTATTCCCTTTCGAGTTGCACGTCATTACCTTTGTGCATATTAGTCGCCTCTTATGCCCGCAGAGGCAGGGGTTAACTTCGAAGTTAATGATATTTGGGTATATGGGTTAAAGGCTCAAATTAAAGCAATATCAAGTAATTTTTACTTTGGAATTACCCGTAACTCATTCACCACCATAACACCAATCGCAATATCTTGTCATAAATCGTATTAACCAGCACAAATCAATCACAATAAAATTAGTCATAAACGAGTAAATAAATTAATTGAATAATACAAATCATTTATGTATTTGTTTTTTTTTTTTTTTATAGGGGCTCGCCTTATCATTATTGCGTTATATTTAATAGATATTATCAGTAAAAAATAAACCAAAAAATCTACGAACAGCATTACCGCATAGAATGGAGAACGTCAGAAATTTTTTCGCTGGACAAAATAAAGATGGAAATCTAGCAAATAATCAGCGTAACGGTGGTCTAAGTTTATCTAATGGCCGTCCAATGCCAACGAGTATGGAAAGCGGTCTACAAGGAAATTTGAGCCCAAACATGAATGGCGTGGATTCAAAAGCACATCACGATGTTAAGCGAAAAGATAGTGATAGCTATTTTTATATAATGTAAGTATTTTTTCGCCTATATTTACGCCTTTCATTTTATTTATTTATAAATTGTGCAACTTAGAGTGATTTGCATATTATTCGAGTTTCAAGTAATAAATCATTTCATTCGAGAGAAAAGTGGGAATTTCACTCAGTAAAACTTGTAAGTGAAAAACAGCTGATCGTGACAAGAGAAAGCAACAATAAAAGTTTGCACTTTTTACCAATCAAAACACCAGCTGTTTTTGCTGCAAGTTTTTACTGACTCCTGCTATGTTTCAACTTTTTACTTTTGAGTTTTGCGTCATTCTCGCTTCACTTACACTTTTTGCGAGTTTTGTACGTAAACAAAGCTATAATCTCAACAGCTGATTACATTTTACCATTTTTATCTTGCCTAAACTGTCAAACTTGTGGCCCATTTCGCAGAATTATGGGACTTTTCAGTTCATATCTATTAGTATTTAATATAGTAAACGTACAACAGCAACCAACGTATAGTCAATTTGACTCTTTTCTAGTAAGCCGCGTGAGACAAAGCTGTTGAAACGCAGAACATAACCTTGACTGTTGTTTGTTCCTAAAATGGTAAATGACTTTGAAAAATACACAATAATAAGTAACATTGACATTTGACTACTGAATAGATGGAACTTTGAAAATGTTTGCAACAAAAACAACTTCAGAATAGTATACGAATACTCATTAGCTACCTTAATGACGCATATCGAGTATGTAAAAATGTGTGTAAGTCACCAAAAAAAAAAAAAAAAAAAACAGTGAAAAACTTAATTTGTTCAATGAATGCAATACAATTTTGTGAAATAGCATTCTATTAAAGAATTATCAATTAAAGTGTACAGTGGCCAATTTCAATGAAATGCATCTTAACGAATTTTATAGGCTCAGCTAAAGTGGAGCACTCAACAACAACTTAATTCAAATTGGAAAACGTAAAACACTTGTCAAATTGGTATGACAATAAATTTTGTAAATAAAATTAGTTATGCTGTTTGCATTACACATGAATGATTTAATAATAAAAAACAAGTAAAAACTTGGTAAAAGTTTACAAAATATGAGTTATGCGTAGCTGAGCCCAAAAAATTACCACAAACGAGTTTTCAAACCGACAGCGGAAATTTACTAACATATTTGATGCCTACACACAAATTGCTACAATGCAAGTTTCAAATTGTTTTTAGCAGCACAACAAACCACACAATTTCGTCTACCAGTTGACGAACTGGTTCCTAAGTATGTACTTCTGATACGCCGCTTAAGGTCAGTTAAACCTCTCAAAAATGTTCATCTTATCAGACAAGTCATATATCAATTAGATCAGTACGAAAGTTTTATCAGAAACAGGCTGGGAGATTAATAACTTTACATATAAATCCGCAAACTAAAAAAAGAAGAACAATGTTATCAAATAAAGATTTTATTAAAAGAAGTTTTTGAATTAATTTTATTTATTATTTTTGTAAATATTTTGTAAGGTTTGTGCAACGCAATAAAAAATAAAAAATAAAATGAAATAAAAAACTTGATCAAAATTAAATAAAAAATAAATAATATAATATGAAATTGAATAAAATAAAATTAAAAAAACAAATAAAGACAAAAAAAAAAATTAAATACAATAAAAAAATTATAATAAAATAAAATAAAATAAAATAAAATAAAATAAAATAAAATAAAATAAAATAAAATAAAAAAATAAAATAAAATAAAATAAAAAATAAAATAAAATAAAATAAAATAAAATAAAATAAAATAAAATAAAATACAATAAAATAAAATAAAATAAAATAAAATAAAACAAAATAAAATAAAATAAGACAAAGCAAAATAAAATAGAATAAAATAAAATAAAATAAAATAAAATAAAATAAAATAAAATAAAAAATAAAACAGAATTAGGGCATAAAGGAATAGGAGTTCAGATGTGGTCGTTAGACTTAATGCACAAAATCTTTATGATTGAAAGTGTTGGTGTACAACGAGGTATTGGATTGTGGGGCTTTTGTTTCGAAATCGGTTTGCGCTCAAGCTTCTAATTCTTTTTTTTTATTACATTCACGCAAGAATAGAGACAACCATTTTTTTTTTTTTTTTGAAAACATATGTACATAGGTATGTACATACCATGCATATGCAGTCATTCAATAGTGCTGCCTGCTGTAATGCCGCATAATACAGCTTAATAAGCGTAACATTATGTAGCTGTCAAGTGCATATACCTAATTTGTAAATAAATACATCAATGCATTGTTTTTGCTGCTTGTATAATTATTAATGCACATATGTATGTATGTACATACGTGTATTTACGCGCATTGGAACATCACCTTGACGTAAACTCATTAATTCGGTTAGTTAAAGTAATGAAAAAAATTTTAAGAAAAAAATCCGGTTTTAATTGGTTTGCAAAAAAAATTTTTTACTTTTGCGTAAACATATGAGTTGAGTATGTCTATTTATAAAGAGTTTGCATTCTATACATAATTAGTCGCCGATATTTACATACTTATGTATATGTTAAGTATGTTTGTTGCTAATGTATTAAAACTAGGTATGTACATACGTATGCATTTCAATGTACTTTTCGACTTATGCATTTTCAATTTTTTTTCCTAATGGAGATAGATATCGACTCTATACTGATATCAAAATGTTTAAGAGCAAGAATAAATTGTTTAAGTAAAATCCGGTCCACAAACTCTCACCTACCTACCTAAAAAAACTTTTGAAAATGTTCTAATTTTTTTTATATTTTGCTTTTATTTATATTCATATCTGAAAGCTGTTGCAAGTTATTACATTTTTTTGTTTACACTAGCTCAGTGAGTAGAACAGTCAACGCTCTCCGCTTCAGCCCAACGGTTTTTTTTTTTATTTGTTGTTATAGCAGATAAATGGTTCCTTGGCATTTACAAAAAAAAAAAAAACTGAAGATTGCAAAATTTCCTGATATCTGCATGAGTGTGAATAAACAAAGAGATGAAAAGAAACATTAAAAAATGTCAATAAACAGAGAAAAATGCAACACATGTCACTGGCTTTGTTTGTACGGAAATTTGCACAAATTAATTAGGGTTGTATCGAATATTTACATGCACATAGGCGAATAATTCGCATCTTTTATTTATAAGCATTTATAATAATTTTAGGACCTATAGTTCGATAAAAGCCAAGCATAATTGTACCTTTATCCACATAAGAAATATTAAGCTGGAATTAGTGGTGCGTTATCGTTAACCTTATAAGACAGCTGATTCGACCATTTTGTCTTAATATTCTTCGTATATTCGCAGCATTTGTGAATATAAAAAATATGACATTCGTAACAAGCATAACATATGTAAATAATCAAATCATTAATGTATAAACAAATATGTAATACAAATATCGTGCTGACTTTCGTCATATATTTGTTTATATTTATGTATGTACATATATACTTTAAGTGCAAAAGTCCAGCCAACAAGCCTTTTCATGGGTACTATAAAGCTAAAAGCGCCAAAGTACAAATATGCCAGTCATTTTTAATGTTTCAACAGAACCGGCTGCGTACGTACCTAAGAACGCATTCAAATATTTAAATACCGAATTATAATATACACACATATATACAATACTTTGTACCTATTTAGGGTAATATTTTTTTTTGTAATGTTCCTTATTAAACACATAAATTTAACAACCAATCGTGAGCAAGTTAATAATTATGAGTCTTGACCTTCTTTTATTTGCAGGTGGCGTTCATGATTACAATTACACTCCAAAGAAATTTTGTATTTTAAGTTACCTGGATTTTTACAAAAATCTGCTAAGCGGCCCACAAATATATATGTACACACATTTATACATTTTTATATATAAATGTCACTACAATATATATATTTATTTTAAACTATTATTAGTATTTATACAATATAATTAAACTAACACACACACACTTGTATATGCTAGTGATAGTAGTTTAAAAGATTTTTAAATTAAAAAAAAAACATACAACATCAACAGAATTTCGCACAAAGTAAAGTCGCTAATTCTCTTCCTCATTTCATTTTATTATTTAGGAAATCAAAAATATTAATGTTTAACATTTATATGGATTCTTTTTTGCTCATAACTATTTTATATTGGCTCATTATTACGCTTTTATTTGGTCCTTTGTTGTTTATTGTTTGCGTTTATTTGCCGGAATTACCTGTTAGATATATAAAACGAATCCGATCATGAAGAATTCAAACAACTATGCTGGTATTATACGCTTAGTAAATCATTTATACATACTCGTACATTTATTTACTTAATTTTTAGTAGCAATATTATAGATGTAGATTTTTTGTTTGTTCTTTAATAATTTAAGTTTTTATGCAATTTTTTATTGAAATATATATTAATATGGAAATTCCAATTATTGTCTTTTATTTACTACGCAATTATCAATAGCTCGCTTGCAAAATCAAGCGCCTACAGGGGCAAGTAATGGACTACTTGTCGGGATAGTTGGAATAATTTTAAATTTGAATTTGAATTTGGATTTCAATTTTAATTTTAATTTTAATTTTAGTTTTAATTTTAATTTTAATTTTAATTTTAATTTTAATTTTAATTTTAATTTTAATTTTAATTTTAATTTTAATTTTAATTTTAATTTTAATTTTAATTTTAATTTTAATTTTAATTTTAATTTTAATTTTAATTTTAATTTTAATTTTAATTTTAATTTTAATTTTAATTTTAATTTTAATTTTAATTTTAGTTTTAATTTTAATTTTAATTTTAATTTTAATTTTAATTTTAATTTTAATTTTAATTTTAATTTTAATTTTAATTTTAATTTTAATTTTAATTTTAATTTTAATTTTAATTTTAATTTTAATTTTAATTTTAATTTTAATTTTAATTTTAATTTTAATTTTAATTTTAATTTTAATTTTAATTTTAATTTTAATTTTAATTTTAATTTTAATTTTAATTTTAATTTTAATTTTAATTTTAATTTTAATTTTAAGTTTAATTTTAATTTTAATTTTAATTTTAATTTTAATTTTAATTTTAGTTTTAGTTTTAATTTTAATTTTAATTTTAATTTTAACTTTAATTTTAATTTAATTTTAATTTTAATTTTAATTTTTCATAATTTGTTTTGTAAGGTCAATCTTTATTTCACTAAATTTTCTAGAAATGTACTTTACTTTTACTTTTTTTTAGTTGGGAATAGAATATGAGTCTCCCTGTATTTTTTTCTACCTAAATATCTCTAAATTTGGTTTTTATTAGTTGAGAAGAATTTTTTCACAGAATTGCGCATTGATTTTCTTCTAAAATATTTTTATTTGTTTTTTTTGCTTATACTTAGAACAACGATATACATTGCTAATCACATATATTTAACTATATAAATAGGAGTACACTCACATATACATATTTACCAATAACTGGACCTAACAAACTTTTGCATACGGTGAAGCATTTCTAAAGGTGTCTGTTTCTCAATCTTGTAAGGACTTGTAAAATATGCCGCGTAGCAGTAAATTTGACGAGAGAGGAATAAACAAATGTTTACAATTTACGCGAGAGAGTACTGTGGGCGTACCACCAGATAACAAAAATCTTGTGAATGCATTTGAGGTTTACAAAACATCCACAGCCACGAGGGCTTTGAAAAGCGAAGCTGATAAAACTCTATGCGCAGATGCTGTTATTAATCCGCCTGGACTTGGTCCACTTACTTATTTAAGTGCAAAAGCATTAGCTAAACGTTTTGAACCAAATGAGCTACTCCCAATTTATACTGAAGATCCTTTTATTGTGCGAGCCTATTACGATGCTTTGGATTTGGAACTACCATTAGAGAAGTGTTACTATATTGATGATGAGAAATATTGGTATCGTTACGTTTCAACAAAGCATAAAGATAAAAGTTTACAAATGCAAAATTTAAATTGGAAGGAGGTTGGTATAACAATGAAACTTGAAAAATATATACAAGAGATACCAGCTGAACATTATCATGATGTCGAAATGGGTCAATTGGCTGATAAAATTAAATATTATATAATCAATTTACATGTCCAACATTTACAATCGATACAAGAAACAACACTGCGACGTTATCTTAAGCGTGATCCATATAGTTCGTCAACATCATCGGGTATGGTGGAAGTATATTCAAGTAGTTCGCTGGTTGAGGAACAAGAGGAGGATGAGGGCGAAGGTGATGATTTGTCAGATCTAAAATCGATAAGTAGTAAAACGTCGAACATAAGTAATACATTCAGTGTGACTAGTATTGTGACCACATGGAATTGGCGGTTGACATCAATTGATTTAACTTCCTCCTGGTATGATCAACAAAAACTCACCGATGGGCAGGAGATTATGAAAGATAAAAGACATGCACGACACATAAAACAGCAACGAAAGCTAGAACGTCATCAAAAACGTATTGCCAAAGAGCAAAAGGAAGAATTGGACCGAGAGTTGGCTGAGAGAGAGGCGGAAGAACAAGCTATTTTGGATAAGATAGAAAAGAAGAAAGAGGCAAGAAGAAGACGAAGGGCGGGTGATAACACCTACAGCATATTTGATATGGATATTGAGCCGCCATCAGAAGAAAATCTTTTCATAGATGCATCCGATACACGTAATCCAGCAAAATTGATACACGAATGGGATTTAATGCGAAATCCCGAAATTGCCGAATATTGTCATCACATTGATTTACGTTTCATACGATATTTTCCATTTTTAACGATATTGCGCATAGAGTTCAATGGTCCATTGCCACCGATTAAATATGAAAAATGGCATTACGATTTTAGTACACGTGATATAGAAAGATTGGCGGAGTAAGTATGAAAAATCGATTTATAAGACTATCCCTAACTGTACTTGGATTGACATTAGATAATCGAAAAAGGTTTAGAAAATTTTATTAAACACGCGTTTAAATAAAAATGTTTACTTTGGTTAAAAAGACATTTAAAATGTTGGTCAATCGTAATCATATTAAACAAAGAATTTAGCTAAAATGAGAAGTAAGAGGCTTCCTTAGAAGCATGTTTAAGTAGTAGGACCATTATTCTCAGAATATATGATAGGTTAGGTTACCTACAATTGTAAATTACCTACTTTTGCAAATTAATACTATATTCCCACTGCTACTTTCTCTATTCACTTATTTTAAATGAAATTTGCTCAGAGTTTTTTGTTCAAAAATATTTTTTATTTTGTGTTTGCTAGTTGCTGTTTTTTGTATTTTTTTTTATAACAAATAACTTTTTTTAAATATTTTTTTAATATATATATATTTTTTTTTTATTATTAGCATGTATGTAAATATAATCTGCAGCAATTTGAAATACCAAAATTTCGAAAAATAATTTTTGTGGAAGTGTGTTTGGTCATAATTTATATCGGTTGTTGGAAAAATGCCTAAGCTGCCACCCGCCAGTGAAAAGTGCTTGAAATATTCGCAAGAGAGTAGTGTCGGTATTCCACCCGAAGACAAGGAATTGGTTAATGCGTATGAGGCTTATAAGACATCCGCAGAAACAAGGAACTTGAAAAGTGAAGTTGATAAAAAATTAAATGCAGATTGTTTAATTAATCCACTGGGACTCGGTCCACTCTCCCACTTAAGCGCAAAAGCATTAGCTACATATTTCCCACCTAATGACTTACCAGCAATTATAGCCGAAGATCGGCTCATTTTGAGTGCCTATTACGATGCGTTGGATATTGAACTCCCATTAGCGAAGTGTTACTTTATTGATGATGAGAAATATTGGTATCGTTACGTTTCAACAAAACATAAAGCCACCAGTTTATTAAAGCAAACGCAAAAGTGGAAAAATATTGGTATAACAAAGAAATTTGAACGATATATACAGGGACTACAGGCCGAATTTTACGATGATGTTGAAATGCGTGAATTAGCTGATAAAATTAAATATTTTGTGAACGATCTACATGTCGAACATTTACGATCGATACGCAAAGAAACGCTACTACGCTATCTCAAAAGAGATCAATATAGTTCGTCAACTACATCGGGTCTATCCGAGAGTGTATCGAGTAGCACGTTATACTCAGAGAATACGGAGGAAGAAGATATATTCGAATCAAAAGAGCTTATTAAAACTGCTTCGCTCCTTAGTAGTTCAATGAGTATGGCTAGTATTGTGACCACATGGAATCCGAGACTGGAATCCATTGATGTAACTGGGTCTTGGTATGATGAAAAAAAAGTGCTTGATCAGCATGATATTAAGAGAGATAAAAGAGTTGCACAATTCGACAAAAACCAACGAAGAACATCTCGTCGTAAAAAACGTAGTATTGCAGAACATCAAAAAGAAATAGAACGTGAATTGGCTGAAAAAGAAGCTGAAGAACAGGCGGCTTTGGTTAGAAAAGCTAAGCGGAAAAAGGCAATGAGGGAAAAACAAAAACAGAAGAAGGGACAGGGTGATGAAACAATCAGCGTATTCGATATAGAGGTGGAACCATGGTCCGATGACAATATTTTCAAAGATGTATCTGATGGACGTAATCCAGCGAAACTAAAGCATCAACTGAATGAAATGCAACATCCGGAAATCGCAGAATATTGTCATCATTTAAACTTACGTTTCCTACGGCATTTTACATATTTGTCATCATTGTACATCGAGTTTAATGGTCCATTGCCACCGATTAAATATGAAAAGTGGCATTTTGATTTTAGTATGCGTGATGTAGAACGTTTGGCGGAGTAAGTTTTAATAAGATTTGTCAATTTATTTATTATTGAGAATAGTTTTGCTACAGGCGAGTCAAGTTAGTGAGAAAATTCACAAAACTAATGGGCCATAATCAAAAAAAAAAAAATAAAAAAAACGTTTTACTACTTTAACATGATTCTAAAAGAAAAATCATTTCATGTCTGTCATAGCCAACTTAAAATGCATTTTATGTCTAAGGCAGAGTTTTAATTTTAAAACGGCATAAAATAACGGTACGAATCGTCACATTATAAAATAACGGTATATGTCTCTGGTATGCTTGTGATATCGTTTACTCCAAATTTATGTTTGGTTTTTCTGCTTATTACCAAAGATATACTATGGTTTGTGAATAAAATAGTAGACACAGGGTGACCTTGCAAAACAATAAATAGGCCGGTCGCCTTACTCCTTTATGACAAAATAATGTTATAAAATTAATTTCTATAAATTTCTTGTTTCATAATGCAATTATTTATAAAATTTCCTCTTCCACAGTGCACTCTTATCACTACAACAATTGAAGCTTTTTAGTCTACGCAATAGCCGTATGAATGGCAAAAAACTCTACATCATCACAAAGAGTCTCAAATATATTTACACGCTACAAAGTGTTGACTTTGGCTATAATAATTTAAAAGATGATTGTGGTGAAGGTCTCTTTGAGCTCTTCCAACGCACAACATCCATTAAATCACTCGAATTAGCTGGCAATGAATTGGGTAAAAATTCGATTCGTGAGCTAGCTATGGCATTGGGTTCATATGAAGGCATTTGCGAATATTTGGGTTTGGGCGGAAATCCGCTCAATGCTGAAGCATTGACATTGCTAGTATCATATATTTCGAGAACCAGTCACGTGCGTGAGTTGAGTTTACGTGGTGCAATGGTATCAGCCGATGCTATTAAGTATGTCATAGCAAATAAATTAATACGTCATCATTCAACGCTGCGTGGTCTTGATTTATCGGCGATTACAATCGATTATGAGGCGGCTTGTGAATTACATAGTGCAATGATTTCGAATTATAAAATTCGTAAATTCGATATTCGCAATTGTCATATACCAGAGGATTTAGAGCTCGAATTTGAGATATTGATAAAGAGGAATAAATTTCTCTATAGCTATCCATCGATTGGCGATGCTAGAAAATCGATTGATTTTATTGATGAATCGATTGCTAGGACGAGGTAAGGACATTTCCATTCATTCACAGGTCATTACAGGTGTTATGTTGTTCGACATGATATGTTTTGTTAATTCACAAAAAAAAAGTTATGTAAAAAAAACTAATTTTATCTTTTACCTACAATACAAATCTATAGAAATAAAATTCTACTACGCGCCATGGATGAAGTGGAAACAAAAACTTTATGTATGGCAAATCGCGAGGATGAATATCATCACAATTTTGCAAAGAAAAGAGTAAAACCCACAACATTCCCATATGCACAATCATTGTACGAAGATGAAGAAATGCAAAGTCAAGATGTCGAAGAAGAGCTTGAGGAAGAGGAAAACATAACGAACTACCCCTTATATATTGAGGATCCAAACACATTTGATCGAGATGAAATTAAAAAACGATTTTGGTTCTTTGAACCACCTAAAAAAATATACAATGTAACGGTATAATTTGATCATACAAATTAGTCTGTTATGTAAATAAAAATTGTAATAATGTCTTCGCAAGTGTAATTAATTGCTTTTGGCGAATACTGAGTAAAGAGATACTCATTGATTTGAAGTGTACAACATGGCTATTGAAAGTTTTTAACATTTAAAATTCTGAAAATCAAGGATTATCTGACTCGAGCTAAATAGCGCAGATGGCTAAGCAATTGGGTGAACTTTGGAAAAAACAGAGTGGCAACCCTCAACTACATACATATATTTTTGTCATGAGAAAGACTCCCAGAAAAAAGTCAGCTGCTTTTCAAAAGAAAAGCACAGCCCGTCCGTATTCTTAGGTACTCCGCCGAAAGTTATTGTATTGAAGTACCCACTTACATAAGTACCCCCCTTGAGACGCTTTGCCACACTTATGGCACTAATTTTCACGGTTTCATTAACACAGAATTTCCAGTGGAATAAAATAATAAAAACCTCCACTAATAAATATTTTTAAATTTATTCAAGTTGGTATGCCAAAACAAACAAAAAACCTGTCTAAACTAGCATTCTAGCAGAAAACACTATATTTAACACCATAACAAATAAAATTTGTACATTAAATTAGAGGTCGTCACACCAATTGGCAACTAACCAAATATATTTTGTATTGTTTATTTTTTCGCTGTTTGCAGCATTTTACTGTTTCGCCGGTTGTGCAGCTGAATTTGTATTCCTCACCGTATCATCGCTTTTGGTTTTCAAATTTTTTATTTGTTCCTTTTGCTAATTTGTTAAAAAAATAAAACAAAATTAAATTTTTTTAGTACTAAATAAAAGACATTTAACGGTTTTACCTGCTTATAGAAAAATTCCTCCTCACGTGCTGCCTCCATTTTGCCAAAAGAGCCGCCTGCTTCACGTATGGCACCACCACCGCCACCACCTTTGCCCGCACCACAACCCAATTCACCGACTTGTGACATTTTGCGCCAACTAATTGTAAGAAATTTTCAGTTTAATTTAAACGTTTTTTTTTTATTTACACACACTTTATGGATTATATAACGTATGAGCCTTTTTTTCATATAAAGAAAATTCCGTTAACTTACTGTTGTTTCAACGGTTGTACGCTTGCTATTAAACGACGTGTCAACATTTGTAAGCTTTTTATTTAGCTTTTTTTGAAGATTTCACAATATTCCAATTTTTTTACTAAATACCTACTTGAACTACTTAATTTATAAATAGTTTTGTCCACTAATCGCTTTGTTTTCACTATGAATTCGAATGCCGTCACTCTCGTTGTTCTCAGTTCGTTGATTGCAACAAGTGGCTGCTGCAGAATGTTGAATAATTTCATGTTGAGGTGAGTAACAACAGCTGTTCACATTGTATTGAGTTTGCGCCTAAATATATGACACAAAGTTTGAGAGCATACATTCGCATGGTGGCAGTAACCCCACAATAAAACAAACTATGTGTAAACTAATTAGCAACTAGTTCGTATTGGAAAAGGTATCTCCATATGAAATTTTTTGGAGGCTTGTACCGTCCAGAAAGTGAAAGAAAATGCTGCCTAAGTCTGCTTTTTATTCCTTTGCCATACCTTTTTTAGGACAAAAAAGCAGTTATTTTAACACAAAAAAAATTTAACTTTTCTGGCAATTTAAAAAAAAATTGTTTTTTTTTTTTTGATTCAATTACCATGGTTACCCTTTTACAACTCTTCGACAACAAAGTTTTTTGTACTTAACTTACCTTAATAACCCTTTTTCGACCGAAAGCTAAAACAATTGGTTGATTTGAAATTGCGAGCTTTATCCCACTTTTTGCTTACTAAATAATCAAAAGATGAACAATTTCCAAATTGTCAAACTCGTTTTAATATTTCTTCGGTAAACAGATCAAAACATTTTTACCGGATGTATGTTTTTTTTTTATTTCCGGTATATTTGTATTTTATTTTGCCGATATGCACATTTCTCTGTATACAAAGCGAATTAATTCAGTTGAACATAAAATATTTAAATAGTTTTAAACTAGTAAAGATACGCTTTTAAGTGCTTTATTTGTTGACTAGTCTTTAGGCGTGACCTTGTTCGCACCTAAAAACTGAAACCTAACATTTTGCTGAATTAAAAATTCTAATTTTTTTGAGAAGTTTAACGTTAATTATTTGCGATGTGGTAAATAAACTCGCTATTCCTACTCTGTGGGATATATGTACCACACAGCTCAACTTTTAAAAAATGCTTAGAGCTCGTTCTATTTGACTCATATAACAAATCGTATTGATCTACATCATTTACAGCTATAAATGAGAAAGCGTCACTGCCAAAATTCAAATTTAATTTAACTATTTATTTAATCGAAAAACTAAAAAATATATGTATATAATTACATATGTATGTATATGTATGTAACTGACATTGGAAATCGAATATATATATGTATATTGAATTTAGTAATAAATGCTTAAAATATATACGTACATATATGTACATAAATACTAAATATGAAGACCAGTGGTTAGTAGCAGGCCTTTAAAGAGTTTAAAATTTATTCGCACATTCAATTAATTTTTTTTGTTCATCTGTGATCTCTTTACAAGTTTATATGTATGTATGTATTGTACGTGGTTTGATATAACAACAATGGCGTCATTCTTACTGCTTTTCTAGAATTGGGATTTTTTAAATTTCCCCCATTTTATCAGGTTATTTTGCATGCACTAGCAGGAATAAAAAAAAATAAAATCATGACGAAACGTACATACCTATGAATAGCTCTTAAAAACGGGCAAAAATTTAAAAAAGCCAATATTAAGCATGCTTCTATAAAAATATATACTCTTATTTTGTGTAATAATTTCTCTTTTTGTTTCAATAAAAACAAATTTTCAACAAAAGAAAATTTCACTTATATTCTGGAACTTTGCGCATTTTTGGGAATGTTTCCATTGGTTCAGGTAAATCTTCATGATAGACAGGAACCGCTTTCAATCTGTGTTCCTCGAGTAATTTCCGTTCAAGTTCTGAACGCATTTTATTCTCTAGGCGACGCAAGTTTTCCGCTTCCTGGTGTGGAGTGGATGGGGGGAGAAATAGTGAAATGAAATGAGAAAAATGTTATGAAAGTGTTCTAGGTATGGCAAATTACAATAGTAAGAATATAAACTTGAAAATTCGCCTAGCTCTTAGTTCGCCTCACCTTTAATTGTTTAATGTATATACTTACTTCCGTCAAAAAGAATAGCTCTTCCGATGTGTTTTTATGTTTGTTCATTAATCCATGTTGACTATGACTATCCACATAATTTAAAGCATCTTGCAATGGCTTCGTATCATAACCGTTACCACGTAACGCTTGTTCGCGTACTTTCAACATTAATTTGAAATCGTTTAATTTGAAATAACTTTCCTCCTTATAACCGCCTTGCAATTTCCCTAAACCACCGCCTGGTATGTAAGCGCTATATTCATTACCAAAATAACGTTTTGCAGAAGATCTGCATGGAAAAAGAATTTTTTTTTTACATATACATTTTTACAAAAAGGCGAATTTTACAAAAAGGACATACCCCAGAAAATTTTTATTTGCACCTGAAAGGCCACGTTGAATAAATCTTGCCAACATATTTTCTAAAAAATATATGTAAATGTTTTTGATTTTTTTTTTTTACAAAATTATTGGATTTCCGAAAAGTTTTTAAAGAGTTTTAGTGACGTAAATTTCAAAAATTACTGAAAAAGATGATATTTTTTTTTTACCCTTACAGTTGTGACATGGTGTGACGGAATCGGGTTTGAGAAGTTTGCGTTAAGTGGAGTTAGTTTGAAAAAGATTTAGGTGAGGTTTTTGTTTAGTTAATTTTGGCTTAGTTACAATATTGTTACGGAGGTCAAGACGCGTCTTTTGATACCTCTCTCAAGATTTTTGGACGTGTATTAACACTTGACGTTGGATGGAAAGTATTACCATATCTTTGAACAACGGGTTTCAAAAAATCTTTCACTTTAGAATTTGTGTTGCAGCATGTTCCAATAATACAGGTCATAGCAGCTTGACAAGCAGACACATTTATTTTTCATAACTTTGTTTTTGTAATAGGATAGCTTTATTGTCAAAATCGCACTGAGAAATGAGTGTACTGTCGAAATTCGATAATAATAGAAATCGCTGGTCTATTAACAGGACCTCTATTATTAGATCATGGGCTGAAGCGTTCCTCTCTTTTTCATACTTTTTTCAACCACTCTCTATCTCAGAAATTGATTCAAAAAACCCAATCTTTCTTCAAAATGTAGTGAATTTTCGTTGATGAGACGAAAACCATTCTGTGTCGAAACTGTTCTATAAACACGAATAAAAATTTTCCACATTCTTTGAGTTCCCATATAAAAAATTTGTGTACCAAAACAATGTAAAGGTATGAAAAATGGCACATTAGACAAAAATATCATCATGACGTCACAGGGCATCATAGATTAGTTGTTAGAGTATTCTAACAGCGGCTTTGGTGCAGACACTAGTTCATGTCCCACTGTCCGAGAAGGAGTCTGATGAGAAAGTGGACACTTCGAAACATATCGTCCTATGCCATCGCTGTGATTATCGTTGTTATTTTTCTCTAATATGAATTCACAAAAAAAGGAGGAAAAATAAAAAAATTCGGATACTGCTCCAACAACAATTCCCCAAAGTGTGATTTCCCATGATCCAACCATAACAGGTCGTAGCAGCTCGACAAACATACAAACACACAAAAATTTTCTATGTATTTTGTTTTTGTAATTTGTGGGTTTATAGTCAAAATCGTACTGAAAAATGGATTGATTGTCAAAATTCGAGAAAAAAATAAAAATCAGCTGGCCTATCGACACGACCTGTATTATTGGATCATGTGATTTCCCCACTTGGATTTCATAAATGTCAAACAAACGTTTGAATTAAAAGCAAAAAAAGTAAGGAAAGGGCTGCCGAGACTGAAAAAAAATATACATATGTATGTTTTCAACAGACACTTTACATATGAAATAAGTACTGTAGGTGTCAAATTTGGTGCAACTCGGTATTAAATTGCAAAAGTTATAGGCCAAACCGTATTTATCGGAACTATCGATATAGCAAATTTAAGCGAGATATTTCTAAAACTGAGGGACTATTTTGCTGTCAAATCAACTCTTCTTCTTCTTCCAAACATTGAATTAAAGTTATAATATGTTATGGTCTACTTCCAACTTATAGTCATTTTTCTTTTATTGAGTTTGATTGGTATGACTCACTGCGGTTGGATAGGTGACAGTTTAGGTTCACACTGCGGTTTGACATAAATCGATTGATTCTGGGAAGTGGCGTGATTCTTGCCGAGGTGGCAGCACCAAATGTTCCATAAAATGGAAAAAGGCACCAATAACGGAATTTGTAATTTCCAGACAAACAAGTGGTTGGTGTGTTCTCGGTGTGGCCAGAAATAAAAAAATAGGGTAAACCAGATTGCCCGAAAAATGACAAATTGAATTAAATGGGCATTTGATATTAAGTAAACAGCGCTTAATTTTTATGTTGGGAATTAACGTATATCATTGGGTAACTTATATTAATTCATCAATTAGTGGGGTGGGAGACACATGGAATCCCGTCCTGATTCCTGACCTTGACTCGATGGATAACTCATCATATCGCCAAAACAAGGTGCAACCAAAGGCGGCAATAAATATTAGTAATTGGTAAAAAGCATTTGTAAGGTGGAAGTTTAACCATTTTAACGGCGTCAACATTCGTGTATTATAGTATTATCCATGGCCGGGTCGGACAAGGAGGCTCATGTGTCTCCTATCCTAAAACCCAGTAACGTCGGGTTCCGCGGACCACCAAGGGAACACACCAAACATAAGTTCTAGAACCTTCCTTTTTTCGCGCGCCAACGAAAGCGTGCCTTTAGGGTTCGGACTTAGTTAAAATTGTAGTAATTTCAATACTAAATGCACTTTACACAAACCTACTACGCTTTATGTTCCCATTTAATATTACCATAACATGATTTTTTTGTAGATAAGTTAAATTTTTCTCTGACTTCAAACTTTCCCGTAAGATAATTATTCATTTTTAACCTTCTGTAATTTCAACTCTTGTTCCATACGTGAAAATTCACTTTTCCTAAAACTAACTAAAGATCAAAATAGTAGCAAAAGTAAAAGTACTAAATTCCTTTTTCTTTAAAGCTTTAAAATAAAAGTGTAATTACCGAACTTTCACTTTAAGTAGTGTCTACAGAGTAACCATCATGAAATCTACTAAACAGTTGTAAAATCATATCTCCTACTTTAAATTTAATAACATATGGTGTTTTTTTTTGTGTTTCGGAATGAGTACTGTACTCTTACCAAATTTAGTAGTGCAATAAGGTCCTTAAAATAGTAATAAAAGTCCGAACCCTGATGGCAACCACCAATCGTAGTGTCCCACCTGGCAACGATCACGCCATGTCAGACTGGTCAACGGAACTTTTCCATTGCGCAGTCGCAGTTGAATGGAAAATTTTCCCTATAGCAGCGTCACCGGCATTCGACCATTCAAATGTGTAAGTTTTCTCGGTACGAATGGTCGCGTGGTGTGAAAGAAAAAAAAAGGGAAAAAACCCAGTCGAACGTTCTTTCTAAACCTTACATAAAACGAAAAGTGAATGTGATACCAAAAACAATATAACTATATTGAAGTGCCACAGTGAACGGAAAAAAAAAAACTCAAAGCAGAAAAAAAAAGGCGGAAAAGGATTACAGCGATTTCCTTTTACTCCACAAGTGCTTTTGCTTCCACAAGTGTGTCTGAACGTGCAAAGAAATATTGCCAGCAATTAAACGCAAAGGTTCCGAGATAATTCCTTGGTGAGCTCAGAAAAGTCGATTTGCATGTAAGTACCTAATATCTTATTATATTTTAGTGTATTTATTATACTTTACTGCGAACCACATACCAGTAGTAGTTTAAATAGACACTGGGTTTCATTAATTTCTCAAATAGTGCAGGAAGTGGCTAGTTTTGTTCAGGCGGGTAAGGGTTTTAACCACGTGTGGGGTCCAAATTTCGAGAATTCGGAAATTCCTCCTTATATACGCGTGGCGGAAAATGTTGCACGGTACCGATATACCTGCGCTCATATAGTTAAGTTTACGATAGGCAAAGTATACTTCAGAAGGTTTCAGATACAATATTGTTGCTATTAGAATGTCCTACATATATTAACTCAAGTTTTTTTTTTATTGCACAGTAGTTTTTTTTGTAGTTTTCCATAAATAAGAAAGTTTTTATACATAAGAGTGAATGATAAGATTCTATTGCTTATTGTGTCTGTAAACGTAAATGTGCCTAATTTAACATTCCTCCGCAATAAAGAAACCTTTGTCAACATAGTCATTATTAGGCCATATTTTACGTTTGTAACCATCATTTTTATTTCATTTTATAAATATCTCTTAATTATAGGCGTCAACATCACCTACCACCATCACGGACTACCATAGCCACGCGCCCACCTCACGCACCATCATTGCACGCGCTACCACCATCACGCGCTACCCTTTGACGCGCCACCTTAATTTCGCACCATCATTGCGCGCGCCTGTACAATAGCGCTCCACCAACGCGCGCGCCACTACAATAGCGCGCGCCAGTACACTAGCGCTCCACCATCGCGCGCCACTACAATAGCGCTCCACCATCGCGCGCGCCAATACAATAGCGCGCGCCAGTACAAAAGCGCTCCACCATCGCGCGCGCCAATACAATAGCGCACAATCAGCGCAACGTGCCACTATCGCGCGCACCAGCGGGCGCCAAGGCACTACAGCACAAGCACAAATACCAGCAACAAACAACCACCAGAATTGACTACAACGGGGGCCGCCCACATATAGGCCCGCCGTTCCACCAGCATCGATAACCACCAGCGCGCGCCACCACCGTAACAGCGCACAATCATCGCGCAACAACAACAACAACAAGGTAACAACAACAGCAACCGGGTGTAACACCGGCAGCAACAACCAACCACCAGCAGAGACAACAGCGGGGGCCGCCCTGATATAGGCCCGCCGCATTAAACTAACAACAACAGCGGGGGCCGCCCTGATATAGGCCCGCCGCATTAAACTAACAACAACAGCGGGGCCGCCCACATATAGGCCACCGCCCAACAACAGCAACCGGTTGTAACACCGGTAACGACAACAGCGGGGGCCGACCTGTTATAGGCCCGCCGCCCAAATACCAACATCGACAACACCGGCAACGACAACAACAACAACTACCAGCAGTGACAACAACGGGGGCCGCCCACATATAGGCCCGCCGTCCAACCAACAACAACAATAGTAGCGCCCCACCAGTGGCCTACGGACAAATGGGTGAGAGCTAACCATTGTAGTTGTAGCTTTTCTTTTTTTTATATATACATATGCACATCTACCTTAATACAGAAACGATACGTAGGATAAAATAAAATTCAAAATTAAAGTACGTAAAATTAAACCAATTTGAATAGGTACATAAAAAAAAAAAACACTTTGAAACAAAAATTAGTTTAAAATAATAATGAAATAGAGGAAGGATAGGAGGATTTAAATTAAATAAAGCTAAATTGACAGATTTATCGTAAGAAAAATTTACGTATATTTGAAAATTATAAAATAGTAAACAAAGGAAAAGTTAGAGAAGATAAACTAAATTGATAGGCTTAACTAAAGTAAGAAAAGAAATTTTACCATAAACAAAATAAAAAAGTTAAACTTACTAAATTATAGAATAGGAGATAGAAGAAAATATGGAATAAGTGAGTAAAAATTTCATAAAATAGAAGTAAAAACAATACATAAGATAGAATAGGATAAAATACATAAAATAAAATATACTTAAAAATACCTTAATATAAAATAAGATGAAATGAAATAAATAAAATAAAATAAAATTAAATAACTAATATACATAGTATGCATAAAATAAAATATAATTAAAATACCCTAAGATAAAATAAAATAAAATATAATTAAAATACATAAAATTAAATAACATAATATACATAAAATAAAATAGAATAATACAAATAATACAAGGTAAATAAAATCAATATACATAAAATAACAATAAGATTTAAATACATAAAATAAAATAAATTTCATTAAATAAAATTAAATACCTAAAATAAAATAAATTTAATTAAATACATAAACTAAATACCTAAAAATATATTTTAATACAACTAAACCAAATGCATAAATAAATAGATAAACAAATTTCAATAATAACAAATAAAGGCCGCCAATAAAATAACATAATAACAAATAAAATAACTAATAATAAATAAATAATAAATAAGATAACATAGTAACTTAATAATATAACAATAATAAGAATAAGCAAACAAAACAAAAATATAAATAAATAAGCAAAGACAGGGTAAAATACATGAAAAAGAAACTTTAAAATTTTCGTAATTTTCAACCAAGTATACAATACATTAACAAAAACTTAAGGAATAGAAATGGAATTTATAAAGTAGAGATAGAGAAGAAGAAAGAAAAGAAAATTAATTAAAAGATATTTAACTAAATACTATGTTTTTTTATAATAAATATTTCTAAGACTAAATTAAAATAATGAACTGTGAATAAAATTTGTTATAAAATGGGAATGCTGGCTTTGACCATTATTTAGAAGGCATATAGGTTGGTAGGTAAGGGGCCATCGAAACCAGGTGCATCGATGGCCATGGATGAGGGTGGGCCAAGCACCGGGCGTCGCAACTACACCCGCGGCGCCCCCTTGTATTGTTCGGCCTTAATTCCTTTTGATTTATTGTTTATTTATTTCTTATTTCAGCAGTGGTAACCGGTCATTTCCGGTTCGGTTTTAATTTTTCAGGTTTTTTTCCGTTCGTTTTATTTGTTTAATTTCGCCAACTAATTTTCGGTTATTTTTTTTTGAATTTTGATTTGAATTTGTATCTTCCCGTTTTGTTTTTCGGTTAATTTTGAATTTTTCGTTCCGCCCGTTTATTTTGAGTTTTGATTTAAAATTTTAGTTGCCCATTTGGTTTTTAACAGATTTTGGTTTTTTTTGAATTTTTGAAATTTGAATGTCAACGGTCTGTCCGTGACATCCGGGTTTAACCGGATGTTGTTTTAAAAGTTGTTTTGACGCGGTTTTTTGCGTTTTCCCCGCGTTTAAAAGGCATGATTTTGACCTTTCTCTGTTTATGGCGCAGGACGGTAAGGTTGACAAGAGCCCACCCCAGCCGACATGACTAGCCACAGTGCGACCTTAATATCATGCCGACCGCCTTCCTTACTGCTCCATTTTGACGCGTTTCCATAACAGATGGCGCCCAACGTGGGGCCCGAGGCGCTGGCCTCGGTGACTCCTCTGGTCGGTTTGTGAGGTTTCACCATCTCGTATGTCCCAGGTAGGCAGGCCCAGTAGCCGCCACCTGCGTTGCGACGGGATGGTGGGACCGATCAAGTTGTCCGGATGGGTCTTCGGGTTCAGTAGCTGAGGGCTCCACGAGACTTCACGTCATGTCCACCGGAAGTTTTGCATTTCACCCGGTGAGGTAGTGCTAAACGCACTTAGTTTTTTTGTAATATACATATTTTTTTTTGTCCCGGGTCTGTTGTCCGATGTCGGCTTCGGGAAAAATAAATATGTCCGCTAAGTGGGGTTTAGAGTTTTCAGGGATTTTTTTTTTAACTTTTCGTTTGCCGAACGTGTGTTTGTTTTGTCTTGTTTTTTTTTTGGTATGCATTTTTTTTCTTTTGTAGGTATCTCCACTCCTCTAACCAGTCTCAGGTGGCAGCCTTCAGCAGCCCCTGCATTGCGGAAGGAGGAGTGCGGAACCGAATAACCCCCTCCCTTGTTGCGCAAGTCTGGGGAAATGCGGTATCTAACCGCATCCTTTCATTGCGGCGCAGCTCAGGAGGGGTAAAACGTAGATTTTCAGTTTTTTTATTTGCGGTCTACAGCACCCCGGCAAGTCTCAGGCGGCAGCCTTTAGCAGCCCCTGCATTGCGGTCGGGAGTGCTGGAGTCCAAATAAGTTTGAACTTTTTCAACTGCGCATGTCTGGGGAAATTCGGTACCTAACCGAATCCTTTCATTGCGGCGCAGCTGAAGAGGTGTAAAGTAAAATAAATTTTCAGATTTCTTTTTGTCAATTGCGGTCTGCAGTGCCTCGGCAAGTCTCAGGCGGCAGCCTTTAGCAGCCCCTGCATTGCGGTCGGGAGTACTGTAGTCCAAATAAGTTTAACTTTTTTTTTCAAAATTTTCGCTATGGTATACCCACATGTCTCAGGGCGAGGTGTCCTTAAGACCACCCCTGCATTGCGGTAGGTGTACCTGGTTATGTCCTTGTCAAATGGTTTATGTTTATTTTTTTTTCCATTATACCTATGCCTTCTAATGATGGGATGTCAGCATTCCCATTGAACATTTAAATACATATACATACATTTTTCAAACTACATATCGTATTTCATTGCATTTGATTTTCAAACGTATATTTACTAATCAAACTTTCTTTCAGCGAATATTGTACACGTATATATACATATCTTGTTTTGAAAACTTTATTATATTTTTTTTTCTTTTTTTTCGGTAAAGTCGTTACGATTAGCGACTTAAGATTTGATAGACATAATTATTACTTTTCTTTTTTTTTACGCGAATCGTCGGTATTATAGGGTAGGGAGGGTGAGTTTTTATTTTGTGCCTTCCAACCGCCCCTTGTAACCGAAACCAATACTTAGACATTTTTTTTATTGACCGATCTTTTTTTTTATAGACATATTGAAAGTAGACATGGAACAGTCAGCTGAACGCATGACTACTAGAAATTCTAACCGAGGAAGTGGGGGTAAACCTAGAGGTCAGGGTAGAGGGGCATTTCCAAAACAGCCCACAAATCGGCCTTTAGTGATGCATTCTCCAGTAGGTAGTCCGGGTAGAGGAGATCCGACCGGGACAGTTTTGAACCCTGCGTCCAACCACAAGATGGATAGACCAGCTAGTACTAATATCCTTGACTCGTCCATGGTCGCAGATCCTATGCATAATAATTTTGACCCTTCCACTAACGTGTTGCCAGGTATACAGGAGGCATCTGGAGTTTTGCTACAAAACTCTATACCTTTTAACACTTTAGGTGATAGGAATACTCCGCGGAATATTGTCGAGGCCCCTCCTGAAGATTCGTGGGTGAACGTGCTACATCAGCTGTTCAGGACTTCTCAGGAGGAGATGCGTAATGAAATGAGGACGATCAGGGAGAACATGGACTTACTTAACGCTGCAGTAACATCGTCGCAGGGCGGTGCCACCTATTCGAGGAACCCCAATAGGGATGAAAGGAACCGGGCCCAGACCTTTGTTAGTAACCAAGCCAACATCGTTTCGAACAACATGGCGGTGAAACCACAGGAGTGGAAGGTCTCCTTCGATGGAACTGGGAGCGTAGCAGACTTTCTGTTCAAATTAGACACCTTATGTGAGCGGACTCAGTGTTCTGATGACCAGCTAATGGCAAGCTTTCACCTATTTTTGTCAGGGCGGGCCGAGGAATGGTACTGGCTGTTCACCAAGCAGAACCCAAACGCGAATTATCCCTTTTTGTGCTATTCTTTGAAGCGTGAGTTTGGAACATTGAAAAGTGACCACGAGATCATGATGGAGATCTCAATGCGGAAGCAGAAGCTGAGCGAGTCATACGATGTGTTCCACACTGATATAGTAGCACTCAACGCGCGTCTTCGGGAGCCAATGTCAGAAGCCCTACTGATTGACATAATAAAACGGAACGTCAACAGTAGCTTGAAGCTTATGCTGTTCAACGCGGAGGCGAGGACATTGCATGATCTACGCGATATAGCACGAAAAGGTGAACAAGTGCTGAGGGAGAGTAAAATTCTGGGAACAACTTATACCGGAAGGCATGTTAATGAGGCTAGAGCGATGACACCTGATAGGAGGATGGAAGGCGAGGATTGCGAAGCTGACCCGCAGATCGAGGCGTTGGAGTATCGGCGCAATAGGAAACCGGACTACTCAGGAATCCAATGTTGGAATTGTCAGGCCATGGGGCATTCGTATATGTATTGTGAGGAACCCATTAGGAACCCTTTTTGCTTTAAGTGCGGGCATAGGGGCGTGTATACCCCAAAGTGTCCAAAGGACCATCGCCGGCAGGGAAACCAATATTCGAGCGAGAAGATGGGGGAAACTCGTTCGGTGCCATAGCCCCCATATCAGCCAGTGCCCGAGGAGTCGCCTCGAGTGCTGAACCAAGTGATAGGCCCTTCGCGAGAAGTAAGTTCCATGGAAGTGGTGAACTTTCAAGGAGTAGTGGCACTCTTGCGACGAAACAACCCAACATTTTAGTAACTTTTCCTGATAGTTCAGATAGCTCCAATAGCTCAGACTCAGATAGTCCAGGGCCGTCAGCTCATATTTCAAAGCCAGTTCACATTTTGAAAAGTCATAGCAGGGATGTTGCTTGTCAAGCGCATTTTCCACCCAGTTTGGAACAGAGGGTTACCAGTTACGAGCTAGTTAGGTCAAGAATTTTCGGAAACAATCCAGAGTCATTCGTATCGGACGATATTGTAAGATGTAGGAAGAGATATAATAATCGAGTACAGGAGCGTAAACTTTTGCAAAGCACCACCTTAGTTCTCACAGAGGATGAAAGGCCTCTGGTGCGAATAAAGATAGAAAACAGTTTTATAGTAGGCTTGCTGGACTCGGGTGCTAATGTCTCTATCCTCGGGAAGGACTGTGAAGAGTTTTTGAATTCGATTGGGCTTAAGTACCACCCACTACAGGCTTTCGTATACACGGCGGGTGGCGCCAAGCAGAAAATACTAGGTTCTGTTTCCTTACCGGTGACTTTCAAAAATATTACCAAAACCATACGTTTTTACCTTGTTCCTTCGCTTCTTCAAGAAGCATATTTCGGAGTTGATTTTTGGAGAGCTTTCGCGTTAGCGCCTGATATATTTCCTAGTGTAGCATGTTTAGAGATTAGCGAAGAGAGGGAACAAGGACATAATTTCCATGATTTAACAACCAAGCAGAAGGTCGAGCTGCAGAACTTAGTAGAGACGTTTCCGTCATTTGAGAAGTTAGGTCTGGGTCAAACAAAGCTAGTCGAACATCATATTGACACGGGCGACGCGGTTCCAATAAAGAGCAAGCATTTCCCTCTTTCGCCACCGAGGCAAGCCGAAGCTTTTAGTGAGATAGATAGGCTGCTCGAAATGGGAGTTATCGAGGAATCGAACTCGCCGTGGTGTAGTCCTGTGGTGTTGGTCCGGAAACCAGGGAAGGTCCGGCTTTGTATTGATTCCAGAAAAGTCAACGCGGTTACTAAAAAGGACTCATACCCGTTGCCGCATATTAATGGGCTATTGAGTAGGTTGAAGGATACCCATTTCATCAGTGGTATCGACCTGAAGGACGCGTTCTTCCAAATCAAATTGACGGAAGCATCGAAGGAAAAGACGGCGTTCGCAGTTCCGGGGAAGCCTCTCTACCACTTTAAAGTGATGCCATTCGGGTTATGCAACGGGCCGCAGACGATGAGCAGGCTGATGGACAAGGCCATTCCTTCGCGTTTACGGGAGAATGTCTTCGTCTACTTGGATGACCTGATGGTATGCAGCACTAACTTTGAGGACCACCTGAGCTTGTTGGCAGAGGTAGCAAAGTGTTTGAGGGACGCGGGCCTTACAATTAACGTAAAGAAGAGCAAATTTTGTCAGAAGGAAATTCGATATTTAGGGTACTTGATAGGTAGCGGGTGCTTGAAGGTAGACCCAGGGAAGATAGAAGCAGTTAAAAGTTTTCCAATCCCGAAGTCTCCGAGGCAGGTACGTAGGTTTGTAGGTATGGCGAATTGGTATAGGGCGTTTATTACAAATTTTGCTGATTTAGCAGGCCCTTTGACCGATTGCCTTCGAAAAAAGATAGGTCCATTCAAACTTACCCCTGAGGCAATAGAGGCTTTCGAAAAGCTGAAGGTAGCCTTGAGCTCCGCTCCTGTCCTGGCCCAACCCGATTTCTCGAAGGAATTTGTTATTCAGTGCGATGCGTCCAAAATAGGTGTGGGTGGTGTGCTATTCCAGGCCGACGACGAGGGCGCTGAGCATCCAATAGCGTTCGTTTCAAAAAAGCTTAACAATGCTCAGCGCAATTATACCGTGACCGAGCTGGAATGCCTAGCAGCCATAGTCAGTGTCAAACGCTTTCGTCCATACATTGAGGGTCTGCCATTTCGTATTATTACAGACCATTCGAGCCTCAAGTGGTTGATGACTCAAAAGGATTTGAGTGGTAGGTTGGCTAGGTGGTCGCTTCTGCTTCAGAGATATGACTTTAGAATGGAACATCGCAAGGGAACCCTGAATATTGTACCGGATGCTCTATCGCGCTTCGATGTAGACGCGCTGACTTATCCGAACTCACCTCACGAAATAGATTTAGAGTCGCCAGAATTTGCAAGTGCCGAATATGTGGATCTAGTCCGAACCATTTTAGATAACAAAGAGGCACTACCGGATTTACGTGTAAACGAGGGCGTAGTTTTCAAAAGGGTTAAATTTCGTAAGGGTGTGGAGGATGAGGAGCATTCGCTATGGCGGTTATGGTTACCGACTGGGTTGATGAAGGAGGCAATACGACTTGCGCACGATGCGAACAGGAGCTACCACGGAGGATGGCAGAAAACTTTGGAGCGCGTTCGGCAGAAATACTTCTGGCCAAGCCAAGCTAAGGACGTCCGGGAGTATGTACGCAAGTGCGACATTTGCAAAGCGGTAAAAGCAACGAATCAACAAGCCAGGCCACCCATAGCGAATGCTTTTACTTCAGAAAGACCATTTCAGCGGTTCTACTGCGATTTCCTGGGGCCATATCCGAGATCGAAGCGTCGAAATCAATTCCTTTTCATTTTATTGGACCATTTTTCAAAGTATGTTTGGCTGAAGCCCATGCAGAGAGCGACGACGGTGAACGTTATGAATTACTTCACTTCTGAAATTTTTCCAACTGTAGGGGTCCCTCAGTATATCCACAGCGACAACGGTAAACAGTTTATCTCAAAGGATATGAAGCAATTGTTAGAAAGTTACGGGGTAACCCATATTAAGACAGGGCTATACTCACCGCAGGCTAACGCGTCTGAACGCGTAAATAGGGAAATTGTTTCAAAAATAAGAGTTTTTCTGAAGGATAAACAGGACCATACTGACTGGGATAGGCATATACCCGAAATACTTTCAGTTTTAAGAAGTGACTTTCATACCTCAATTCAGTGCTCTCCATACTTTGCATTATACGGTCAGAACATGATTCAGCACGCATCGGCATACAACATATTAGATAAACTCGGCGCTCTGGCGCAAGATGAAATCCCAATAGTAGCTAGGGCTGATAAATTGTCAAATATCCGCGAGAAAATTCGTAGAAATTTAGATGCAGCAAAAGATAGGGCAGTAAGAGTATATAACAAACGCTCTAGACTAGTGAACTATAGGGAAGGTCAGGAGGTTTTTAGGAAAAATTTTGCCTTGAGTAACTTTAAACAAGGCATAAACGCTAAATTCCTGCCGAAATACCTTAAGTGTCGAGTCCGTCGAAAAATAGGCAATGCGTTGTATGACTTGGAAGATCTGACGGGGAAATTGATAGGGCGTTTCCATGCTTCGGATATTCGTCCACAATAAACAAAATTTTGACGTTTTTTTTTTCTCTACCTTGCATTTCCATCTGGGCGTTTTGGCAGTCGGGGACAACTCGCCCAGTATTCTCCCCGAGCATTGAACCAGAAGGGAGTCCACATGTGCTTCCACCGGGAGCAGTGGATAACCTGGCAATCCTGATAACCGGATTGTCTTTCGGAGTTTTGACGAGTTCTCCATAATCAAAATGTCTACCGGATGAATATTTATCGAATATGAAACCCGCTTCTCCGGTTCTTTTTCTTTAACCTTCCGTGGGGGTGAAACCACTGGAACTATCTCTTTCGGAGTTTTGACGAGTTCTCCAATAACAAATGTCTACCGCCGCGAAGCATGTTAACTAAGAAACAAAATTAAATTCTCCGTTTTTCTCAAGCCTAACTTCTGTGGGGGCCAAACCACTATAAAAACTTCCCTTCGCCGCAATGCGTTTTGAACTACGAAACAAAATACTTCAAATTTATCTCCTTACTGGCGGATCTTCTGTGCCCGGCTAGCTTGTGGTAGAACTAGAGACTCTTATCTAGGGGTGAGTCGTGCCCCACGTTTCTTTTTTTTATTTCGAAATGGCTTTCTTGCAAGTATACCTTTTTCCTGTTCGCTTCATTGACCGGTCTTCGAAGCGAAGCAGGTTTGTTATGGTCTACTTCCAACTTATAGTCATTTTTCTTTTATTGAGTTTGATTGGTATGACTCACTGCGGTTGGATAGGTGACAGTTTAGGTTCACACTGCGGTTTGACATAAATCGATTGATTCTGGGAAGTGGCGTGATTCTTGCCGAGGTGGCAGCACCAAATGTTCCATAAAATGGAAAAAGGCACCAATAACGGAATTTGTAATTTCCAGACAAACAAGTGGTTGGTGTGTTCTCGGTGTGGCCAGAAATAAAAAAATAGGGTAAACCAGATTGCCCGAAAAATGACAAATTGAATTAAATGGGCATTTGATATTAAGTAAACAGCGCTTAATTTTTATGTTGGGAATTAACGTATATCATTGGGTAACTTATATTAATTCATCAATTAGTGGGGTGGGAGACACATGGAATCCCGTCCTGATTCCTGACCTTGACTCGATGGATAACTCATCATATCGCCAAAACAAGGTGCAACCAAAGGCGGCAATAAATATTAGTAATTGGTAAAAAGCATTTGTAAGGTGGAAGTTTAACCATTTTAACGGCGTCAACATTCGTGTATTATAGTATTATCCATGGCCGGGTCGGACAAGGAGGCTCATGTGTCTCCTATCCTAAAACCCAGTAACGTCGGGTTCCGCGGACCACCAAGGGAACACACCAAACATAAGTTCTAGAACCTTCCTTTTTTCGCGCGCCAACGAAAGCGTGCCTTTAGGGTTCGGACTTAGTTAAAATTGTAGTAATTTCAATACTAAATGCACTTTACACAAACCTACTACGCTTTATGTTCCCATTTAATATTACCATAACATGATTTTTTTGTAGATAAGTTAAATTTTTCTCTGACTTCAAACTTTCCCGTAAGATAATTATTCATTTTTAACCTTCTGTAATTTCAACTCTTGTTCCATACGTGAAAATTCACTTTTCCTAAAACTAACTAAAGATCAAAATAGTAGCAAAAGTAAAAGTACTAAATTCCTTTTTCTTTAAAGCTTTAAAATAAAAGTGTAATTACCGAACTTTCACTTTAAGTAGTGTCTACAGAGTAACCATCATGAAATCTACTAAACAGTTGTAAAATCATATCTCCTACTTTAAATTTAATAACATATGGTGTTTTTTTTTGTGTTTCGGAATGAGTACTGTACTCTTACCAAATTTAGTAGTGCAATAAGGTCCTTAAAATAGTAATAAAAGTCCGAACCCTGATGGCAACCACCAATCGTAGTGTCCCACCTGGCAACGATCACGCCATGTCAGACTGGTCAACGGAACTTTTCCATTGCGCAGTCGCAGTTGAATGGAAAATTTTCCCTATAGCAGCGTCACCGGCATTCGACCATTCAAATGTGTAAGTTTTCTCGGTACGAATGGTCGCGTGGTGTGAAAGAAAAAAAAAGGGAAAAAACCCAGTCGAACGTTCTTTCTAAACCTTACATAAAACGAAAAGTGAATGTGATACCAAAAACAATATAACTATATTGAAGTGCCACAGTGAACGGAAAAAAAAAAACTCAAAGCAGAAAAAAAAAGGCGGAAAAGGATTACAGCGATTTCCTTTTACTCCACAAGTGCTTTTGCTTCCACAAGTGTGTCTGAACGTGCAAAGAAATATTGCCAGCAATTAAACGCAAAGGTTCCGAGATAATTCCTTGGTGAGCTCAGAAAAGTCGATTTGCATGTAAGTACCTAATATCTTATTATATTTTAGTGTATTTATTATACTTTACTGCGAACCACATACCAGTAGTAGTTTAAATAGACACTGGGTTTCATTAATTTCTCAAATAGTGCAGGAAGTGGCTAGTTTTGTTCAGGCGGGTAAGGGTTTTAACCACGTGTGGGGTCCAAATTTCGAGAATTCGGAAATTCCTCCTTATATACGCGTGGCGGAAAATGTTGCACGGTACCGATATACCTGCGCTCATATAGTTAAGTTTACGATAGGCAAAGTATACTTCAGAAGGTTTCAGATACAATATTGTTGCTATTAGAATGTCCTACATATATTAACTCAAGTTTTTTTTTTATTGCACAGTAGTTTTTTTTGTAGTTTTCCATAAATAAGAAAGTTTTTATACATAAGAGTGAATGATAAGATTCTATTGCTTATTGTGTCTGTAAACGTAAATGTGCCTAATTTAACATTCCTCCGCAATAAAGAAACCTTTGTCAACATAGTCATTATTAGGCCATATTTTACGTTTGTAACCATCATTTTTATTTCATTTTATAAATATCTCTTAATTATAGGCGTCAACATCACCTACCACCATCACGGACTACCATAGCCACGCGCCCACCTCACGCACCATCATTGCACGCGCTACCACCATCACGCGCTACCCTTTGACGCGCCACCTTAATTTCGCACCATCATTGCGCGCGCCTGTACAATAGCGCTCCACCAACGCGCGCGCCACTACAATAGCGCGCGCCAGGACAATAGCGCTCCACCAATGCGCGCGCCTGTACAATAGCGCTCCACCAACGCGCGCGCCACTACAATAGCGCGCGCCAGTACACTAGCGCTCCACCATCGCGCGCCACTACAATAGCGCTCCACCATCGCGCGCGCCAATACAATAGCGCGCGCCAGTACAAAAGCGCTCCACCATCGCGCGCGCCAATACAATAGCGCACAATCAGCGCAACGTGCCACTATCGCGCGCACCAGCGGGCGCCAAGGCACTACAGCACAAGCACAAATACCAGCAACAAACAACCACCAGAATTGACTACAACGGGGGCCGCCCACATATAGGCCCGCCGTTCCACCAGCATCGATAACCACCAGCGCGCGCCACCACCGTAACAGCGCACAATCATCGCGCAACAACAACAACAACAAGGTAACAACAACAGCAACCGGGTGTAACACCGGCAGCAACAACCAACCACCAGCAGAGACAACAGCGGGGGCCGCCCTGATATAGGCCCGCCGCATTAAACTAACAACAACAGCGGGGGCCGCCCTGATATAGGCCCGCCGCATTAAACTAACAACAACAGCGGGGCCGCCCACATATAGGCCACCGCCCAACAACAGCAACCGGTTGTAACACCGGTAACGACAACAGCGGGGGCCGACCTGTTATAGGCCCGCCGCCCAAATACCAACATCGACAACACCGGCAACGACAACAACAACAACTACCAGCAGTGACAACAACGGGGGCCGCCCACATATAGGCCCGCCGTCCAACCAACAACAACAATAGTAGCGCCCCACCAGTGGCCTACGGACAAATGGGTGAGAGCTAACCATTGTAGTTGTAGCTTTTCTTTTTTTTATATATACATATGCACATCTACCTTAATAAAGAAACGATACGTAGGATAAAATAAAATTCAAAATTAAAGTACGTAAAATTAAACCAATTTGAATAGGTACATAAAAAAAAAAACACTTTGAAAAAAAAATTAGTTTAAAATAATAATGAAATAGAGGAAGGATAGGAGGATTTAAATTAAATAAAGCTAAATTGACAGATTTATCGTAAGAAAAATTTACGTATATTTGAAAATTATAAAATAGTAAACAAAGGAAAAGTTAGAGAAGATAAACTAAATTGATAGGCTTAACTAAAGTAAGAAAAGAAATTTTACCATAAACAAAATAAAAAAGTTAAACTTACTAAATTATAGAATAGGAGATAGAAGAAAATATGGAATAAGTGAGTAAAAATTTCATAAAATAGAAGTAAAAACAATACATAAGATAGAATAGGATAAAATACATAAAATAAAATATACTTAAAAATACCTTAATATAAAATAAGATGAAATGAAATAAATAAAATAAAATAAAATTAAATAACTAATATACATAGTATGCATAAAATAAAATATAATTAAAATACCCTAAGATAAAATAAAATAAAATATAATTAAAATACATAAAATTAAATAACATAATATACATAAAATAAAATAGAATAATACAAATAATACAAGGTAAATAAAATCAATATACATAAAATAACAATAAGATTTAAATACATAAAATAAAATAAATTTCATTAAATAAAATTAAATACCTAAAATAAAATAAATTTAATTAAATACATAAACTAAATACCTAAAAATATATTTTAATACAACTAAACCAAATGCATAAATAAATAGATAAACAAATTTCAATAATAACAAATAAAGGCCGCCAATAAAATAACATAATAACAAATAAAATAACTAATAATAAATAAATAATAAATAAGATAACATAGTAACTTAATAATATAACAATAATAAGAATAAGCAAACAAAACAAAAATATAAATAAATAAGCAAAGACAGGGTAAAATACATGAAAAAGAAACTTTAAAATTTTCGTAATTTTCAACCAAGTATACAATACATTAACAAAAACTTAAGGAATAGAAATGGAATTTATAAAGTAGAGATAGAGAAGAAGAAAGAAAAGAAAATTAATTAAAAGATATTTAACTAAATACTATGTTTTTTTATAATAAATATTTCTAAGACTAAATTAAAATAATGAACTGTGAATAAAATTTGTTATAAAATGGGAATGCTGGCTTTGACCATTATTTAGAAGGCATATAGGTTGGTAGGTAAGGGGCCATCGAAACCAGGTGCATCGATGGCCATGGATGAGGGTGGGCCAAGCACCGGGCGTCGCAACTACACCCGCGGCGCCCCCTTGTATTGTTCGGCCTTAATTCCTTTTGATTTATTGTTTATTTATTTCTTATTTCAGCAGTGGTAACCGGTCATTTCCGGTTCGGTTTTAATTTTTCAGGTTTTTTTCCGTTCGTTTTATTTGTTTAATTTCGCCAACTAATTTTCGGTTATTTTTTTTTGAATTTTGATTTGAATTTGTATCTTCCCGTTTTGTTTTTCGGTTAATTTTGAATTTTTCGTTCCGCCCGTTTATTTTGAGTTTTGATTTAAAATTTTAGTTGCCCATTTGGTTTTTAACAGATTTTGGTTTTTTTTGAATTTTTGAAATTTGAATGTCAACGGTCTGTCCGTGACATCCGGGTTTAACCGGATGTTGTTTTAAAAGTTGTTTTGACGCGGTTTTTTGCGTTTTCCCCGCGTTTAAAAGGCATGATTTTGACCTTTCTCTGTTTATGGCGCAGGACGGTAAGGTTGACAAGAGCCCACCCCAGCCGACATGACTAGCCACAGTGCGACCTTAATATCATGCCGACCGCCTTCCATACTGCTCCATTTTGACGCGTTTCCATAACAAATACCATTTCATTTTCACGAAAGGTATGCAAAGTTTTGAACAATATTAGCAATATTGCATGCCATATCTTAAGTTGTAAAATTGTAGTCGCTCGAAATAATTTCACCCTCAACGGGTGACGCTGCGTTTTTGAAAAATATATTAAAAAAAAAAAAAATATTTTTGTTTAAAAAAGACTTGTCAAAAAATTCTTTGTCCCACAAATCACAATATTGACGACTTTGAAATCCTAACTTTAATTGCAAATGTTTCTCACCAGAATGGTCAGCGGCTTTATTTACTCCAAAAATTCCAAGTAAACCAGAAAGTAGTTCAGCTTATTGTAGCCTTTGGAGAAAGCTCTTTCTCAGAGTTTTTGAATAAATTACAGTTAAAAATTAAAATCGGTAATCTCTCTTTTTCTCAATGCGCAGCAAAAACGCAAGCAATACAAATCATCAGCAACAACAACAACAACACTCCTCCGCGC
Organism: Sphenella marginata; assembly: GCA_951509765.1. NCBI lineage: Eukaryota > Metazoa > Arthropoda > Insecta > Diptera > Tephritidae > Sphenella > Sphenella marginata. The sequence goes on from OX608083.1 coordinate 15,843,585, forward strand.
AACAACACACATCAACGATACAACAACCAGCAAAATCACCGAAACCCCACAAGAAATCGGAAAAATGCAAACGAACATTATCGAAAACCGAATCGAAGAAATCCATTACAGAATTATTAAAGACGACATCGGTAAAAGAATGCAACGTGGAAAGACCCTGCAGCAGCGGAAATAGCAATACATGCAGTTACACCAACAACAACAGCAATAATAATGCCACCAAAGAAGCACCGTGCACCTCGAAAGCGGCCACACTCAAACCGCCCACTAAAGTGAAATCGGGCAGTTGGAAACGTTCGGAAAAGCAAATAACCGGTTTTAACAGCATTTCCGCGACGGGCAAAAAATCGAAATCATTACGTAAACGTTCACCTACTTGGTTGAAATTTCCCAATACACCAGTGAAGATTGCCGAAAAGGTAACCTATGTTAGTCCCGCCGATTCCACATCGGTTTGTCGACCGGGCACGCTGTATTCGGATGTGCTTTTTGGTGCGGGCTCTTCGTGTTTGGTCAAAATTAAAACTTTAACGCCACGTCGCAATGCGAGTACAGCACAAAAGAAGCTCACTAAAGCATTACTCAAATGTAGCGGCACAGAGAACGAAGCGGCTTCGGGTAGTGAAACTGAAACTGATCGTACTGGTACTGAGCTCTTTCCTAGCCTTAGCGGTGGTGGAATGGCTGCAACAACACTTTCGAGCTCTCCACCTTCAACTACAACAACAATTAGCGTTGCATCACCGGACGATAGTCCAAGAAAAATCGGAAATACACCATCATGCACAACGAATTCACCAATTTCAGATACCACCACATCATCGGAACCAACCACATCTGGCGCAACAAATTTTGCTACATACGCATCAAACTTAAACAAACCGTCCTTTGACAATGAATCATTTACAACAACAAATTTGTTTTCGCCCAAATCTACGGATGATGCTGATGTGGTTATACTCTCTGAGGCGAATGGTATTGGTGTTATTGGTGGCATCGGTGGTACGCTGGAGAATGGCTACAATGACACTTCTTATGGAAATTATTTGGAGCATCATTTTAAGCAAATGAACGGCACATCTGGCGCGCCACCACCACCTTTGTTGGGTGCAAAACCACAGTTACTTCCAAACATAATGGGTGGTTGTATTGGGAATGGCGTTAGCAATGACACAAACTGTATACCCGATTCAGTATTACGTCCAGATTTTGTTTCTGTTTCACGCAATTTCTCACACATTACAACAAAACCATCATTCAATATCAATATACCGGAATGGAACTTTTTGGAAGCGGATGTCAGCGCCGATGCTTATCCAAAGTTTCTTTGTCAATTCGAGGATGAACATTATTTGAAGGCAGAAAAGATGGCGCTCTTGGGTTTGAAGCTGGCATTGGGTAATGGTAGCTCCAATCCGCAGCAAGGCAAGTTTAAATTTTGAGACAGAGAGGGGTTTGATCGATGATTTTGTTGGTTAAAGCGCTGTTTTAGAATTTTTGCTTAATAAATGAGAAGACAAATTTTTAGGTATCGCATGTTGGACTTTCTTTTTATTAAAGCTGATTTTTGTTTGTTGTGGTTGTAGAAGTAGGTACTTCGCCTTGCTTAGTCTCACTTCTACCTATTATCTCTCAGTTTGGGTCCTTCAAATCGTACAATCGGGGGACGATTTGCCTTTGAACAACATTTTTAATTTTTTATTTATTTTATTGTTTTAATTTTTTTCATGTTGAAATTTTTTTGTTTTTATATTTTGTTTTACTTTTTCTAATTTTTTTTTAAGTTTATGTATCTTTGTTTTTTTATTTCGTTTTATTTTTTTAAATTTATTTTATATTAGGCTGTTTTCTTCTTCATAATTTTGAGTTTTAAATTTTTTTTTTTTAATTTGTTTCCTTAATGTTTTCTTTTATTATTTAAATTTTTTTCTTTGATTTCACTTTTAAATTTTGCTTTTGGGGTTTTAAATTTTTTTTTTAATTTTTAGTAGTTAAATTTTTTGTTCATATTTTCTTGTTTAATTCTTAAACATTTTTGGTAAATTTTTTATACTGTTGATATTTGGACTTTATGTTAATATTTTGTTTGTTATATTTTTTATTTTACTCTTTTTTACATTTTTTGTTTTAATTTTTTTTTGGTATGTTTTTGTGTTTATTTAACATATATTAGGTTGTTTAAGGATGAATGATTTTTTCGTGTCAATATTTTCTTTTTGATAACTTATTTTTAAATTTTTTTTAACACTTCTTTTATATTTTTCCAGTTTTTTTATGTTAAAATTCTTTTGTTTTCCTATTTTTTTAATTATTATTTTGTTTATTTTGTTTTTTTTTTACGGTCTTTCTATTTTACATATATTTGTAACATTTTCAAGCTCGAGACCAAGTGAACAATAATAATTGGTTTCAATTATTATATTCGATTTTGTGGAAAAATTGATATTTGGAGAAAAATTACAAAGCTAGTCACAGCGTGTGACACTTTGAAACATGTAATCCTATCCATCGCTGTGACTAGCTTTGTAATTTTTCTCCAAATATCAATTTTTCCACAAAATCGAATATAATAATTGAAACCAATTATTATTGTTCACTTGGTCTCGAGCTTGAAAATGTTACAAATATTTTGTTTATTATTTTTATTTTCTTTTTAACTTTACGTGTTTAAGTCTTCAAATTTTTTTATAAATTTCTTAACCTTTTATAATTTGGACTTCCTGCTGAATTTTTTTTGTTGCAATTTTTTATTTTTATTTTTTTCCGATTTTAATTTATGTATTTGTATTCTTGTTTTGTGTTAAGATTTCGATATATTACTTTTATTAAGGCTACGAGTATTTACGGATATTTTATTCTCGTTCATCATCCGACGATGCAACATTTGCAATTAAAGTGGACTTTTCGCCGTTTTTGAGTACCTTCTGGTACACTGTGCAATGAAAGAATGGTGGGTATTCCCACTCAAATCAATTTTAAGCAGACACACATACATTGGCATGAACAAAAACTCACTCTCATCGTCACAACGCATACACATACGCAAAAGCAAACTGGAAATTTCCAGTATCCAAAGAATGCATTGAGCATGCTGGAAATGCAATTAACGGAGAGAGCGAAAGAGAGAAAAAACGGAAGAGAGAACGATAGCAAACAAAACATGGAGCATGATAAAGAGTACGAGATTGTATGAGTGCATCAAGTAACAAATGGCGAGCGTTGGTGGCGGCCATCGGAAATTCTGGTATAACGTTGTCAGCATTTAATTTCAACTTTGAGTGTTTGCGACATTTGGACGTGGTGCGGTCGTATCGAATAATTGTACGCGGAATAAAACGCACCGTGTGTAGTATATAGAATAAAATAGCAATCGACAACAATACACGTACATACATATAAAATTTATACAAAAGAAAAGTGTATAACGAAAAGGTAAAGAAGCAGGAAAAAGTTGAATTACTAGTCACGAAAGGCTTGCAAGTGCAAGTGATGTGTAAAATAAAAATGTGTACAAATATATGCAATTTATTTAGTTAATGAATAAATATTTGAAATAAAATCCAAAATTACTGAGTTACGCATAAAACGAGATATTGATGTGTCGTATACTGTGTGTGAGTGAAGTGTGAGGTGTAAGCAATACAAATACACCACAATTGTGCGTGTGAGCAGCAATCAAGCAAAAAGCGAGTGTTGGCGTAAAGCAGAGCTCAAAGCAAAATCAAGTCATAACGCGTAGGCGCCGACGTCGCAATAAATTATTCTTCACAGCGCAATGTGTAGAAATTCAACAAAAGTCAATTTTCTCCACCGTCTGCGGCTAATTCTACCTGCTTGTTGTTTGTGTTTTTACTAAGATTGCGTTTTTTTTGTTGGCTTGGCTTGGCTTTTTTAATAATGTACAGAAATATATATACAAAGAGGTAGAACAAGTGTTTTTGTGTGTGTGTGAGTGAAAGGGCTGAAATTAATTTGAAACAAAAAAGTGCTATTGCTTTTTAGATGATGAGCAGTTAAAAGTGCAGCTGTGCAATGTTAAATCTCTACAAAAAAAATCAAAAAAAAAAAATCAGTGAACAACAGCGCAACTAAAATGCCGGCGAATGGCTGTGCGCTGCTTTAGAATATCGTGGAAAATCCAAAAATATTCACGTTGCATTACTTTGTTATTGTGAAACACATTTGTTCGGTGCATTAAAACGCCAACGCTTCAACATAAAGTAAATATTTGCAAAACCAAATCCGGCCCGACAAAACAGTTTTTGTGGTGAAAAAAAAAAATTGAAATAAACACGAAAATGCAGCAGCGCAAGCAATGTGGGCGGTCTACCGATTGTCGCGCAAAGTATATCCCATTGCAATGAAGATATTTTACACAAAAATAAAAATAATTAAATTACTTAAATTACAATCGACCATTTCAAATATTAAATTAAAAACCAAATTAATTTTCAATCAAGATTTTTGTGCCAAAGTGCAAGTTCGCTCTATTAGTTACTCAAACATTCGGTTTCATGTCGCTGTTTCATACACTTCTGTTGTTGTTTTTGTAAAATCGTCTGGGGAGCTAATGTGCTCTCAAGTGCCTCCCAACTTCACAGCATTCTCGTACACATACGAGTACATGCCTTCACACATTTTGCAAAAGCAAAGCAAAATATGCGTACATATATGTACGTCATCGCGTCGCTCAGCATACCGTTGCGACTCAAACCCAACGTCTGCGCCTTACTTCACCTACACGGGGGCTTACTCGTGTTTTTGTTGTATTTGCCAGCATTTATGTCTAGTGTTTACTTTTTCAAATCACATTCGTAGTACATTGCTATCGTTGTAAAAGCTTTTGTCTCAGTTTAAACTAAAAAAAAAATGGCTTGGTGATATTTTCATCGTGAACAACATTGCCGCCTTTGCACTCTATACTACGTACCTATGTACACATGTAAATACATACATATGCCCATACACGCCACTGATAGCCCCAACGCCGCCGTCAACTGCACCAACGCCATTATCAGTACTCACCATTGCACTGTGGTTGGTTCTTCACAGTTTGGCCGCAAAAAAGTCGATTTCCAAACTGAAGATTTTTACGAAATATTTTTGCTTTTGTGTGATTTCGAATATATTGAAATATGAATATTTGAACAATTGAACAATTGGCAGCCAGCTGATAAAGTGAAAAAGTCTAGTTTAATTGCAAGCTCCACACCCTGCATTAAGTACTTACATACATACATCGCTGGCTATATCAACAAACGGAAAACGGTTAATATTTTTCTTAACGGATGCACATAAAAAATTACTTTTTACTAAATTAGAAAGGGCCATATTTCATTTTCTCCCAACAAGAGTACAATGTCTTACAACAAGCTGATAAAGTGGAAAAATCTAGTTCAATTGAAAGCTCCACGAACTTTTAATTTTTTTGCACAGAAGTCGGCATATAAATTTCGAAAAACCACACTTATTGGTATTTAGTTTTACTCGGAATTCAGCAATTCTAAGCCATAGTGTCTTGAGAGTATCCACCACAGTCAAACCGGCACACTCCACCATTGCCGTGCTCACACATAACACAACTGCACCATTGCTTCCAATAAAGGCCTGCTCAATTTGCTATCAAAACCAAGTTATTTTCTCCCCACCTCTGTACTTTGCTTAGCTGTTCTCTCAGCACTTTCTCGATATCTCTTGCGCCTATTTACCCATTACTACGATAAAAGAACTCTGTGTATTGGGGAACCGCTTGTGTCGGCTGTCATTGTAATCATCAACATCTTCAATAATATCGATGGATATGTTGTGCTTGGTATTAATTTTTATTTTTTATTTCTACCTTACATGCATAAATCTATGTATGCAAGCGCGTAGTAGGCACATATAGTGGAACTTGCTTGATATGCGTACATACATACGTATGTACATTTTGCGCTGAGTTAGCCTGAGTGCCTTGAGTTAGTACTCGTATATAGACAATTCATGTAGGAGCTATCATACATACGAACTGAACTGGAGGGAATATGCCGATATGTTTATTTTTGTTATCTTTTCTTTTAAAAGTTTTATCCAAGCATTTTTATATACTTTTGTTGTTGTAATATTTTACTTCTTCACGGCTTCATGGCGGCGCGTACATATGTATTTCTCGACTGGACACTTTGATGTTTGCCGACTTGGTCCGTCTACATACTTGCTTTAGTCTTTCCTGTTGATGGGTTAATTTTTGTTGCATATTGTTTTTATTAGGTTTAATGAAAAGGGGCCGAAGCACGCAATTTTATATTCTTATGGCATACAATTGGACATACAGGCACACATACATACATATGCGCATACCCATGAGTATTTACGTACGTAGATAGAGGAGGCAAAAGTCGGTGGTGTTGTTACGCTTAAATGGCAGGCTTGTGCGAATTATAATCAATCGTTGGAAATTTGTAAAAATAAATGGAAATAAAATAATATAGCATAAAAAATATCTAAACAATTGAAACTACAAAAAAAAAAAAATATCAGAAATAACATAAAATTTTGCGAAGCAACGAAAAAAGAATATCTTAAAAATATAAAATACCATAACATAAAAAAAATTAATAATAGGTACATATGTACATAATAATTTAAAAACTTAGAAGTGTTATAAAATAATAATTTTAACATTAATCTATGCCAATAACAAGTTGATGGAAGCAATAAAAATAAAAAAAATCCAAATTTATCAAAAAGAAAAAAAATATCAAAACTATTACAACTGCAAAAAGAAAATTATATCCCTAAAGTGATACAACATTTCTTCCTAAAATTACCTCAAATAAGCAAACTTAGGGCCGCTTTCATAAAAGCCGGTAACCGCTAACCAGAGTTTAATTGACGTATTTTGTATGGTTAGCTGTCAAACTAATCACCGATTAGGCTTAACCGGCTTTTATGAAAGTGGCCCTTAATGGTTTAACAAATTTTTTAGGAGTTTTCTAATGCCATCCCATCCATCGCTGTGTGCAAATCTTTGCAAATTTTCTCCAATATAAATTTTTTCAAGATTAAAAATAATAATTGAATAAGAAGTAATATTAACTGGTCTTGAGCTTATCAAATTTGCAAAAATATGTAAAAATGAAAACCAACAACATAATAAATTCAAGTTATTTCGAAATAGTTTGGGAAAACCCAATCTTGTAGTTGCATTCAATTATAAAACCCAGGATAGCATCTAGCGAAGCTCTGGGCATTTTCAGATCTTCGTTTAAGACTTCCTTATGGATAAAGAGTGATCTTAAGATTCAGATTTCTGTATCTTTAGTTTATAAAAACTCCTCTTATGAGTATTATGGTAAGATAATCTCTGCCTAGATCCATGATCACGGTATCATCAGTCAGTTTTTTCATAATTCAAGCCCATTGGTGGCCAAAAGATCATTTCTATGGCAAGATAGTAAAAGAGGTTAACCTTCACTCAGTATATGGGAATATTTTTTGAAGACTTATTTCCTGTAAAGGGAACATACTAAATAAATATATACAAGTACATATATTCCTAAGCTAACATAATTCCGTCTTCTGTGTGTTGTTTACTATAGATTATAGATAAGCCGGCTGGAGTAACTGTAACTGAGCAATTTGTAATTAATTTCTACTAAGCTAGTATGTATCACTCAACTGAAAGTGGAGAAAAAAATAAAATAAAGTAAAAAATATATAAAAAATAAATTAAAATTAATTTAAATTGAAATATAAATGGGAAATTTAAATTAGAATGATAAAGAGAAAACAAACAATAACATAAAAAATATATTTTAAAATAATACTGCATAGATACCAATAAAAAAAAATCAATGTAAATAAAGAATAGAAAAAAAGTAACTTGAACAAAAAAACAGGAAAGCACTTTTTAAATAATACAAAATTAACCACAAATGCCAAATAACACAAAAAGTTACAATAAAAAATTAGTAATACAATAAATCCAAATAAGTCGACAAATATAGTTTTTTCTCTAATTTCAATAATATTTAATATTTATAAAAAGTGCCGCGATTTCTTAGTTTCCAATCCAACCCATTCAGGTTCTGAAAAATATTTAAAAGAAAATTTATCTCTGGGATCTTATTCCTGTTGTTAGTTGTACAACAACTACACACGTTTTTTTATACGCGCTTTTAAATAAAAATCGTGCATTTTTTTCATACGTTAAATACATTTAAAACGATAGCACTGCGCAATTATCAAAAATAACAACATCAAAAATGTTTAATATCAACAAGAAAACATCGTCAACAACAACCAGTTGGATATCAATGTCATATTCGGAATCAGAGATGACGGCAGGCAAGCGGCGCTTGACTGGTGACATTTTTGTTGGTAGCAGAAAATTTTTATTTGCTGTCGCGCTGTTTGCCCTGTTCTCCGGCGTTCACTGTGCTGCTGATCAGGTGAGTTTGAGGCAAAATACATAAATACATACAATTTCTTTTAATCTTAAGTTATTTATTACGATGGAGTCCAACGACCTACAAAGACGCTTTAGGTCGCTACATATTAAATGTCGATAAATGGTCCATACTAGTCAAATTAAAATAGAGTTTTATCTACTTAAACATGATTCTAAAATAAACATCATTTAATTTCTATCATAGTCAACTTAAAATAAGTTTCTTGTCTAAGACGAAGTTCTAATTTTAAATTGACGAAATTGTCATTTTGGCATTTTAAAACCTCGGTATGTTTCTGTTTCTAAGCTAAGGTTATCTGTTTTATATCGACACGTTTTTAGTTTAATCGTCAATTCATTCTGTTGAGTTGTTCTTTCAAACGAATTTCAGTTCATTAAAATTTTCATTATAACTCTCAAAAGCTGATTTGTAGAAACAGTTTTTAATCTTGATATTTCTTCTATATGAGAAAATCACAGCTGCATCGAATCATTGCAATTCAAAATATTAGAGCATCACAAAATGTGTTTTAAGAAATTTTTGGTTATACCAAATAAACAATTAATATAATAGTTAGGACAGCCGATGGGAACTTAAGGTAGAGACAATCCACAAATAATGGCAAAGATGAGTTAATTAGAGACCCTTCTATACTAAACGGGTATCGCATTCAAAGTTACATATTTAAGTCGGCAATTGCTCATCGGTAGTGTGGAGGCTTAAGAAGAAAAACAGCAAGAACTAAACATAAAAATAACTAAAAAAAAAATAAAAAATTTGAGTCGTCACTAAGGAAATGCCACAATATTTGCTGCGCCAATGATTCCTTCAACACACACAAATCCAACCAGTTTGGCCATTATAAATGTGACTCTCTTTATTATCGTTGTTTTTGCTACTTGTCTAGTGTTTGTATACGTACGTACGTACATGTCTAAGCTATGTAGTGTCTGCCATTCATTGCATACAATTGCTTGGCCCATTGTCTGAGCGTTATTACCCGCTAGAGCGCCTATTCACCAGGCTTTGAATTTATCAGTTGGTCGTTTATACGGTTGGCCGAGCGGTCAGCTGGTCACTTTCTTGTTAGTGCAGTGTACGAATGTTTTTGCATTGAAGTTGGAAAAAAGGTCAAATACGTGATATTTGTGTCTGTGCTTTGTTTTTGGGTTTCAATAATCCCGATTCCTAGATACGAAGCGGGATGTGGGCAAAAACAAAAAATATTTTAACAAAAAACAAAAAGGTGTGCGTATCCTGCAATCTTAATAAAGCCAGAGCAGCCGCCAGTGGTTCAAATTCCTCCACGACACCTCGTTTTTGATTACATATTTACTGTTCTTTTCATTGGACATCTTTCTTCCGCTTTTCTTACTGTACCTTACTATTAATATATTTTACTCTTCTTTACTTTCGCCTTCTTTATACGGTCTGTGTTTTAAATTTATTTTGTTTTATTTTATTTTATTTATTTTATTTTATTTTATTTTATTTCATTTATTTTATTTTATTTTGTTTTATTTTGTTTTATTTTATTTTATTTTATTTTATTTTATTTTATTTTATTTTATTTTATTTTTTTTATTTTAATTAATTTTTTTTTTTTAATTAATTTTTTTTTTTATTTTATTTTATTTTATATCATTAAATTTAATTTAATTTAATTTAATTTTATTTTATCTTATTTCATTTCATTTCGTTTTATTTTATTTTATTTTATTTTATTTTATTTTATTTTATTTTATTTTATTTTATTTTATTTTATTTTATTTTATTTTATTTACTTTATTTTATTTTACTTTGTTTTAAAAACACCAATTGCAATAACAATTTTCTCATATTTAAATTTTAGTAACGTAACTGTGTATTTCCAATCCCGAAAATCTCGGTATTGTATAAAACAAATCCACGTATTCGCATCATTAATGCGCATACATAATAAATACGATAAGTTGATCCTTAGCAGAGCATTGCCCATGCATTTGGCGTATTTCTACTGCTATCGTCTAACGTCTATTCTCCACATACTAAATGGTTTGTGTTATTGTATAACACTGTTCCGGGTTTTTTCAACTTTTTTCTAATACCAAATACTGGCAACTGTCAATCGTAACCGTTTGAAGTTTTGATATTTACCGGCTTTTGTATTTGTTTGGATTTCATCGAAGCATAATGTTGTTGCAAATTCCGTATTTATAAATGGTTCTAGTGCTCTTTTTCTTTTTTTGTGATTCCAGTAAACAAAAATTTTTGCGTGACCTTTTTGGGGTGACAAATGGCGAATTGTACGTAAAGACCTATGACTCTCTCCAACATAGAATAGTGTTGCCTTGATATAATCTTTCTATATACATTTATTTCTCTTACCAAAGTGCTCGAAAAAATATGAAGGGACAGACGTGTGCTACCACTACCTAGTAGACTGACCGTTTTAACAATGCCTAACCAACCTAGGAGCAAATTTCTTGAATTCATTTAGGTATCGGGACGCACCACTAAGCCCCACTCACTTCGCTGCGTCTCAGAACTAATAACCCTACGAAAAATGAGATTAGTTTAGGATCAATACGGGACGAGTCGCTAATATGTACCTTTTCTACTCACTTTGTATGGGTTGAACTGTTCACATTTCTTTGATCATGTCTTATGGAGAGACTAGCTGTATCTGTTCATACCCGAACGGGCACGAAGGGACTAATCCACTTTCTACCCAAGCGGGTATTTTAACTCCTATAAATATGCTACATAAATTAAATTATAGCCAAACTGTACACTTAAGGGATCGATCCCGGATGGCTCTCTTTAGAGATTAATCACACGATTTTTTGGCAGGGAATAGACTGAGTCCGATTTTAATCAATTTATCCCATACCAGATAAGATATGGAAATTATTTACAGAGCTTATTGCACTAAATACCCTTTGGTTCACCTTTGTCTACAAGTCGACCGAAATTGGTCAAACTATCACGGTAAAAGTTCCATTCAAATTTATTCAGAAGTTTTGGAGTATTGCTAAAAACGGTTGATTTGGCTTCCAGCGGCTACCCATTTCTCTCATACAAAATTGCACGTAAAAATTAAATCTGAAATCGTTTGGTCACATATCTGATATTTCCGGTGTATTTCGCAAAAACATGGATATGCTGAATTTCCTTCCTTTGCAAAAAATATTCTCGAAAGAAAAAACAAATACACACACACAGCCATGTGAGCAGCCACGAATTTTATTGTCCGCTGAGAATAAAGAATAAAATAAATGAGCAAACTTGTGAGTAAGACAGCGCTCTTCTACACCCACAATTTTTCTCACTGATGTACATATGTAGTTTATCTTTACCGTATTTGTATGTAATTATGTTTTGAATTATTAAATCAAATTTTGCAAAACTTTTGCACACATTTTGCAAATAAATATAACCAAAGAAAACAAACATACACACATGCAAATACTTTGAACCCACACGCGGTAAATGACTTCACTCAGCTTTGAGTGAAAATACTTAAAGACACCATACAAAAGAAGAAGAGAACACATGTGCACGAGTGGGAAAATTCATAGTAGTAGTGTTGTTGTCACATTCTAATACATGCAAAATAAATATGAATATGAGAAAGCAACAACGATTGGAAACGGATGTGATTTCCATGTTTTCAATACCAACAACAAGAGCGACACAGGAAAGAGTAATGTTGCATACGAGTAACGTTTTTGTTTTTGTTGTTATTTCTTGGTATTTGCTTCTTTTTTTTTCGTTAAAGGAAATGCACATGTTTTGTATACAAATGAAGATAGAACAAATGAAAGCATGGAACATAGCAAAAGGGATGAAGAGCTGATGAAAAAGAAATTGATAATACAGAGAAATAGTAAGCAGACGTCTGGGTAAAACCAATTATATGGGTTTTTACGTGAGCCAAATTTCGGTAATAGTACAGCGAGCATACAATGGAAGGAAAATGAATTGAGCGAGAGAAAGAGAGTATTATATTGGAAATTAATTCTTGATGAAGTTGTGTGATGAAGTACATATAGAGCGAACAAAAGATTTTAATATGAGCAACTGAAGTCATTATACAAATAAAAGGGCTGAAAAGAAAAATGAAACCAAAGCAAAAGCGAAAACTTCGATTGGACCCTTGCTTAAGCGGCAAATACATTACACGAACTTTTCCGCGAACATTCCCGTTATGTCATGTTTGTGCGAACTTTTCTCTTGTGTATGGTGGTGTTTGACAGTTCGCGCAAAAGTTCGCCAAAAATCAAAATATTTTAATTTTTGGCGAACTTTTGCGCGAACTGTTCGTGTGTGTATGGCGAAATAGCTCATAATCGTAGTAATTTCCGAACGGAACAGATGTGCGCGGAAAAGTAAAATGGACAATAAAAAATTTCTGAGTGAATTTATTGAAATGTATAAATCTTTGCCATCATTGTGGCAAGTAAAAAGCAAAGATTATTGTAATAGGATTAAAAAGAATAATGATTATGCGACTTAAATGGAAAAATTAAAAGAAGTAGATCCTGATGCCACAAAGGATACATTCCATTCTTTGCACCAAATTCTTTTTTTGCGATTTTCTTTCTTTTTTTTACGCTTAATTGCCACAGCGAGCAATATTGCTGCAGCACAATTGTTGTCCGTATTCATCGCTGTCTGAAAGAGAACTAATGTTCGGCCAAAAGTTCGTATGGTGGATGGCCAAAGCTGCGAACAAGATATCGGAATGTTCGCGGAAAAGTTCGTGTAATGTATTTGCCGCTTTAGTAAGCGCACATTTGTTTGGCACACATGACTCACTTGCCTTGCCTTTAAAACACATTGCAGTGTGCGTTGTAAGCAAAACTTTAAAAATGTTTGGCGAACAATGACTTTTAGCGAATGGCCGAGTGTTTGTAGCTCCAAAGGAAGATCATATGAGAAAATAGTAAAGATTCGTCAGCAATAAAAGAAATACGAAATAGGGGGGGGGTTTAGAAAACTCCAGTTACTGGAGAATTGTAGATTATATACCCAACTGTCTGATATCGTAATAATTAATAATGCAATGCAATGACGTGCAAATATTCGTGTGGCACAACACCTTTCTGATATGTACTTAATTTCCCCGATTTAGTTTTTTTCAAATAAAGTCTATTAAAATTTTCTGGTATAAAGAAATAAAAATATGTATTTCGAAAGTACATAATCTATTCTCATTGATTTTTGTTAAAAAAAAATACTCCATTAGGAGCTATGAAATCAGTCTTAAAAAAATATTCCAAAATTACTCTGAATCCGATGAAATTGGAGTATTTTATTACCGTTTTTTAAATGAACTTCGGAGTCCTTTTGTGCTAATTTTGATTATTTGATGCTTTGTTGAAGCTTTTGAAGCCAAAAATGACCCAGGCCAATTTCTTGCATTTTGAGAGTATTAGGATCCTTTTTTGATATATACATATTTATAATATATATGTATGTATGTATGTATAAAGTTAAATTATTGAAAAAAATTGAATTCAATGGTCTTTTAACATTAAAATCTATTTTCAAATATAATGTGCAATTTTTTTTATTTGATTTATTATTTTCCTGAGAATCCATTTAATGATTGATTACCTTTACTTTAAAATTTTAATGATTGTTTCCAATTAATTAAAAATTTTTTTTTGTTTATTTTTTATTTTTATTTTTTTAAATGATCGTAAAACATAATGGTTTTCTCTTGATTTGTTTAATCGTAATCAATATACATACATACATATAATTGCCTTTTCTTGAAAACAAATTAAATAATCATTACCATTAAAAAAATTCGTATAATCAATTGATTGACTTGCATTTTTTTTGTATATTTCCCAAAAACAAAAAAAAAAAAAATACATTTGGTCCCGTTTTTAAAAGCTTCCTAGTTTTCTCGCTATTGATCAGTCTAGTTTTACTCATTTTTGGAAAACTTATACAATATTTTCTTCAACCAAACTGCAGTTTTCTGGATATAGATATATGCACATATTCTTTTGGAAAAATTTTCACAAATTACCCTGTCTCCTAGAGTTCTTTCCAGTGTTGCCTTTTTTGGTTATTTTTAGCCAAAATTAGTAAATTTTCTTACTTAAACCATCTTAGAAATTTGGTTACTTTTTCCTTATTTCGTAAAATATTGGGTAAAATGTCCCGAAAATGTTGATTCCGAATGTAATTTCAGAAAACTTGTACGTGCTCATTTTTATAAAATGTTAGTTTTTTGTTAATTCATTTTTGAAATTTTTGGTGGTTTACTTTTTAATGCTGTGGCAACACTGGCCCTTTTCTTCCCCTATATTTTCATTGACAAGGAGTTTTTATCTTCATTTGGCAGAGTGAATAAAATATTTTACGCAATGTAAAAGCGCAGCTGGGTATATCAAAAGAGGCAGAAAAAAAGAGCAATTGAGCTGTGCTCAAAAGAATTAAAATAAAAAGATAAAATGCAAAATGAAATAGAGAGAGCACTCAATGTAAAAGGTTAGAATAAATTGGTGGTAATTATGCATGCTAAGGTAGAGAGAAAAAATTGCTAGACATTGATTGTTGAAAAAACCACAGCAAAATAAATTCTTTTACATGCTCTGACATAGGTACAAAAACAATTTGTCATAACATAGCATTTGATAAAAAGTAATGCTATAAGAGCATACACTTTTTGATTGCCATAAAAACACAAATATCGACTGAGACATTGACTGCGACGCCAACAGCGACTGCGCTGTCAAATCATGTGTAGAGCCACCACAACACCGCATTTGGCAGAGCAAGGCTAGCACAACGGGCAGCAATGTGTCAATACTGTGACAAACGGTTGGAAGAATGCGTTGTTGCCATATTTCAATTTTTGTGGTTTGTGTCATCTATATGCATACATGCATACATACATACATACATATATAGGCATGTAACTGTTATGTTATGAGGATGGTATCATTGGAGAGTTGTGCGTGCTGTGGCGGTTGGCTGGGTTGGTTGTTTGTTTGTTTGTTTGTTTGGTTGGGTTGTTTTCTTTCTTTTAGCAATCCATAAACGTTTTAGGCAGCGTGTGCGTGTGTGTGTGTATGTGTATGTGCGCGCACACCAATTGAGTGCGTATGTATATGCCTGCCCTTCAAAGTCAATTCGTTTGTGTACCACCTTTTTGTTGATCGGGTTTTAAAACTTTTCGTTTTCGTTTTGGAATTTTCTGTTTATATTTATATTTTGCATTGACTTTGCTTCAGGGTTGTTGTTTTTTTATATTTTACGTGCATATAATTTTTTGGTTTGCCACAGTTGCGCGCATTTTGTGCAATTTTTTACCAGAAATACCAACTCGTTATATTGCATTTTTGGACACTTTGCTTATTGAAAATGTCTTTGTTGATTGGTGGTTATGACTTTTTGTTTAGCATTATACAGATGTTTGTAAACAATGAAAAAATTATGAGTGTGATTTATGAAATATCAATAACAACAATAATAAAAAGCTAAAAGTTTATTTTTTCATACAGAAATTTGATAGTTCCAAAGCATTTTTTTCAAGCGATGGATTATTGCTGATTCCATATTTTGTAATAATAGAATTGTTTTGTAGCGGGAAGGAGCTGGAAGGGAGCTTCGATTGCTTCACAACTTAAGCGCAGCCTCCCGATGCATCATATTGCAATGGGACTCGGTTTATTGTCTTCTTCGTGTCCCGAAATATGATTATCTATTCTCAACTGGCGGTCCCATTGTCTGCAAACCGAGATACCGAATGGATGATGTCGTATTTTTACTGTTGTTGTTGTTTTTAGCTCCGAAAGTTTCAGGGATGGTTGTCGAAAGGGACGGGCTTTCTGTGTCACGTTAAGTAAGAAATTGGAAGATGGGCAACAAGAGGTGAATGGCACCATGTCCACTTTTCTGCACGAGATCCCAATATTGATCAACTCGTGCCAACGTCATTTCGAATGCAAGAAACGGACACACCTCTGTGCAGCGAAGAAAGTGTAACTTGACTCTAGTATCAGCTTGCTGTGAGAAATTGTAAAGAGTTCCTGGAAGAACTAATGGTACGGTACATTCGGAAAAAAGTATGTTGCCAAATGGAGAGAGACGCCTTTCAGTGGCTGCCCAAAGAAAAGTTGGATGCAAGTTCCCGGACTTAGGGCGCCCATTGTTTTGAGAAAATTTTATTGAAATTCGAGCTTGAAGTGGTACTTTTGGCTTACTCCGTAATGAATATTGAAATAAAAATCAAAGGCGTAGTTTAATTATTTTCAACATTTGAATTGAAATTGTTAATTAAAACTTAGAAAGTGAAAGCTTGTGTAAAACTCTGTCATTTGTATAGATCATTACAATAAACTCGACAACAACAACAAACTGCAAACCTTATAAAGAAGCTTACATTAGGGTGTTTTACAAAAAATTTAGAAAGTATTTTTGAAGAGCAAAGTTGAATTGTTAAACAAAAAAATGCACTTTATGTTGAGGGAATCACATGATAGGGGGCAGCTCGCTTGGTTTCGACTACCTCCAGGATGTGTACATCGTGAAATTTTGATTCTTTTTGTACAAATTGCTTAAGTTAAAATGAGTAACCAGAAAACCATGTCAAACCCTAAAACTTATCTAAATGTTCTGCTGCGCCTGGAACACCGAAAATATTATTTCCGAACTTCTCAGTGGAAACTTAAATTTCCTACAAAACTATTTCCAGCTAACTTTTTAAATTCAATGGCCCACAAGAGAGAATTTTATCTACTTAAACATGATTCTTAATTAATTAATTTAATTACAAAATAACGAAAAACGTAATTTTAACATTTTAAAATAACGGTATATGTAATATCGTTTACTCCAAATTTAAGTTTGGCTTTTCTGCTTGTTACCAAAGATGTTCTATGGTTTGTGAATAAAATAGTTAACACAGGGTGACCTGGAAAAAAAAATGCTTTATATCACCAACCAATTTAATTTTTCTTTCATAAGGAAGGTCCCCTTTTTAATTTTAGCTAAATTATTTTCTTAATATGACTATGATTGGCTAACATTTTAAATGTCTTTTTAACGACTAAGATCAGATCCAAAAAATTGAGGGTTGGTAGGATAGAACTTGGCCCAGTCTAATATACATACATACATGCATTTGTTAGCAAATGTGTAGGAGAGCAGTTAGTTAGCTAGCCATATTTATTAACGAACATTTCACAATTGCTCATGAGTTAGCTGTGCCAAACATGCCTCACTTCACTTAAGTTCAACGCTTGGCTAGCCCAATATCTGTCGTGTGTGTGTTTGTACGCCTTTGTAATGTCACTACACTCGACTTAACTCAAACCAACTGAACTCAAAATTCAACACATCTTCGTCGTTAACATGGCATGGATTAAACATAAATAAGTATACATATATGTTCCCTGTGGTGTTGCAGTCTAGTCTCCAAAGACAACTTTCGTTCGCCCACTCAACTGTTGGGCCGTCTTTGATTCTTCAACACTAAACAAACGCATTTGTTTACATGTCATTAATGAGGGGAACTAGAAATGTAAAAAAATGCATACAATTTATATAAACAAGAGTGAGAACATATGTAGCTACAAATATAGAAAAAATGTGGTAAACATATAGAAACAAGCCGCATTCAGATTGTTGCCAGAATCAGCAGTATGTTTATATCGTTCGAAAAAAAAAGAAAAAAAAAAAACTAAACAAACATTTCCATACATTTTAATGTGGGCATCGTTTTTTTTTTATTTTCTTGTTTTACACACATAAATATTCTTTATATGTATGTATGTATGTATCTATGTGAGCATTTGTTATTCAAATCCCTTGGCGCCTGCCCAAACAACTTTACAAAATCGCTCCCACTGCTCTGACTCTGACCGTCAGCGTAGCCAACCCATCAGTTTTATCTTGTACGGATAAATGATTTTAACAAGAGTAGCTGATGTTTTAACACACATATGTATGTGAGCACGTGTATATGTTTATATTTTTCTATATATGTACATATGTATTGCTATTTATGTTTATGGGCGTGTGGGAGCATATACCATGTAACCCATGCCTCTGAAGTTAATTGAGAAACATTTTCACAATACAAATATTTGATCAAGAGATTTCTATTCCTATTTCCATTTCCATTTCTATTTTGATTACGATATCGATGAGATCTATCACAATTCACTTTCTTATTTGTAGTGTTGGTATGAGAAAATTGAATGATTAATATTGATGTGAGTAAAGTTGTGTTTGTTTGTAAACTTTAATTTTAAATCATTCAAGAGCATGAAGTGTTATTTAAAACTTGTTTCGCTAAACGAAAATTGTATAAAATGGAAGAGGAAAATTTGGACGCCTAGATAATCAGAATAGGCCTACGAGTTGAATAGGCTTAGCTTTATTTACCTATCCGCTTGGCCGTTCAAACTCAAAGTAGAGCTTAAAATATATTTATGTCTAAGACGGAATTTTAATTTAAAAATTATGATTTTAAAATCACGGTTTGTGTCTTGGGTTGTGCTTGTGACATTGTTTACCCAAACTTGAGTTTGGCTTTTTTCGCTGTTACCACAGATATCCCGTGGTTTGTGAATAATATAGTTGACACAGGGTGACTTTGCAAAACATAAAAAAAATTCTTTGATTTGAAAAACAAAATTACAAGAAATCGTTCAAATAATTTGGAATCATGCCAATTGCTGAACATCGACCTCGTTGGCAAGGCAGACAAATCCAATAAAACTTTTTCAATCAAATTTTATTGTTTCGAGAAACCATTGAGATACACTTTCTACTTCGTAATACATAACATACTATTTAATTTCTATTAAAACTTAATTTTGTCACTCAAATGAGATAATATTCCGTGCTTGTATGTTTGTATAACAGTATCTACGTTGTGTATACACTGCAAAAAATTCGATTAGTTTAAGATCCATCACAGACAAGTCTCAAAGGAGGATGTGACCAATGCCTGTTCTGATCACTTTGTATGGGCTGAACTGTTCACATTTGTTTGAGCATGTTTTTACCCTACCGACACGAAAAGGAATAAACCATTTTACACCGAAAACGGGTATTTCAACACGCCTATAAGTATGCTACAAAAACTAAAATTAACTTACACCCCTATAAGTATGCTACACAAATTTAATTATATGCAACTGTAGACGACAGGGATCCATCTCGGCACACTCTCTTTACCTATTAATAAGACGACTTTTTGCAGCGTAATTATTGTATGTAAATATATACATACATATTAATCCCTTAGTCATGTGACATTGCGCCGATCCTTTTTGCTAACAAATGTTTATTGTGTCGAAATATAAATCTTATTGGTAAGCACGACTGCCGTAAGCGGCGCTTTAAGTGCAATGTAATACTTAATAAAACACACATACATATCTATAAATATACAGACAATTATTTCATTTAGTGTGAATACAATAAATCCTTTATATATCGGCATTCATTTCGTTTCGTTATCTGTCAAAGGACTATTGCCAATACAAGCGGTAACTTTTCGCCATCAAAATCGCAAAAAAACACTTGATAAATTGGCGATGAATTGTTGTATGATTTTTATTAATTAAAAAAAAAAATCGATTTTTCATAGATATATTTGTTAATAATCGATTTTCGTTTTTAAATCGTTTTTTTATTTCACAAATGCCTTTCCAATGTATTTATAATTAAAAATGTATAATGTGAAACTAACTTCAGATAATAATGAAAGATTTTCGCACAAATCTTAAAAGTATTAATTAAATATTTAATTTGTTGGAAATTAATTAAATCGATAACCAAAATAAATCGATTAATTATTCACATACCTATTTAGTTAAAGCTCAATAACCGAGCTGTTTTTTTCAGCTGCCCAATTTTACAAGGCGGTGACGTGGGAACAGATTTCTTGCGTTTTTCACCACCCGATCACAAAAGATTTACTTATGATTGCCTTTAACCAGAAATTGTTTATACACAAACATACCATGTATCAACTATAAACATAATGAATACACACATCATTAGCCTTTAACCCTTTTACTGAAACCTCATCTTAATTGTGAATAATTTAGGGAAATGAGTTTTGTATTCCT
Organism: Sphenella marginata; assembly: GCA_951509765.1. Lineage (NCBI taxonomy): Eukaryota > Metazoa > Arthropoda > Insecta > Diptera > Tephritidae > Sphenella > Sphenella marginata. Next base: position 15,864,106 of record OX608083.1, read on the forward strand.
GCCCTTGCCTTTGGTGTTGCAGTTGATGTTCTGCTTTTGTTGCTGTTGCTGCTGGTGTTTGTGTCATTCTCCACTTCAATGTGCGCTTTACTACATATGTATATTCATTTACACAATTGGGAACGGATTTAAGGTTTTGAGTAAGGTCAAGGGCCAACAGTTTTTGGGGGCCACGATGTTAAACTTAAATATTCTGAAATTCCCTTAGAAGTGCCATGACACAAAATCTTTGAACAAGGAAATTGAAAGATCACAAACGAAAAGGAGAGCATGTTAAAGGTTAAAAAAAAATTTTTTTTAATTTAATTTAATCTAATTTATTTAAATTTTATTTTTAATTTCTTCTCATTTTTAATTATTTTTATTTTATTTTATTTATTTTATTTATTTTACTTTATTTTATTTTATTTTATTTTATTTTATTTTATTTTATTTTATTTTATTTTATTTTATTTTATTTTATTTTATTTTATTTTATTTTATTTTATTTTATTTTATTTTATTTTATTTTATTTTATTTTATTTTATTTTATTTTATTTTATTTTATTTTATTTTATTTTATTTTATTTTATTTTATTTTATTTTATTTTATTTTATTTTATTTTATTTTATTTTACTCATCACGAATTTCTCCCATAACATTGAAAAGCGATTCAAGCTGTTTCCAAACTAAATCCAGCCCTGCCTCTTATACATATATTTATGTGCTTCAGCATGCAGTATATCTATGTATGTGTTGGCCTTTGGCAGCAATTTGGCGTTGTCTAGTTAAGCTACCGGGTGGATTGTTGCCAATTTAAGCCGCTTACGATTGTACAGCACTCCAAACACACAAACACTCACCCACATAGTATAAACTTAATAGTTATATGTATGCATATGTATGTATATATATTGTAGCGCACATTTTGGCAATGGAGCCAAAAGTATTCGTAAGCAATTTGAGACGACTTTGCGCCGCACCATGCTAGCGTGACATGCCGGTGGGTGTGGTTGCTGCAGCTCGAAATGCAAGCAGTAGCGAAGAGGTTATCGAATTCATTTAGCACACCCACTAAATATGCGAAGACTTAAGACGGGTGTGGGGTGTTGTGAAATGGGTATAAATATAGCTGTGCACTTTTTGTAGTCGAGTAGAATTACTGCGGTTGAATGGAAGTATCGGTTGCTTGTTTCAGAACATACATACATACATGGATACCCAGTGAGAATTTAATGCATGTTGTGTTGGTTTATGTTCTATGAATGGTCGGAACAGCAGACCCTTTACAAATATAAGAAATGAGAAGGTTTTGAGAATTTATTATTTTTAAAGGTTTTGAGAATTTATTATTTTTAAAGGTTTTGAGAATTTATTATTTTTAATTTTGTACCTTTTTAAACAAAATTTTCAAAGTCTAACAAATCTGTATAACAAAATAGTCAGTATTCCCATTTCTGAACAACTACATAGTCATTAAGAAAATTGTCACTATTCTGAAATACATTTTATCATTTCTGAAATTCAAATGACCATTCTGAAGTACATGTTATATCTTCTGACATTCAATTGACTATTCTGAAATACATTTTACAATTTCTGAAATATAACTCTTTATTTTGAAATACATTTTATGATTTCTAAAGTATTACTCATTATTCTGAAATACATTTTATGGTTTCTGAAATTCAATTGACTATTCTGAAATACATTTTACAATTTCTGAAATATAACTCATTATCCTGAAATAAAATTTATGATTTCCGAAATTCAATTGAGTACCTATTTTGAAATTAATTTTACAATTTCCAAAGAACACTTTATGCTTTCTGAAGTACACTAAGAAAAGGTGTAGAACTAGTTTCTCTATGGAGTTTTATCAAAATTTTCGCTGTGGTTAAATTACCTCCATAGAAACAATTATTTAAGTAAATGTGTGTTTGTTTGAATATTTCCATTTAACTGCATTTTTGTTGTACTTGTATTATGGCTTCGGTACCAACGCCAATGTTGCAAGGCTCAGCTGTAGCACTTTTTTTTTCGTTGAACGCAACATGCATGAAAGCTAATATTTATTTTTATTTTTATTTCAAAATTTTTGTCAGCAAATATTCTCCCATCGCTCGTGCTTTTGTCCTTTTTATTTATTTTCGTGTGCATGTTCTGCACGTGCTAATGCAAACCAATTTCGTTTAAAAATAAACTTGAAACGAAAATTCATTTACCACCATAAATACCATTAAATACCATTTTGACATTTACAAAAGAGTATTCAATTGCGGGGTTTCCATTGCTGAAAGCAGGGAAATGCATTTTAAATACTATGAAAAGCGATATAGAATAGGGCGAAATGAGCGTTGAATGGATTTATAACGAAAAACAAAAGGAAGATAATTTTGTAAAATTTTCGTATTTCATTACACAAAAGACTGGATATATAGCCTATGGCCCGGGGTGTGAGGTATGCAGTTTTGAGAAGTGCAAAGGTTGTATGAGTGATAAGTAGGATGGACTACATCACGCAAGGTAACTGTAAACAAGTAATGCATCAACTTTAAATTTTCCTTGGAAGGTTAAGTGTACGTTCGAAGTCTAAAGAATTCGACTAATCCAAAGCTGCTCTTTTTTGAAAAATTTTATTACAGCTTGCTTACTTCGATTTTTGGTAGACCCGAAGCTGCAACTTTCTAAACTTATGAAAAGCTCCTCAGAAAAAGCTCAAGCCTATCCCGCCATTAGAGAAAAAAGTTGGCATCATATTCACAAAAATGGTATTGCCTAAACTATTTAAGCGATATAAGCCATAACCATTTTTCTTTGGTTTATTTCATTCTATCTATGCTATCGTAATTCTCAATCAGCTTATGAAATATTTTATAGACAACGTCTAAATATACACATTTTTTGTTCATATTTGATCTTATCATGAATTTCATGTGAACAAAATATTCCTGAAAATTTATTGTTTTGCTATTAAAATTTCTTGGGAATTTAAGAGCACAATCTCACAAATCGTCAGAAGAACCTTCATATTGAAGTTCATCGTATCTGGTATTGTCAACTTCCAAGGTTCTGCTTAATAATGGGACGAATAGACTTAAAGAAAATTAACAACATCATTTTGTACATTAATTTTATTGAATTTCAAAGCGAAATAATGGTATTACATATTCAATAATAAAGCACAAACTCACATATTTACCAATAATTTTTGTTGCAAATTTTTCCATTTATCCCACCCATGCGCATGCGTAACAAATTGCTGTCGTTTAATCTACAGCCCGCAATATCCGGTGCTTGTGTTGTTGTATCCATAACAGAAATATCAAATGCTCACTCACTGTCATCCAGTTCTGCATTGAGTATGTATAATTTACTCGCTCTCTTGCTGAATTCAGAATATTAATTTTTGTTTCCATTGAGGTATAAATAAAACCAGACCTGTTAAACTTCATTAATAATTGGTAAGGCGGGTTCTTTGATTGGTAAAGGTAATGATTATTTTAATTTCAAGAAAAGTTCATTAGTTATTGATTGCGATTAAAAAATGAAAAAGGAATCACGACTTTTACGATTACTAAATTAAATAAAAAAAGATGATCAAAAATACTCCAAACATTTTTTTTTTACTTTTGATTATTTTAAAATCGTGAAAAATTATGATTTATTTTTAAGTTTTTAATTGTTCGCAAAATAATAGTCAGAAATTGAATGTAATGGTAATTAATCATTAAATGGATTATCGGTAAAATAATCAATCAAATCATTAGTAATCATTATTTAACAGGTCTGAATAAAACTAGTTCGATTAATCGATTTCACAACCTCGACGAAAAAATTTTGACAACTCAGCGAAATTTTTAATTAATTTATTAATTGACTTGGACATTAAATTGATTGGGCTACGAAACTTAATACTCAAAAATTTTCCAGAAATTAAAAAAAAAGTTACAGATTTTGAGTACGTTTTTTTAAGTTTAATTAATTTTTTTAAATTGTTTAAACTTTGCAATTTCTTTTTATGTAAATTCTGTTACAAACTTCGCTATATTCTTAATCAAAAAAAAAAAAAAATACTTTTTACTTATATTTATGACAAGAAGAAAAATTCTGGAAAAGCTGTAAACATTTGTATTAAGTTTTACTATGATTTCTAGTCTAGTGTTTTTTTTTTGCTGACCACAATTGCTAAATCATTGTTTCAAAAAAGTAACTACTCTTAATTTTTCCGAAAATTAAATTCCCTATTTAAATATTTGGTATCAAAATTTTGTCAGACTCATCAATCTTTGAGCAACGGTATATTTTGTAATTTAGAAAACCCAATAGACTATATAAATATAGATTATTCAAGTAAATTTAATGCTGAATGGGAATCCACTATCAGAACTTCCAAAAAAAAAACAATACCTATTTTTTTCACTGCTATTATATTGAACATAGCTGTACATATCTCTGGCTATTTATTTCATTGCCATGATCAATTTCCATGCTGTGTTACATTTGCCTTTGCTGTTATTGTTGTTATATTCCCACTGATTCCATTGAATTGATGCATGCTCTGGCAATTCGATGCTTACATCCTAAGGGTCAGAAATATTGTTGTTGTTGTTTGTTATGTCATCAATCCTGTTTGCCTTCATTTAGTAACTGCATTTTTTTTTTTGTTTTTGCATTTTTCGATTTTCGCTTACCTGATGAAAAATCGTTTTGTTATTTTCTGAATCATTGACATGCAAAACGGTTGCAATTTGCTGATAGCAAAACTCATGGAACTTTTTGGTAGACAACTGCAAGCGAATTTTGTTGATTTGAAAATTTGTACCATGACAGCTATAGACGAGTTTGAATGTAAATGGTATTTTATTTGCAATTAAAAAGTGGAACTATAGCAGCATTTTATATTCCAGAGTGGGCTCATCGAAGTGGAAGAGAAATCCGACGGAATTGTGAAACTAAACAGTTTACGCGAAACTGAGTGGACTGCCTTGGACAAATGCAAGAAAATACCAAATGAAATGTTATTTTAAAAAAGTTCAAAAAGTTTTGAAAATGTTAAAAAAATCTAAACAGTATTTATAGAAATTCAAATATTTTAAATGAGAAAGCCGAAAGTGTAGTTTCATAGCCCATCAAATAGTAATGAAGTAAGAATTTTAAGTTTAGAAAATAATTTGGAATTTTCTGAATTCTTTGCTGAATTCAGATTCCATTCTAGTCCATATGAAAATAAATGTGCTATACATTTTAAATGGAGAAAAATACCATGAACAACAAAAACACTAAAAACTCAATTCAATTACACTATGAAGTTATGAATCGAATCTATGAAGTTGAATCAAAATTTTAGAATTTTCTGAAATTGTTGTAGACCAAAAGAATTACTTCAACTCGGTTGCATAATTGCTTAACTCACTTTATGATATTAAGATTTTCTGCTGTAGATTTAGTGCATATTACTTGTTTACTACCAGCTAATTATCGCTAATTATCTTATGTTTTCTATATCCATTTTATACTCAAAAAATCTGTTTTGGTGCGCTAAGCTTGCGAATAATTTACTTAGCGAATTTGAATGTAACATACCAAATACATACATTGGACTGGGCAGAAAGAATACATATATTTATTATAATCTTTTATTTTTTTTCTATAGCAATTTTTGAGTTTCTAATACATTCCTAAATTACAAAATAAGTCAAAGATTGGTAAGTCTGACGAAAATTTTCATTTCTAATATTTTTGAAGAGAATTTAATTTTCTAAAAAATTAAGTGTAGCTAAATTTTTGAATACAATGATATGACAATTGTGGTCAGCAAAAGAAAAACTAGACTTGAAATCATAACAAAACCTCATTAAAAAAGGTTGAAACTTAACAGAATATTTTTTTTAAATTCTAAAAATATGTAAACATGTATAATCAAAAAAAAATTTTTTTGGCACTGTCTAATATAGTAAAAATGTACATACATACATATGACACATTTTAACTACATAAATACATGCATAAGTCTATAAATTATAAGAACGACATAAGTCATTGCTTCAAATTTAAATGAAAAAAAAAACACCAATATGATACGGCTGTAATCTTTGGGAATCGAGTTGCAATAATCTAGTAATAAAAAATCGACCTTTTACATACTAAAACGTCACAAACGATTGATTTACTTATTAACGAAATACTCCAGACGTGAAATAAACCAAAACTTCCCGATTCTTCAAAGACTGCCAAAGTGAGAGAACACTTAATTTTCATAAGTAAAACGATGCTGTAATGCAACAAAAAAAAAGTGTTTATTGGAAATTAATATCGGCTGTTGGAAAGAGATCGGAAAGTTAGTCTATGATGACGTCGCAAAATTTACCTCAAAAACTGTCAAAACATTATTAGCAGCCTCGGAAGTTGAGCGGGCGTTGAACTTTATTCTTTGTTATATCTCAAGCTTCTTTTTGCAACTCATTCTTAAAAGATTGTCGCTTAGTATTCTAATATATCGAAAGTACGTTTGTATGCGTGTCTATGTTAAACAAGGAAATCAAACGTTCAAAAACGAATGATGAGTTCACCCGTTTTAAGTTGTGTATACATATATACCGACACATTGTCTAGCTTTTATGAGCTTTGTACTATGCATAAAAACAACCATATAGATAAACGACTATATGTACCCTATAGTAAATATTGCTTGTTTAAATCTAAAACAGAACTATCTCAGTAAAAGGTGGCACAGGTTCTCCCAAAGTACATGATGTACTTCCATTAGCTGAGAATTATATTAGAGAAGCTATGAAGTTTCTATCGTAGATAAGATGGTTTGTTCTAAGTAGACTTAAGCTTTTTAGTTAGAAGTATGACTGAAGTAAAAAGAAAACTTGAGCATAGCAATCCATTAGCACCAGTTGGAAGCTGGTCGTGATTTATTTCGTGAAAAACCTTTGTCTTGTATTTCTATCTCCCACATTTACTGTGGGGTACATTGCAAGCTCCCACTTAAGCTGCGAAATAATTGCGGAAATGCTAAACGCGCGTTGACAAAATATTAAATTACAAAAAGTTGTGTGTTTGTTTGTACATATGTATGTAAGTAAAGTACGCTATAATTCGCTAATGGCGCTTCAAATGGTGGACGGTACTATAATCGAAATGAGAATTAAAGTATCAGGTGTTTAGTGCGCATAGAAAAAAAAATGTTCAAGTAAATAAGAGGATAGGGTTTGAAAAACTCTGAACATTGAACTGGTATGCTGTACGCCTGGTTGAACAAGACTAAGAAAACATAAAAACAAACATTTATTTTTTACTTACATTACAATTTATTTTAACTACCTTTCTATTAAATTACGAATGGTATGCCAAGTAACATCAGACTGATTCTGCAACATTCATACAAAATTGGTTCCTTCGAACTACCAAATTTATGTGTTTTTATCTAATTTAATTTAGTTTTATTTTATTTGATTTTATTTTATTTAATTTAATTTAGTTTTTTATTTTATTTTATTTTATTTTAATTTATGGTATTTTATTTTATTTAGTTTTTTTAATTTTATTTTATTTTATTTTTTTTAATTTTATTTTATTTTATTTTATTATATTTTATTTTATTTTATTTTATTTTATTTTATTTTATTTTATTTTATTTTATTTTATTTTATTTTATTTTATTTTATTTTATTTTATTTTATTTTATTTTATTTTATTTTATTTTATTTTATTTTATTTTATTTTATGTAAATTTGAAACTTTTTGAGCTCAAGACCTTTTTATCAGAATAAAATAAAATACAATTTTCATTTGTTTTTATTTTTATTTTAATATAAAACGATATTTCGATCACAGTCTGTGATCATCATCAGGCACTGTAAACAGACAAAATAGTTAACACTTAAACATTTAAAACATCATACATACTACTTACTCAACTCAATGTATTTTATCGACTAACAATAACCCGCCAAATATTTTAGAGTTAGAGCAAAGAAATATAAGGCAAAGAATATAAACAATAAACAATGTGTATATTCTTTGCCTTATATTCTTTGCCTTATATTTCTTTGCTCTAACTCTAAAATATTTGGCGGGTTATTGTTAGTCGATAAAATACATTGAGTTGAGTAAGTAGTATGTATGATGTTTTAAATGTTTAAGTGTTAACTATTTTGTCTGTTTACAGTGCCTGATGATGATCACAGACTGTGATCGAAATATCGTTTTATATTAAAATGAAAATAAAAACAAATGAAAATTGTATTTTATTTTATTCTGATAAAAAGGTCTTGAGCTCAAAAAGTTTCAAATTTACATATAATATCGAAGACCAATAAATAACCAAAAATTATTTTATTTTATTTTATTTTATTTTATTTTATTTTTTTTAATTTAATTTTATTTTATTTTATTATATTTTATTTTATTTTATTTTATTTTATTTTATTTTATTTTATTTTATTTTATTTTATTTTATTTTATTTTATTTTATTTTAATTTATTTTATTTTATTTTATTTTATTTTATTTAATTTTATTTAATTTTTTTTTTAATTTTATTTTATTATTTATTTTTCAATGAATTTACTCATACATTTTTTACGATGTGAATTTTAAAGTCAATGCAAACTCTTTGGTTTTTTCTTTGGTACTGATACGCTTTTTGAAATGACAATGAATGCCGATTTACATCTAAAGTAGAGTTCTCAATAAATATAAAGTTAGTAAAATGTTCACATTTTTAGAAATTCCCTTTTTTAATATGTTTCTACTTGATTATTTCCAATACTTAAAAAATTATCTAGCATAGTTTTATAATATAAAAAGTTTCTATGTATGGTTTTGTATTCTTATAAAAATAATTCTAAAATATTTTTTTTCTATACTTTCAGGTAATTAAATTATGCAATTACTTTGTGCTATTTTCTTAAGAATTGGGTATGTAAGAGATTGCTAATTACTTACGTCTGTTATTTAAAAAGAATTTAAAAACCTTTGGAAAATGCAACATATTCTTATCAATTATCAGAAAAGATTGCTGCTAATTGGCTGTTTTCGACATGAAGTTGAGTATTTCAAATAAACAAATTACATAGCAAACATATTTGAAAAGCAACAGAAAATTTCCATTGACATAAAATAATGAATTATAAATTAAAAATACCGTGAATATGTATGTATATACATTAGGCTGTTGCTTATTTTTAAATTATTCTTAGCTTATAAGATTTATTAATGACTTTTATACTCGGCATGCAATATTTGTGTTACCAAAATGCCAGCCTGAAGAAAATTTGAAGTCACTAAGTTTTTGTGGAAAATTTAAATTGTTTTATTGCATTTCGCCTTTGCAGTTTGGAAGTAAAAAAAAAAATAGAAATAAAAAATTAACCCTAGTAATGATAGACCACTAGAAAATAATATTAAGGCCTGAAAATTTTTGTGAAGTTTTTTTTGGTAATTTTTTAAAATTTATATTTAAAACTAAACAAATTTTTTTTTTGAATCAGTCTAACATGCATCTCGTATACACTAAATATATATATGTATATTTAAATCTACATGTATACGATTATATATGCAATATATATGTATGTTGTTGATTTAACAAAACATTTCGCCTTCCACTGATTCACTAACAAGTTTGTATACGGCAATATGTAAATCACATGTTTACTTGTATACTTCTCTCTACTCAACTCAAGACCTCTTATAGAATTTGTTCTTTTAAGTGCTACTCGCATAAATCTCCATAGCAGTTTGGTCGATTCGCATCAAAAATAAAGTTGTCATATACGAACTACTATACAAATAAAATCGAAAACTTTTTGTCGCATCTCGTTATCTTGCATTTTCATCGAATAGAAGCACAAAAAGCCAACACAAAAACTGACAGCTAAAGATTCACATTAGCGCTAACTTTTTGTGATAAACTCGAATTGACCTTAAATCGATCGATTGATTTGAATATGTTTTTCTTTTTGTTGTTATTGCTGCTACATGCTAAAAGCGGGGCAAAGCTTTTTAATCCACTTGTAAGTATGTATGTATATAGTAAGATAGTGCTACTTATGCGATGATAAATATATACCAGTAAACGTTTTTAAAATCTGAAAAATTAGCTTGTAAAGTTTGAACTATTTAGAAAGTCCTTAGTTTTGATGAAGAAAATGTTAAAAATCGAATGGAGTAGAAACAAATTTTTTTTTTTTTTGAAAACTTTGATATATTTTTCAAATGTTTGTTGGTATATAAATAGCAAAGAAGAGAAAAAACAAAGAAAAGAAGTAAGCTTCAAGTATTAGTACCTACATACATTCTATGCTGAAGTTTAAAAAAACTTAGGTAGGTTATCAAAATCGATTAGTCGATTAATTGCTTGAAAACAGTGTGTGTTCGAATAGTGTTAATCTATTAATATTTCATAAATTTTTTTAATCACTTTAATTTTAACAATCCGATTCTTTTTAAAATTCTGTTTCCCTTTTCTTTCAATCTTTTTTATTTTAAAAATCCAATTCTATTTAAAATTATTTGTTTTTTTAATTTTTCGAACCTCTTTAATCTGAAAAACCAAATTCAATTTTAAATTATTTTTCCTTGTTTTCCGCAATTTTACAATTTTTTGAATCTTTTTCAATTAAAAAATCCCTTTGAATTTTAAATTATTTTTTCTTATATAGAAAAAACGCAGTGGAAAAATTCTAAATTCTTTTGTTGTATTAGAATTTGCTGACCTACAAAAATCTTCGAATTGAAATATATAAAAAATTTGTGTAAAATTTCAATAAAGTTATATAACTTTGTATTCTAAACTTTCTGCACTTGTATTTGTTTAAGTAAATATGTACTCATATGCACGATAGCATCTGTCTTTATTTTCAAAGATAATAGCATTTGCATTTGAAACTAAATCGCTTCACATTGGCATCGCGTCGATTGGCGACTGAAAGCAACTGATGGTATTTAATTCCTTTGCGAATTGAATATAAAATGAGCTGTTGTTAGAATGTTCGATTCTGTTTGATTTACTTTAAACACTAGCTAACATATAGGAATTTTAGTATTCAAAATAGAAGTGGAGACTAAATGAAGAAGCTTGTTGGACTGATAGCTTTTAAAGTTTTATTTTCGCCTATACCGGAGTTAAATAAATAAAATAAAATAAATAATAAGTAGTAATTTTTTTCCAGTTCGGGATCTTTGCTGGACAAAATAGTGGTTTTGGTGCGACTATTTATCTCTTTCTATCAAATTCTAGGATAGCTTTAGAGATTATGTTTGACATTTTTCAGGACTATTTTGAAGTTGCTTTAGATAACATTCAGGCACTTTTACAGTCATTTTAAATAATTTCCTTGATTATTTTCGGGGATTTTCCGGATCAGTTCGCCATTGTTTTCGGGATTTTTTTGGAACTACTTCGGGACATTTTGGGGGTAGCTTGAAGTCCAAAAATAATCACTAAAGCAACTTTCGCAAAGGGTATTGAAAAAATCCAAAAATTTTTCCTAAAACTGTTCCGAAATTACCCCGAAATGAACCAAGTAGTCCCCAAGTAGTAGCGAAGGCTAAGCGGAGGATCACAGTATTTCAAAATATACAAAGGTGCCTTATCTTAGCTGAAAATATATTTCATTTTAATTTAGATACTTAGGGCATTTCTGAAAATCATTTAAAATTAGGGTGTTCTTGAAAAAATATCTGAGATAGGACGTTTTTAAAAAATATTTCATTATTAAATTTTTTGTTTGGTGCAATTTTTATGAGAGAAAAGGTTAAGATTATTCCTTTTTTAAATAAAATTAAATTTATAGGGTAAGATGGCAAATGTTTTAAAGTGCAAATTTCTGTTGGGATCGTTACTTTTTTAAAAATAGTTATTTGGTTTTAGAATCTCATAGATTTATTTTTGATAGTTTTTTAATATTGAGTTTAAAATTGTTACCAACCTTATTCACATCGTCGGCTGAGTGGTTATTCGAATATATTTTTAACAAACGCCTTTTTTTAAATTTCAAAATTCGATTAAATTTATTTCAAAAAATTTTGAAGCAGTGTTTTTTCAAACAATTTCTTTCAACCAACTACCTAGATAGCGCTACAACAACAACAACATAGGGCGTTTTTTTTTAATATTTTGAAAGAGAACGAACTTCTAAATACTCAGTAGTCGGTATGTGTAAATAGTTCCAAGCATTTTTGGCTTTACTTTAGTGTCCTATCGTTGTTGGGAAAATAGATTTTAAGGCAACTTTTTGCAAAATATCCCATAGTGCGGCGAGGCGAAGAAATATTGCTCATTCATAATAATATAAATGTCATGCAAATTAATTTTGCTTTAAAAGCATCGACAAACACGTCACTCATCATTTAATTTTTGAGCATACCCACATACAAACAAACAACGTACATATGTATGTAGCATGTGTGTAAATATTTTGCCGAATTTTTAATTTTGCCCACCGTTTGACTTCAACTTAAAAAATCCCCTCTTTTTTTATTCGATTAGCTTTATTATGCTCATTTATATTAGTGACTGACAGCAACAAATATGTACAATAGATACATACATACATTTACATATTATAGTGGCATGTTTCATAGTCCTTCCGGTTGAATTTGTTGTTGTTGTTGTTGCTGAGTCAACAGTTGAAGAAATTGTATATTCATTTGGACACGCGCGTTCATTCATTGTTTTTTGTTGTTTTCCTTAAGTGACATAAATACTCACTTACCTACCTACCTACCTCGGTATGGATGTATGTAAATTTTTATATTTGTTTTTTATTGTTTTTATAATTGAAGCACGTGCGTTACTCGCGGCTTATTTTTGTAGCATGGCCGCATAATACTTTACATAAATTTCTTTCAAATGCTTAAGGCAGGCAGCGAGCCGCGCAGCAATTTAACCCCCCAACCATTCAACTTTAACTTTTTCTCTTTTGTTGTACAGTTGTAGGCAAGGAAATAGAGGCACCCCCTGACAATTTGAGTTAAGAATATTCGCGAGTGATTCTGCTTCAATGGCTGCCACTGTACATGACACTACATTGGAACTTTGGTAGTTGCTTTTAGCGGTTTTTTTTTGACTTGCACATCTTTTCTCTTACATTTATGTATATAAAAATTTTGCATATAGTGCATTTCATAATTATAGCACACTCAAAATTTAGTATATTAATTTATAAACAGTGACTCATAGTGGAAATGAGTCTTCTAAAATATATATGAATCAGCGTTTCCATACATTTGTGGTCATTTTTGGGCTAATAGCATCCAAAATATTCATTTCTAAAATTTGCGTTTGTCTGTCTGTATGTTTGCGCGCGTATCACACAAAAACTGTTGAATAGAATTAAATGAAGCTTTGACTGTTTAACCACTAGATATCTAATATAAAATTTAAAATGGCGCTTATTGCAATAACTCGACCGTTTTTTGAGCTATCGCCGAATATGTTGACTATGGTGATCCAAAATAGTTAAGTACAATATGGGTATCAAGCAAAAAGTGCTACCATAAGTGATGTTATTATAAACCATACCTCAACTGATATAAGATCAGAGAAAGCAGTGAAGTATAGTTCATATCAAAAATCCTGGAAGAGAACCAGCTACTCAATCTTTGTGTACTGGATTTCATTGCCTCTGCGTATTTCATGGAACATTTAAAAACAACTCCACAGATTATTCAACAACAAAACCAGTTAGAGGGGGTAGGCGTTTTCTTAAGAACCAGCAAAAATTATTTGTTGTGAGTACTCTGATATCTACTGAATCTTTTTATGCAGCATATCGGCATATAGTCGTACCATCCTTATCGCCCAACACTGTTATACGCAAAGTAGCTTACATACATGACGCCTGCGGCTAACTACCCTTTACCACTGCGTACTCACATATGCAAATGTGTACTTTTCTTTATTCTACTTGCTTTTCTTTGAATACTCTGATGCTGTTGGCATTTTTTTTTCAATTCTAGCCTCCTGCCCATATTCTTCTTGAAAAGAGTTCTGCCTCTTTTTATAGAGCGATTTTGCTTTAAAATTTCAATATACGCTAAGGCTTGATTTCATTTACAATATTTATAGTACAACCGATGAGGAGAGGTGTGTCTGGTGGCCCAAATTCGCTAGAAGTTCTCGTATTTATTTTTTGGAGTAGGATTTGCTAGGTGACTAAGAAAATATCGTTTGGCCTTAAGTCAAGAAAACCGAGTAATTACTAAGAGAATTTTTTGTCTAGAGATAGATCGTTTTTTGGAAAAATAAGTTTTGAAAGAAAATACTGAATTTTGCTCATTAATTCATTTAAGTGTTTTCAGCTTCAATGTGCACATTGATTTACATATTTTTATTATCCGAATATGCAAATGGATTGAGAATATGTTATTCGAGTGAAAATATTTAGTTACCTTTAGAAAAATCGAGAAAAAAATCAAAAAAACCAAAATTATTTGAATGAAATCGAATATTCTAATTTATTGTTCCGTGCAGAACTACTTAACGGTATTTACGGTACCTGATTTCCCGTTATTAGTTCCGAGATTAGGGTTTTCACTAGTTTTCAACATATTAGCTTGATAAAACTGAAGGAATTATTTGAGAAACTTTTTCACTATGAAGCTTTGAAAATAGCTTTATATAACTTTGGAAATAATTTTTATCTCCAGAACATATTCTTATGTTGTTGTTGTAAACTATACAAAGTAGCTTCAGAAAGAAAGTCGAACTTCGAAAAAAAGTAGCTCACTTCATACCCCATAGATTTTACATTTAAATAAAAAAAAATCGAGTTTTCTACTCAGGGCTCGTAGAAAGGCTCTTGTTACTTTAAACACTCATTAAAGCGGTCAGCAACTCTTCCAGTACCTTTAAAATGTATTGGATTTTTTCAAATTTCTTTTGGTAGCTTTGGCCAATTGCAAATTTGGTATTATTTTACATTTTCTTTTGCATGAAACATGGAGAAGGTAAAAAGATAGAGAACGCTGCTTATATGTATGTACGTCAATAATGCATGTGTATGTGTGAATGAGTGGGTGGCCGTGAGCAAACAAACACACATTGAAGTTGCTTGTAGGTATTATAGAAAGCAATGGAAAAAAAAACAGAAAAAATTATAGCAACAAAGCACAACATGTAAAATAGCGTATGAAATTGCAGTCAAAGCAGAATTGCTTGAATTTCAAATTACCCATGGGCCAATGAACGTTTACGTTTATGTTTAAAATAGCCTTGCATACGCGCATACATACATACAAATCGCCCACCCGCCCAGCCAACAATCAATTTGTGTGTGTGTGTGTATGTATTTGCTCATATGTGTTTGGGTGTGCACATTTTACCGTCTCATACATGCCGAACTGGCACTACATTTTAAGCACAAATACCCGGTTTAGTTGAGCATTATTGGTGTAAGATAGGATTAACTGTAAATTGTCGTTCCTTTTAGTTGCATACATTTTGGCGCAAAAGCCTTACAAGCCAAATTGGTAAGTATCTACCATTTTAGCTAAGGTACAGTTAGTAATGAGAGTGTGTGTGTGAATGTGTATACATATTTACTTGTACGATCTAGAAACTGATTTTCATTAAATTGCCAGTTGCCACATGGTTGTTAAGTTCTTAGTGGTAATTTTGAAAATTGAATTCTTTAGAGAATATATGTATAAAGTGTTCAAAAGCAAAAGCAAATGGTGCACGATATTTGAATTAACTTTTGAAGACAAGCAAGATTACGGTGGAGAAAATTGGTTTAATGAAAATCCGTTGCTACTTAAGAAGCTTCGTATCAAACGATTCCAATGTAAATTGATGTTGCGAAGATGGGGAGACTAGTTGAAGGCAACGAATAGACAACGATGATGCCAGAAGATGAAAAGGAAGAGAAGAAGAGACTACGTATGTAGGAATCAAACAAAATTTATATGAAAAGATGAAAGAGACGAATAGTCAGAAAAACAATAAATGCTGAATAATATAAAGAACAAGAAAACAAAAAGAAGTAATTGAAATACGAATCAAGAGATATAATAAAGAAAAATCATGACGAAGAAGAAGAAGATGAAACTCCAGGAAGATTAGAAAGTATATAACCAAGAAGCAAAGAAGGCAGGAAGATGAGATGGCGCCTTGGAATAAATAGAATAAACACCGGTAGCTGGAAGAAATAACGAGGAAGGATAAAAAATATGAATAGCTGGAAGGAACTAGGGCGAGAAAAAGAAGGAGGTGAAGGAATATAGTGCTTAAATCAAGGAAAAGCATACTCAGAAAATAAGGAAGTAGGACAAATAACGAAAGGAATGAAGGAATGTCAAAGAATATATTAAAAACAAATAAAAGGATTAGTAGGAAAAAACAACTAAAAATAGAATGTAAAAAAACAATAACTAAGGTAAAAAAAAAAAATATTAAGGAAATGAAAAGTTAGAACGAGGAAGGAATTAATAAAGAAACAGACAAAGGAATGAGTAATAGAAAGTAAAAACAAACTAACAGGAATACAATAAGGAAGACAAAAATTTATCCTGTCGAAAAATCAGCAAAACAAAATAAGTCAAGACAAAAATTATTTAAGTTCGGCAAAGTGAAAAAATTTAAAGGAATAATAAATAAAAATAAAACTATGAAGACTAAAAAAATTAAAATTATGGGAAGGAATGGGATAGTAGTCAAAGAAGGTTTTCTCTCGAAAAAGACGAAAATAGTATATCTGTGAATTATCAGCGAATAAGCAACTAGAAACTGGAATAAGAAACAAAGAAAAAGAGGAGAATATAATGGGGAAACAAACAATGACGTTCGGGCCTAGGAATGTAAATTAAAACAAAAGGCAGAATAAAGGAAACTCAAATCACAATAATATAAAGAAAGAAATAAAGAAACAGAACATTAGCTGAAAGGCCAAACGTGTGCTAAGAAATAACTAATGTGTGAAAAAACCAACAAAAAAAATAAGATAAAAAAATAAAACAAAATAAAATAAAATAAAATAAAATAAAATAAAATAAAATAAATGAGATGGCACGATATTATCACAACAAAAGTACTACTACATCACCACCATGACAACTAACTGTAATTTATGTTTTATTAGAACTAAAGAGTTCGCAGATAAGCTAAAATGGTTTACATAAAAAAAAAATTAATTGCCCGTTTTCAATTTAAATTATATAAAAGCAGATTTCCGGTAAGCAATTTATTTGTTAGTAGACGTACAAATACAAATACATTTCTACCTAAAACACACATTCGCCCATACTCAAAAACTTCTGCTAAAGGCAAAACAGCCAATTCAACAAAAACTTCAAAAAAGGAGTAATAAAATAAAAATACGATTTCCGGTCTGTTTTATCAGCCCATCTAGAAAAATTCATCTACCTGCATTTGTTCGCAGTACAAGTTCTTGCAATGCTTTGCCCTTTGATGACGAACACAGTTGGCAGCCTGATTTTTGGTGACAGAACTTCAAATAGAAAGCAGACGACCGTTAGCTTGTTTGAATGGCGAACGTGCAGAGTTGATGAATTGTTGAAGTGGTTGGTGTGCGAGGGAGTACTAGGAAATGGCATTCATTTTATATGTGAGTAAGCAGTTCACATATCACATTTTCAAAGAGCTCTAATCAAGAAAGCGAAGAATGAGTGTAGGTAACAGAGAGTTTAGTTGGAAGTGAAAATGATTATACCAATTCTCTTTTGTAACCTCAATCACTTTTGAAAAATAAATTAACTGTTGTCTTGATGTTAGCTGATGGCTTGTTTTAACTTTTTACTTTTGCAATGGTTGCGGATTATTGTGGTCATTCAACTCTTCCTAATGCGATAAGTAGTTGAATTAAAATAATAGAAATAGCGGGAATGTAATACATAGAAAAATGTATGTATGTGAAAAGATGTTTAAGAGTAGCGAGAAGAAGATAGTGTCTGAGGAAGGCAAACTATGAATAACATGGGAGAAATGTAGTATTGAACTACGGTCAGCAAGGACTGAAAACAGCTTCAAAGAAGAAAAAACATAAACAATGAAAAATAAAAAAATAAAAGTCGAAGATATTAAAAAAATTAAAAAAAGTCGATACAATGCAAAAATTGTTTTCTCAATTTGAAAGTAAAAAGGCAAGAAGAGACAGGAAAGATCGAAAGCTAAGATAAAATAGGAGGAATAAAAATATTTTGATCGGTAAAGAAGGAAAGAAAGTAAAAGCTCTAAAAGTTCAAGGGATAAGAAAGACGGAAGTTAAAATGGCCTTCGGCGGAAAAAAGTTAAGAAGAGAAATACGAAAAAACGATCAGAAAAGTGTGTAGCTACCATACAAGCGAAAAAGAAATCAAGTGATACAAGAAGAATGGGAAATTAAGAACAACAAAAGTGGAAAATAAGGAGAGAGCAATTATATTTAATAAAAAAGTAACAGAGAGAAACTAAAAATAAATGAAAAGTGATCACAACGAAGTCTTTAATTCAAGGGACAGACATAATAAGAAAATAAAAATAATTAAGGAAAATATGAAGAAGGGAATTGTTACAAAAATTGTTTGAAAAAATGGAAAAAGACATTGAAAGCAAAATAACCGCAAAATTACAAAAAGGTGAAATCTGGAAGTGAATAGATAGCAGAAAATATAAAAACAAAAATTTAACACACAAATAAGTAAATAATGAAAACAAACAGAAAAAATTAAAAGATAAAAATGGTGAAATTAAAGCAAAGACTAAAGTGGATAGAGTATCTAGTTGAAAAAAAGAGAAAGCAAAAGTTGAAGAAAGAATAAAAAAACAGCAGGACAAATCGAGAAAGAAAATAAAAAGGCCAAAGGGAAGAATATAAATGAAGAGGAAGATAGGTGAAATAGAACAATAGAAGATACACTTAAAATGTGCAGGAAATTGGCAAATCGAACGGAACAAGGTGAAAACTAAGAAATTGAGGTATGCTAATAGAACTAAATAGAACAAAAGTTATGAAAAGAATGATGGGAGAGGAAAAAAAAATGGATAATGCAGTTGAAGCGTGCCAATGAAGGAAGAAAGATAATGCTATAAAAAATCAGAAAACGAAAAGGAAAACAACAAACAATTTTGAAGTAATGATCATGAAAAGAAAAAAGGGAAAGGGAAAGCAAAAACTATATTTACCAAGCTATTCAGTTAAAGATCTGCTTTGCGACGTTTTCTATATTCAACGTAAAATTTTGGAAACAACCCTTATAATCAGCTATACTACACCCGTTTGCACCATTACTGTTGTTGTATAGGTACTCTAATTCATAGGAGCGCAAGGTAAACAACTCTTCAAGGCTATCCTATATTGTACGATATTGCTTTGTTGTTCTTGATGTCTTCGTTTTGCGCTTGTCTTGACAGTCTTGAAAACGAGGTAGAAAATTGAAAATGTGTTTACTTAGCGTAGGGGAAAACAGAATGAAATGAGCAACGATTGACACGAAAGTAATTCAATACGCTAAACTGAGGGGATGAAATATTTTAAACGGATTGAAGTATTTGGCACAAAATGATCTACTGAAGGAATGAAAATATATGCTGTGTTGACTGAGGTTGAGTTGAAAGTTGTGGACTTAACATTTGATTTAGACTTTGGGGCTGGGAACCACGGATTGTGTTTGATGATTTCGGAAAAATAAGAAAGCGATTCTTAGAACTGATAATTTTTTTTTGGAAGTTCTGTTAAAGAAGAATACCACGTCATGGAAATACGAGGGGGAGAAAATAACCTTGGAAAATTAACGTGGCGAGTAAACGAACAGAAGGTCTTAATATGGGTAAAGCGCTTAATTCTTAATAATTAATTTGCACAATTTCCTGTTCGCTAGCACATCAATCGCCAAAAGTTATATTTCAACATCTTCAACCTTCCCCTCTTCACCTCATCATCCGCAAGCGCACATTACAACAACTACAAAGTAGATATTTTTATAGTCTTAATTTTATAATAAAAAAATTCTAACTTACACATTTTCATAAAAATATGCGCATAACTAATACTTCTTAGTAAAAACTGCTGCTCCTTCAGTTGTACTTTATTGCCATGGAATGTGAAAATTAGCAATGTGCCATAACAAGTAAAATTGGAATTTTCGTTAGATGTCTGCAGCAATCTTGCTCTATTTTTGGTTGCATATTTTACTTCTTGTTGCATTTCTAACTTTACTAGAAATTGCCAGCATAACAGACGATACATTATATATGTAGTTAGTTATGTTTATTAAGTGGCCAGTGGTGTGCTTGCACTTAAGCAATGTAGCTCTAAATGAATTGTGGCCATTTGGCAATGCGGCAATTAAATTGACTCGAACTGTCGCAGGCATTGCGCAAGAAAGGCTTATGGAAAATTGTAGTTGGATATACATATTTAAAGGAAGCACATATTTTATACATAGTATTATTTTTTTGTTGTTTTAATTTTCTTTTACATGCTTGCTTACTTTTTTAATAGGTATTTTTTGAATTTTAATTGCCTTAACTTAATTGCTTTGTAGCACAGTAGAAGGACTAAAGGCAATATTTGTTTTTGTTATACTGTTTATGTGTTGTGGAATTACAGTTATTTGATTTATATTGAAGCTAAACATAGGTTTTGAACTGTTTTTGTGAAATTTGTATACGTTAAATTTATCGAAGAAAATCTTTAGTGGTTTCTTTCTAACCCTTTTCTGGTTCTCTTCTACTATCTTATTCAATCAAATATTGCTCAATTAACACATCATCTCATCGTGCACAGAGTTGCGCTTATAGCTAGTTTGGCTGGCCACAAAGATTTTGTAAATTTGCTTAGATACATAGCTTGACATTTTCATATAATGCTTGCATGCTCGTACCACAGTCTTAACTTTGAAATGCTCGGCTCTGCTCGCTTGCCAACTACATTGCTTTTATGTAAATCAACTCACTTAGCCCTTCGTAACTATGCAGCTAACAATATATAAATACATATATATGTATAATGCATCTATGTATAAATATATAAACATGTGGTCCTTCATTGAATCAAAGCAACACATTGTTGCTATTCTTATGTTATGACTTAAGACCAGTAGCTGTTTGTGGACGCTAAAATATTGATTGCCATGCTTTGACTATTTAATGATCAGCTGGTTTGCAGGCGATGACGTTCAACAGACGGACAACGACAGTCAGCAGTTTACTTAAATAAATGTGCACAAGTATTTTTGAACTTGGTTGGGGCTGGTCTCCATTAGGTTGCTTGACAAGTATATTGTGTTATGTGCTTGGTGCAACTGCCCGGCGGTAAAGTCAACTAGTGGCAGCTGACAACTAAACCGAATACTAAACATAACTATTCAAAAAAGTAATTAAAAAAAAATTTATTTAAAAAAAAAATATTAAAAAATTTTTTTGGAAAAGTTAACAAAATAAACAATGGTTTTTTGATTTGAAAAAAATAAAAACAACAAAAAAGAAAAAAAAAATTAAAGAAAAAATTTGTTTTGAAAAATAAAAAACTAAAAAGAATTTTATAAAAAAATTAAAAAAAAAAAATTGCTCTGTTATTAGTAGTTTATATTATTATGTAAGCTTTTTTAAAAATAAAAATAAGACCTTTTTTTGCAATTCAATTTCGTATGAGAAACTGGCGGTTAATGATTAGCATTAAAAAAAAAAATAAAAATAAAGTTTTTTTGTTACTTAATTTAAAAAAAATAAAAACAACAAAAATTAAAAACAAACAAAAAAATTTGTTTTGAAAAATAAAAAATAAAAAAAGTTAAAAAAAAAATTGATTTGTTATTAGTTTGTATAGCAATTTATATTATTATGTAAGCTCTTTTTAATAAATTGCAATTCAATTTCGTATGAGAAACTGGCTGTTAATGATTAGAACTGAAAAAAAAAATTTTTGTTACTAAATTAAAAAAAAAATAAAAAATAAAAAATAAAAAAAAAATAAAAAATAAAATAAAAAAAATAAAAAATTAAAAAAAAAAAAATTAAAAATTACAAAAAAAATAAAAAAATAAAAAAAAAAAAAGAGAACAAACAAACAAAAGGGAATTAATTGAAGTGGAGATAAGTGCATTGTGACGTCACAGGGCATCATTGCTTAGTGTTGGAATTTTCTAACAGCGGCTTTGGTGCAGACACGAGTTCGAATCCGTGTCCGAAAAGGGATCTGATGATGAGCCTGGAAACTCTGAAACATGTAATCCTATCCATCGCTGTTGATTTTTCCTTTGTAATTTTTCTCCAATTATCAATTTTTCCCAAAAAACTGACAATTAAATTCATTTCGAATTATTGTTTATTTGGTCTCGAGCTTGCAAAAACTTACAAATATGTAAACAAAATAGACCGCAAAAATCCAACAACAAAATAAATTGAAACCATAGCACGGGTTTACGTACATATGTAAATATGTACAAACAACAAGACCAACACACATCATAACATATAGGCTGCATGTCTTAAGAAATTTTGTGTATACAGTTGGCAAGAACAAACAAACAAAAGGGAATTAATTGAAGTGGAGATAAGTGCATTGTGACGTCACAGGGCATCATTGCTTAGTGTTGGAATTTTCTAACAGCGGCTTTGGTGCAGACACGAGTTCGAATCCGTGTCCGAAAAGGGATCTGATGATGAGCCTGGAAACTCTGAAACATGTAATCCTATCCATCGCTGTTGATTTTTCCTTTGTAATTTTTCTCCAATTATCAATTTTTCCCAAAAAACTGACAATTAAATTCATTTCGAATTATTGTTTATTTGGTCTCGAGCTTGCAAAAACTTACAAATATGAAAAAAAAAAAAATTTAAAAAAAAAAAATTAAAAATTGAAAATTAAAAAAAAATAAAAAAAAATTTGTTTTACATTTAAATTTCTTTCGTGCAACTGCTGAAATGCTTGTTTGGCTGGGTTTAGTTTTTTAATTTGTATTTTTTTTCATTTTATTGACGCAAATGTATTTAAAAGTAAAAAAAATTAAAAATTTATTTTTTAATCTAATCTAAAATTGCAAGTAGAAAATAGAATGCTTGACTTAGCGTTCTCGATTTTGCTTGCCATGCCATCATAGCAATCAGTTTGCACTCAAGATAATCACTTACTGCGAAATTTTGAGTTATCTTAAACATTTTGCAAAACAATCTATTATTGGAATAAAATAATAAAATTACCTTAAAATCTTTATATAAATGTCAGCGCTCGCTTACTGATAACCTTCGTCGTATGTTTGCAACTACGCTCTACTGAAATTAATTCCTCTAGAAGTTAGAATTCTTGAAATGTGTCACTTCTCAGAATAGTTCAAATATTAGTCAAAAATTCCAGTTGCCTTTTTAGTCATTATATGACCAGTCTGGTGTTTACCTACAGCGCATATTCAACTTTCTACTGGGCTACTTGGTTGCCTCCATGATTTTGCCGGCTGTCTTGTATAGCGTTGTTATTTTACAAGTCCCGATCTTTGGGTCGAGCATACTATGTACGTATGGGTGTATGTATGTACATATGTACATATCTATTCTACAATTAATGAAAGAGTATAGTTGTTGCCATTGACGTAAAATGCAAAATGACTGGAAGCAAGCGCATATTAAAATTGTTTATTATACATAAATAAAATTGTAGAATATACATACATACATATATTAAAAAAGGCAAGAAAAACGTAGAGGAATTGAAAACAATAACCAGACATTGTTGCATGTGACGCCAATACACTGTGAGAAAATGTTTACTTTGGGGGGAGACTGATTTATAGCTTCTTGAATATTTAAAAAAGAAATTGTAGTTTTTCCTTTTTTGAAAAGTTTGTTGAGTATTTTTTTATATTTTCCGCCTGCCAACTCAAATATTTCTTCGATCCCATGAACGAAAATTAATGATGTCAATTAATAAAATTACAAAAAAAAATACCAAAATTTGTTTTTAAATTTAAAACAACTGTTTCATACAGATCTCGTGGCTTAAATTTGATTTTATATTGTGACTGATGGCTTGTCTTCTTTTAATTTATTTTAAGACCATTTTTTCTCCAACAATAGAAATAATGAAGCATATGCAAAAATATACAATATAATATGTTTAGTTGGCAACGCTAGTTGGTAACCCTGCCTAAAAATATTTGGGTTGTACTTCGTAATTACGTGTGGGTGGCAGCTCTATAAAGCACCAATACTTCAAAATTTAATATGAAGCGTATTACCATGTTATAAAGTTCATACAATTAGTTCAAGGCGATTTCGACTTAAAGAAAATATACTGAAAAAAGTAATAATAATAATATTAGGTGGCAACCCTACCAGTTAAATCGACCTAAAACTGTTTTGTTGAAATACAACTTAAAATAACTTTAATTTGCTACCCATACTGGCATATCACATTTATTTAAGAAAAAATCAAAAAGATGGCAACCCTATACAAGCATACTAAGTGGACTAGCCAAACTCACTGAGATTCAGCAATGAATCGGGCTTAAGTTAGTCAGTCACCATACATGAGCTCGTTTCAATTAATTCCATATAAAAATGACTTCTTTCAATATTTTACAATTCATTTGTAATTTCTGCTTTTGATATCTTTCTTTCGATGCTGTCCATATGAGGTTGGTGGCTCTTTCTATAGCTGAACATAGACTCATTTCCTGTTTACACACAGCTCATATACAAAGAACTCAACTGTATTGGCTACAATAATAAGAATCCAATTCAAAAGTGAATATGAAAAATGCCACATTATTGCAAAGGAAGTGAAGTACATTTGATTGCTACTACTTTGAAATTTTATAGCGCGTGGCATCGACACATTTGCAATGAACGTAGTCTGTGGCTTTTGCGTTATTCCCCCCACCCCAAAAGGAAACAAGTAGCAAAGTCAAATGCGCACACATGGAGAATGTAGAAAGATGATGGTCGAAAGAGTTTCTCGAAAAATAAATGAATTAAAAAGAAAGAAATAATGTTAAATGAAATAAAGAGGGGAATATTAAAAATCAAAGAAACAAAAATGAAGAAAAAAATTAAAACGAAAAATATAAATTTAAAGATGAAAAACGTCAAAGTAAAGAGTAGAAAGAAAGATGAAATATTATGAAAAATAAATTAAAATAAAAATGAACTGCTGTAGAAAGAGTTCAAACCCTAAATAAAAAATTGAAACTCATTGATGCTCCGTAAATTTGCATAATGACGGATAGAGTCGTGTGCGCCTCCAATGCCAAAGACTTGCACACATGTTCGAATGCTGTGGAAGTTCAACGCAGCTCAAAGCAGGGTCGTCTGTTGTACAAGGTTCCAACATAAACGAATACATTAGACCATACCAAATTAATCACGCCGTTAATGTATGCGGAAATAGATCCAACTTCGGCACGTGCGAACCTTAATAGCGTAGAAGAAAAAAGAGGAAACACTTATTTGAACCTATGTGATGAAACCCAATCCCTGTGTATACCAGTATCTCGAAGATGTGCAACACAAAGACGAAGAGTGCTTGAAAAGCCGGAATCAAGACTTAAGCAGCAAATTGTCCCACGACTTCTTCAGAAAGAACAAAATTAACTAACTATACTAACTATAACCTCATGTACATATGTATCTCCGTGACCCAAACCGAGCATACGACTGCCAGTCCATTTCAATTGATGGTTGCGCATTTTCTGTCAATTGATTGTCACAATCTACCGCATGGGCCTATAATTTAAGTCTTGCAATTGAAAAAAAATATAAGCTCCATCTCAAGCTGTTGGCAATGGTAAAAGAAAAATATTAAAAAACAACAAGGAATCGCTTTTGATTGACTCATGTCACAATGACCGTCTTCTGTAGTAGCGCGCAATGCTACTGAGATAATTTGTATTGAAATGAGCTGACTGTTTGCTTTTCTTAATATTGTCTTTTCGCTTTCCCCTTCCCCCAAAGTTCGAATTGACGCGTGACACTCACATGCTCGTATTTGTATATTTACTGTTCACCTCTCATTCTCAATTTCGAAATTTTTCAAATATTGCATTTTGCCCCATTTCGTTTCATTTGTCTGCCAATTCATTTGCCATATGCATATGTTGCCATTTTGCCGTGAAAATACTGTGAAACTGTAATGTCAGGGTAGGGTATAATAAAGTACAACAACAATAAAAAGAAAACAAAAAAAAAGAACAACGAAATAAGCATGTTTTCCACAAGCAGCACTTGCATATGACATGAATATTGCATGACAAAATGAGTTTCGCTAAGTCCAGAGAAGAAACATTACTTTTGTGTGGTGTGTGTGTGTGTGTGTGTGTAATGAAGGGATGGAGTATATGCATGACGAAGACGACAGGACACAATAGACTTGGGTATACTTATGTACTTACACATGGATATATGTACATATAAGAGACACTATGCAACATACTCAGAGTTATTTTTGGGGAAAAACAACTTTGGCAAATTAAGAATGATCGGAAATATTTAAAAAAACTTGCCAAAGTGCAAAACTTTTTAAAACTAATTGAGTTATGAAAATTAATTGAGCTATTTTACATCGTGAGAAATATCTCTTTCACAGCTATGACGTATAGTTGCCACCTAATCTTATTTTGATACATTTTTTTGTTTTTCAATTATCTCCAAAAAAAAAAAACTAATCGTTTCTAATAAACTTCTGAATATATGTAGGTAGTGACCTATATACATTTAAAAAATTGGCAACTATGTGAATTTTACAACAAATAAGATATGCTAATACCAATACTGAAGGTTGCCATCTTCTCCTAATATTCTTTCTTTCATTTCAATAAAATTTTGCAAATAGGCAAAATCGTACGTCTAATTCTCTACTTTTTGAGCATTGCCACTTTTGTATTTTTATAGGGCTGCCACCTTTTGAAACAAAAAATACAAACAGAATTCATTAATGCTTCCCTTTTTGAGAGTTGCCACTTATTTCTTTACAGGGTTACCAACTTTTAAAAAAAATTTCTAACTAAACTTAATTTACGTAGTATTTCAAGAAAAAAATGCCCGATAGAGTTACCATTTAAGGTTGCCACCATATAGTTTTTTTTCACATCTGCTATTAATTCCAAAACAACTTGATCTATTTGGTTTAAATTTGGAAAATTAGGTTTTTTCATTTTCATCATTTATTATTTTTTGTCTCATGAGGCGTTGAATATTAAAGCGCGCCAGCCATCTCATTCCCATCTTTGGGATTAAAGTCGCTATACTGTGGTCACATCTGTGTACACCAAAGGCAGCTCTTCCCCAAATTTCTTTCGATAGTCTCAGTAGGTTACACGGTATGATTTTCTCTTGAATAATCTAAGGGCCATTTGATTTTCCTTGGGGACTGTCCATGATCCCGCGCCATGCATTCAGATATGATGAAAAGAGTTATAGAGCCTACGTATTCGGCCTAACCATCCAACATGTTACACAGTGTTATGAGTGCGCGCACATACATAAATAGCGTTGCACGGAAGCACAATCGATGACACAACGACAGTGCAGTCAAGCAGTCAACCAAACAGACAGACAAGAATCTTATGGACTCACGAGTACAAAGATTGCCATTCATTGAAGCCAAAAAAAAGAAGCAAATTACACAAAAGAAGGAAGACAGCGAGGCAGCCCAATATCCTAGCAATTCAAGCGACAGCAGGCAGCAAGCACTAAAGTAGGCGTCATTCAGTCGACATCAATTTCGCATATAACTTCAAAAAGTGTGCAAATATGTTGCAAAATTTAGTTGGTAGTT
The DNA here is from genome assembly GCA_951509765.1 of Sphenella marginata. Lineage (NCBI taxonomy): Eukaryota > Metazoa > Arthropoda > Insecta > Diptera > Tephritidae > Sphenella > Sphenella marginata. The sequence goes on from OX608083.1 coordinate 15,891,808, forward strand.
GTTGTATGATATGATGCGCTTGCGTGTGTATGTGTGTGTGTGTGTGTTGGTCATGTTCTACACTTGTTTGTTTTTACTTCATATCTGATTTTCAGCCTTTCAGTTCCTTCACACTTTGGCTTCTTGTCTCGCTTACGGCATACATCCCATCAATTTACTTGGTGTCTATTCTATTTTACTTCTAAGCAGCTCCGGCTTGTGCAGCTTGTATTGCATGCGCAATGGGTGTCGATGTTATGGATTTAGGCTGTGTGTATTTTTTTTTGCTCTTCTACTTCCTATGTTGTAATGCCAAATGTTGCATGCAAAATATGTGCAACATGCGGCATGTGGCATGATATGAGTCTCTTGTTGCTACTGTTGCTCGGATTGTGTATTTTTTCTTGTTTCGAATCTCATATTATCTCAGTTGCGTATGGCACGTGATAGTTATGATAGTTGTAGCAGATTTGATAGGTTAGATGTGGGATAGAGGAATAATATGAAATGGTGGAAGAGCAAATCAAGTTCAGTAAGATTTACTTTGCTTCACTTTTTCTGACCAGAAGAGCAGCGGTTCGAGTGGTAAAAAAGTACAGAAAATAGTTTTTATTCCATATTTTTTTTTAATCAAATTTCTAGGAAATCTTTTAATCAAAGTTTCTGAAAGGTATGACTATTTGAATTCCGAGGGCAGATTGCGGCCTCAGAACTACTCCGGGAGTGTGCTTTATTTCCAAAACAATACCCGTTATCAAGACCCTGTGTTGGAGTGACTTTAATTTGTTTAAAAAACATTTTATAATTCATGCCACTAAAAAAAAGCATTACATTTTTATTTTGACTTCATATCGCTACCAAAGTAATACATTTTTCTGTTTAATAATCATTTTATTCGTTACGCTTATTATAGGGTTAAATTAGTGATTTTAGAGATTAATCAACTATTCGAATACAACTGTAATTAGTAATTAATCACAGATAATCAATATTAAATAATCATAACTAAGTATGAGCTTCAATAAACAAATATTGATTATTTTAGTTGTAATCTTATTAATTTCTCTATACAAAAAAGCGATTAATCAGTGAATCCATTAATTAATCAATCAAATAATGCCAATTATAATTTGTTTAATTAATTAATCAACTAATTAAATGATTAATCACTTTAATACCATTTTTCTTATTTAAACAAGTTTGTTAAAAAAATAAAAATTTATTAGTTCAGCTCAGCTTAAACTAGATTTGATTTTTTATTTTTTTTCTGCGGTCATCATGAATTTTCGCCAACATAAGAACAAAAAATTTTTTTATTAGAAAGCGCTCGATATTTTTTTCGGCACCTTTATTCAGTTTTTTCAAAAATCGGAATTTGAACAAAAGATTGCCATTAAAATGTATTGCATATAGGTGACACTAAAATGTCAACAATTAAAAAAATTAATAAAAGAAAAAATATTTTTAAATGCTGTAGATAGCTTGGCTTCCTAATTTGACCGTAACTATTCGAGTAAAAATAATTTTTCTGAAAACCAAAACCGTTTGGAACCACTGCAGCGTTTAAAAATGTGTTCGATTTGGTTCTAGAAAAATTATTCGGTTTTAACTGGTTACATTTTCGGTTGCACTCCTTGCTTTTGCATTTATTTATTTTGTTCTTCACTTAATACCCTTATAGCTCTGAGGGAAAAATAAACGAAGAAAAATATGTTTTTAATTAAAATATTCCAAATATTATCCATTGGCATAGAAGCCTTCAGGCAAGTATTTTCGCCAATGCAGCACACATTTTTATTTGCCAGTTCTTGCTAGCTTCTTTTGCGCTTTCTCAAATAATACAAGTTGTTATTATTAAACATCTAAGCCTGAAGGTTTTAATGTTATTGCTTGTACTGGAATTAGAAATTTTCGCTGCTTGACAGAATTGTGTAATATGCGCCAAGAGTACTAACAAAGAGCACGCACTTAGCATTACATAGCAAATACAAGAACTACATGACTGCCTAAGCGCCTACATAAAATCACAAACTCATGTTTTCATCTATGTATGCTTGTATGTGTGTCTTTACTTGAACTTTGTTAAGAGTAAGAAACAAAAAAAAAAGTGAAAAGCTCAGCGTAGGAACGTGGCGTAGCAAAATATTATTGCATAAGAAAAATTACTTTTCTTTTTCTTCCTAGTTCCTTTTTATTAAAACAAAGCTACATTTGCTATCTTGTTAAGCGCGTCCTTACAACGTGTACTTGTTGTACTTTTGCTTGTACTTTTCCAGCGCACACACCCAGCCACGTACATAAATGCATAGCTACACATTTGAAGGTTTCATGTTGTCTACTTAAAGGCGTTTGGTGCAAACTGCCACAACAACCTTAAACTAAAATTAGTTTTTCCACACTAAAGGCAGCGAAATTTTTTATTTTTTTAATTTTTTTGTTTTTTTTTTTTTGTTGTAGAAAAGTAGAAAAAACAAAAGTTTTTGAGAAGCTATAAATTGCATGCCATGTACTCAGGCTGTTGCATAACTTTAGGCGTTTCGACGCGTTATGTAAATACTTAAACAATGTAAATAAATAGATTCAGTAAATTGCACCAAAAGTAAGAAACAATAAAAGGCTAAAGGCACGGGACTGTGGTATGTAGAAAGTGAAAACGATATAGCCAGTTTGTTACTTTTAATAGAAAAAGTTTTATATTCGCTAACACTTGGGTTGTGCAAGAGATTTCAATGTAATAAGTGGGATGGTGAATATATAATCGATAGTTACATACTTCAATCGATTATCATTTTTAATTATCGATTTATTTTGATTAATCTTATTACGTAAGAACTTTGATTTGTAATGAATAAATTTTTTTGTGTGACAAGGATGAAAAAGTGCATAAAACCATGTTCATACTACAGCTGAAAACGCATAATTTCGTATAAATAATTTCGCCTCAATCTGGCTACTAGTAAAATATTAGGTAGCACTAAAGTTTTATGGTAATTATTTAGGAATTGGGGAAAAGGATGTAAAAAATAAGGAGAAAGAGAAGAAATAAGTTAAAAAGAAAAGCCCGAGTGATAGATAGTAGAATTGAAATAGGTGGGCCAATAAAAAGAAAGCGAGAGATTAAGTGGTTTTTTCCATTGTTGTTTATATATTTAACATTCAAATTGACTTGAAAGCTAAAAAATTAAAAAAAAAAATTTGATTAAATGTAATATTTATGAAAAAATTTAAAAATTAAAAAAAAAAACAAACAAAAAATACCCTTTCGAAAATTTCACAATGTTTTTGACAGTTTAAAAAATTAAAAAAAAAAAATTTGGTAAAATTTAATACTTTTAAAAAATTTTTTTATATTTTTTAAATATTTTTGCCATTATTGCTTTTACATTTCACATTTAAATTGACTTGAAAGTTAAAGAAATGTAAAAAAATAAAAACAATTTTTCAACAATAAAAATTTTTGAAAAAACTTTAAAAACACCCTTTCGAAAATTGCTTAACATTTTTGAAAACAATTTAAAAATTTTGAAAAAACAAAAAACACCCTTTTGAAAATTTCCCGATGTTTTCAAAAGTTTAAAAACTGTAAAAAAAGATTTGGTCAGATTTAATATTTTTGAAAATTTTTTTAATATTTCAAATATGTTTTCCATTTTTGTTTTTAAATATTACATTCAAATTGACTTGAAAGTTTAAAAATTGTTAAAAGAAATTTGGTTAAATTTAATATTTCAGAAAAAATTAAAAAAAAACACCCTTTTGAAAATTTCACGATGTTTTTGAAAGTATAAAATAATTGGTAAAATAAAATTTTTTTGTGAAAAATTTATATATTTTAAATATTTTTTCCATTATTGCTTTTATATTTCACATTCAAATTGATTAAGAAAATGTAAAAAAAATATTGTAAAAAATTAATATTTTTGAAAAAAGTTTGAAAAAAAGTTTTGAAAAAACAAAAAACACACTTCTGAAAATTTCACGAAGTTTTTAGATGTATGTATCAGAGGTATACATTTTTTTTTTAAATTAAAAAATTTCAATATTTAAATTGAAAAAAAAGTAGATTATTTTTTTTGTGCCTCTAAGTATCACCTTTAAAAGCGCCTTTTTAAAAATAGAAAAATTTCTGAAATTTAATATTAATGGTATTCATATAATCGTAGAAGTTTACGAAGTGTGTATTTTTATAAGTTTACACACCCCGTTACATGAACGCACCTGTAAATAGCCTCGGAAAGTTGTCAGTCAGCGATGGTTAGATGTGTTCACTAAACGCAAAATGAGTAATAACTTTACAAAAAAAACATATAAAATTATAGAAATTGTTCAAATTTATTTTATTTTACCTCTTCCATATTTTTATTTTTCTTTTGGCGGCTGACAGCTGATTCAATGAGTTTGAGCATTTACGCACCGAAATCAGTTGATAAATTTACGAAGTTTGCGTAAACTTCTTTCCATACAAATTTTGACAGTTCATTTACGCACTTCGTAAATTTACGCGTTTATGAGCTTTACACGCTGTATACACGATTACATGAATACCATTATTGAAAAAAAAAGAAAATAAAATGTTTAAATTATTTTTTTTTGTGCCTCACTTTTAAAAAGGCAAAAGCTTATTTTCTTAACTTCAATAGTTTCTCGAAACTTTGAAAAAAGAACAAAAGAGAAAGAATTTTTTAATTTTGAATTTGTATAATTTTCCAAAAAAAATTTGTTAATTTTTTTTCTTCAGCAGAACTTCGGCTTGCCATCTTATGAAAATTTTATTTGTTATCTTTAGAAAATTTTATCAAAATCGCAAAGTGTCTATTCCAATCTTGTGGCGATTTGGCATTTAAATTAATATTCCTTGCATTTTTAACAAAACAAAAATATATGAATACGGTATCAAAAGCCTTTTTATAAACAAAATTCAACACAGCACATATCCAATTACATAAGCTATAACCACGTGGCGGTGAAAAAGAAGCAAATAAAAAACTCAGCAAATGTTGTGAAATTAAATTCTTGAACATGAACGCCAAACGCAATTGAATGTTGTCGAGCTAGGCCGTGCTGAGCTGAGCTGTCTCTGTGGCACACTTTGCTAGTAACTATACACCTGACTGCTCACGTACCAGCAAGCCTATATATGTAGGATTACAGTTTGTTGTTGTGTAATTGTTGTTGTTGGTGTTGTAATTGTTATCTTACTTTTGCGCTATACATGCACACATACATACATACCCACCAGGAATTTTCGTTAGGTCCTACTTGTGTTATTCATTCCAGCATGCATGATTTTGTTAGGTTCATCGCAGGTGCTGCTAAAATGTGTTAGCTGGTCATGACATTTTTGAGTATCTCATTTTTCACCTTACTATAGCAGCTTAAAGTAGGAGAAGCCGAAGTTATCAGATGACAAAGTAAGGCTGTGAGCAGCTACGAATTCAGCATCTTTAGGAATATGTCGGATACAAAAGCAGTAACAAATATGATTGCGAAAAATACCGCTACAAAAATATAATTTTGCTGATTTTTTTAAACCTGATTTCAGTGATAAAAAGGGTCGTAAGCGCTAATGTTATAAAAAAAATTACGCGTGTTGTCAGAGCTACTGACGAGTACGTGAAACTGGCAGCTGTGAAGTGAGGTCTGCTGCTATTTTCAGGTATGAAGGAGTTATATACTGAGCTGGTTCGTATACTCACTATCTTACCTTCCTTCCACCTAACGTATGTATCATAACAACCAAATGAAAAAGGCAGCTATGTTAGCATGTACGCACGATTATTTCCGAACGATCACTCTTCATTCCTTTTTGTACTATACAAAGTCATTCATGCGAAGGCGGCCATCGCCGTGCGTTAGTCATGGGGAAAAGTCATGGAAGTTGTTATGCTCCGCTGGTGAAGAGTAAGGCTGAAAGTATTCATGATTTCCACCTTCGGTGGCCTACTGGGTACATATGTATACTTGCCCTCGCCTTTCGTGCCTTTGCTATTCTATTCGTTGTTCACTCTTTTTTAGATCCTTTGACTTTACACTTGAACAGTTGAGCGCTTCGTTTCGTTCTGAACGCGCCACTAACGGTCCAATTTCTATGCCTTAGCGCTCCAACTCACCCGCATGAGAGATCAGTTAATATTTGTGTATGTGTGAGTGCATACTTTTGCATGTGTGTGTGCACACATATACTCGTATAGCGCAAATGGTAATGTGTGAAGGCTTCTGTCGTCTTAGTCGTTATATGGCCAACTTTGTAGTCACTATGTCGCTTTGCCGTTAAACACCGCTTACTTTGTGCTTGAGCCTTGGGCATTTGTTGTTGTTGTTGGCTTTAATGCTCCAATTGTTGTCTATTTCGTTTGTGCTTTTTTCTTCTTTCACTTTTGTCTTTAATTTTCCTCATAGGAAACGTTGTTATCTTGACAATATTACGGTTAGTATTTTCATTAATTTTGGGCATTTGCGTTTTTGTTTTTTTTTTTTTTTTGTGGGACCGCTGACTAAATTGAACTTTGAAGAAATAACCATATCATCGCTTTCTTGAAAGAAACGTGAACTGGAATTAAATTTAAAAATTATTTTATTCTTCTTTAAATCGCCCTTAACTGCTAAATGGTTTGCTTTTCAAATCTTAGTTGCTTCAATGAAATTAAAGGAATCTGAACAGTTTCACTGGACTATGGGTTTGAATAAACCTTTTTTCACTCCACAGCAGAGGAAGAAATATAACTCGGCTGAGATGGAAAAAACAATTGGAGCTTAACTTGGCCTCACGCAGTTTTTTCAATTGACGTCCTTTACAGCTTAAAACTGGCTGGCGTGCTTTCATACGCAGTGGCCAAAGTCGTCGAGGCAATTAAATGCTTGAATTAATTTTCGAAAAAAAAAAACGCCAGTACAAAAAATATATGGCCATAATAGCATTTGCAGGAAGTCAATATTGTTATAGTTAAACAAACATTTACAACGATCATCTGCTATCAACTGAGGGAAATTTCAAATAAAAAAAATAAAAAATTCATGGAATAATAGCTGCCCAACTCCTTTTGGAGTAAAGGAAGTTGGGCCTAAATTCAAGCGAATAAAAAAATTCTTTCAGCTAAAGAGTAGGCCGATCAAATGCGAAAAGCATATTAAAACTGAATAGCGTACGAACTTAAAACCTCTACACTATTTATCAGCACTGTGCATACGTCAGCCAATGCTCTAACAGGTTTTACATAAAATAACAAAAGTGAGAATATGATTGACAGTAAATGAAAACAAAAGCGAATATGTAAGCTTAACAAAAAGCATACAAACATTAACAACAACAACAACAACAACAACAAGAAAAAAACAACAACGACAAGTGTGGGTGTAAAGAAAAATTGCATTGTATATGCCAAAAATACTGTTATGATACAAAAACATATGCATTTACTGGCAAAAGTCGATGAAAATATCAGCATTCCCTTTTGATTTCACACATACATACACACACATATGTATGTACCTATGTTAATTCCTCTCACGCTATCTGACGAAAAATTAATTTTGTTCATGAATAAAAATTCAGTTGCTATACAATTGCAGGTGACATGCAACAGCAGCGTTGTAGTCATCATCATTCGACGACTAACCAATGCAATGCCAGGTAGAATGGGGTTGCGTATACGACATGGCATGTCGCCTTTGGCTGATAAGCAAAGGTTATACGTACAGGTGCTAGAGCACTCTCCCACGCTATCACTCGTAAAAGGCTTTTCAGCATCCTTTTGTTTTCATGGCATTGCTGTTGTAAATTTTTTATCTGCGTATTTGATTGTTATTTCGTCGCACGCTTTTGTTGTCTTTCAAAGATAGATTTAAGTTGCCTTGAGTTGTGCTCTATCGCTGGACAAGAAAGTTGAAAGACATTCCCGAATCCCTGTTAATATGTGTGTGACAGTATCGCATCCAGGATTTTGCAAAGGGAGGGGCAGATAGAATTTTTCTATGAAATTTCGAGGTCACATTTTATTCGCAGCTCCTGAAAAATATGACTTTTTGGATTCCGAAGAGGGAGAGGAAGGGGAAGGAAGGATAAGACCATTTCTCTTATCAAAGCGTTGCCACAAAAATGTTTTTATAGGGTTGCCAATTTTTTGCAAATTTTAAAAACTGAATGATATATAGCAATATTGGTATCAAACGAAAGGTATTTTGAGTCGTATTTAAAAAAAAAAAATATTTCCAAGTAGAGTTTTCACACAGGGTTGCCATCTGACCTTACTACATTTATTTTTATTAAAATTTTTTGAATCAATATTTGAACAAAAGTATTATTCCACATTTCCTGCTCTCTAACCAAAGCGTTGCTAATAGAATGGTTTTACAGGGTTGCAACCTAATTCAAATTCAAATAAAAAAAATTTTTTAAAAACTGAATGATATTTAGTAATATATCAAACGCAGGAGATTTTGCATCGTATTTCTGAAAAACTTTTCCAAGTAAGGGTTTCGCCTAGGGTTGCCATCTAGCCTAATACATATTTTTGCCGTCTTTGCTATTATATCGAAAACGACTTGACATGTTTCTATCAATGTTTGAAGATAGGTAACATGCTACGCTGGAAGCTCTCCATTTTAAGTAATATGTTTTGACAGGGTTGCCACCTACTTGAAATTGAACGACATTGTGGTAATATTTCAGTTGAAATAACTATGATTTGATGTGCGACCTAGGGTTACCACCTGATGAAATATAAATCTGTATTCTCAACTTTATATTAACTATCTTAAAAGGTTTGAAAAATATTTTGAAATATTTGAAAACCGAAGGGATTTATTGTCCATATGATTTGAGCTTAAGAATGTGCTATACATTTTAAGTCTTAAATTTATTTAATTTTAATTTTTTCCAGTAATCAAAATAAATATTTTTTGTTCATTACATGGAGAAGGATGTGTTGAAAAAATTGTAAAAACTTCCAGTCTGCTGGTCACTTTTCTTTCGATTTATTTGATCCATTTCGTAGCTCACCTAGTATCAGAATGCAGTACTAAAGGCCTACGCAGCATTAAGGCTTTAACTATCCACATCAATAACGGTGTCATTACTTTACCTTTCTTTAACCTTTTTGGGTTTCTTCTGCCATAAATAATCCCAAATATGCAGAGACTGTTCCTGAATGTGAATGACCCTTGGTACTTTTTGTTTGGATACCAAAACAAAATTTTAACTTCTGCCACATTTTAAATAGAGAAAGGAATATACAGACTTGCCTTTAAAATATTGACAACAAAAATGACGGCATAGAATCCAACATCATCCAGTTGGCACTAACGAGACATGATGCAGCACATTCCAGCATACAATAGTTGGAAATATGGGCTAGTGTGGCAAAAATATAGAAACCCAGCTGCAATAGATTTTGCACAATTATATTATAAAAAAGTATTTGCTTTTGTGATTCGTTGTTTGTTTGTTCCATTTTTTTCAGTTGGTAGCGCTTTAATATATTCCAAAGCACAAAGCCTAAGCCCAATGTTTACAAGCTACCAAAGCAAGATAGTTGGGTTCAGATATTGACTCTTATTTTTGTATAGTCTTTAACATAGTTGCAAACCAGTTAGTAAACGTAGAGCTTTGGTACAGTCTCTGGAACCACTCAAGAAAGCTAGAACCTCTAAACCACCCGTTCCTGCAGTTTTCAAATTTTCAATTATTTACTTTCTCTCGATTTACTGAATTTTAATTTCAAATTGTTTGAGTTGGGAACTTTTCGGTTTCAAAACGGTACAGTTCGAATTGTTATACAAAAGTGATGTTTTAGAGACGACGTCATCTCCCAAAACTGGTTTGTCGTCCTGGTATTAAATATACTATTTCACGTTCAGTTTTAGCCAAACAACTGCGAGTCTGTATATTTTCTTCTTTCCAATGTTTTGCCGCTGCGCACTCGTTCTCACAGCATCATGCTTTTGTACATGGAGTCATTCAACATCACCATCATCATGATATCAGTTTGTTCCACATTTTATAGGAAATTCCCTACGCCTATTCATTTTTATTTTTGTGTATTTAAATATGTTTCAGTAGTTTTATTCTGTCTCTCCGTTGACTGAATGCACCTTCATTTGATTTTGATTTATTTCACTTCTGTTTATTTCACTTTTGGGCTTGTGCCCTCTATTCCTTTAGCTTTTTATCTGCATGCACGGCTATCGACTTGCATTCACTTTTTGCTTGTAGTTTCTTCTTTTCTTATTTTTTTTATATTCATAAATATTTTTTCTTTTCCTTCCTGTCTGTCACTTTTAGTTTAACTTTTTATCTCTCAGTGTTGTCCCATTTGTTTGTCTGTTAGCTCGTCTGTTAGCTTGCATGTCAGACGCATGCAAAATTCTCCTTGGGGCGAGAAAAGAGCGGAAAATTGTTAAGTAAATGATGACAACACTCGCAATGTTTTGCCCATTTGCACACTGTTAACCGAAATTCAGCTTCGAAATATAAAAAGTCATATGTATATGAAGCTATATTTTTAATGTTTTCCTGTAGTTTGGTTATGATTACTGTTGCAATTATTGTTGTAAGTGTCATTGACTGAAAAATGTTGTTCGAAGATTACTACTCGTATATTGCTCCAATAACTGTGTTCAGCAATGCTTGAAATTATTTACTTAATCGCAAATTCTGCCCTTTATGTATTCTTCATCATTAAGTTTAATATTGAACATTGACGGGTTTAAACATTTTGAAGCATTTGTGGTTGGATTTGAGGCAAATCAAATAAAATGGAATAGAATAGCAAAATATAAAATAAAACAAAATAAAATAAAATAAAATAAAATAAATAAAATAAAATAAAATAAAATGAAATAAAATAAAATAAAATAAAATAAAATGAAATGAAATAAAAAAAATAATAATAATAATAAAAAAATAAAATAAAATAAAATAAAATAAAATAAAATAAATGAAATAAAATAAAATAAAATAAAATAAAATAAATAAAATAAAAATAAAATAAATAAAATTAATAAAATAAAATAAAATAAAATAAAATAAAACGAAATAAAATAAAATAAAATAAAATAAAATAAAATGAAATTAAATAAAAAAAAAATAATAATAATAAAAAAATAAAATAAAATAAAATAAAATAAAATAAAATAAAATAAAATAAATGAAATGAAATGAAATAAATAAAATTAATAAAATAAAATAAAATAAATAAAATAAAACGAAATAAAATAAAATAAAATAAAATAAATGAAATTAAATAAAAAAAAATAATAATAATAAAAAAATAAAATAAAATAAAATAAAATAAATAAAATAAAATAAAATAAATGAAATGAAATGAAATAAATAAAATTAATAAAATAAAATAAAATAAAATAAAATAAACGAAATAAAATAAATAAAATAAAATAAAATAAAATAAAATAAAATGAAATAAAATAAAATAAAATAAATAAAATAAAATAAAATAAAATAAATAAAATTAATAAAATAAAATAAAATAAAATAAAATAAAACGAAATAAAATAAAATAAAATAAAATAAAATAAAATGAAATTAAATAAAAAAAAAATAATAATAATAAAAAAATAAAATAAAATAAAATAAAATAAAATAAATAAAATAAAATAAAATAAAATAAAATAAAATAAAATAATATGAAATAAAATAAAATAAAATAAAATAAAATAAAATAAAATAAAATAAAATAAATTAAAATAAAATTAATAAAATAGAATAAAATAAAATAAATAAATAAAATAAAATAAAATAAAATAAAATAAAATAAAATAAAATAAAATAAAATAAAATAAAATAAAATAAAATAAAATAAAATAAAATAAAATAAAACAAAATAAAATAAATTAAAATAGAAAAAATTGAGCGTAATGAAATAAGTAAAAATTAAATAAGAAACTAAAAAAAAAAACCAGGAACATTTTTTTAAATCGGGTTTTGAGGCACGCATTTCCATAATTTTAATGAACGCTCTGAATCATATCAAGACTAGAAACCTTAGATTGGTTCTACATTCGATTGCCATTGTGATTGGTTCTACATTCGTTTGTCATTGTGATTTGTATTATCTATAGCTAGATTTGTTTATTCTAGAACTTTGTAATTGAGTTTTTGTTATGTTGCAAATTTTTGCTATATATTTTTGTATTATTTTTCACTTTTGTGCACTTTGATCCCTCTATTATTTATTCGCTGCTTTGTAAACGTGCCAAAATAAATTTAGCAAAAATAATTCCATGCTTTCTAAAATACAAAAAATGAACTCAAACACAAACGCTTTAGCGTATCATAATGCGGGCAGAAAATATTTAGTTAATAAATATTTGCGCATATCAAAAGTGAATTTTTTCGTTAAACAAAAAAAAAAAAAAAAAAACATTTTAAAATGCTGAAAAATATTTGCATTTAATATTTTGTAGAAAAAAGTTCTTTTGTAAATAAAACTGTATAGAAAAGTTAATTAAATAGTTTATTATTTTATTAAATTCTTTTTTATTGTAATTAAATTTCATGTACATAAATTTTTATATTAAATTTGGTGCGCTTTAAATACCAGAAGCGTGGCTAAAAAATGGCATGCTATTTTTATTTAAATAAAATCAATATTTATTATATTTTGCTTTATCTAATTGTATTTTAAACTAAGTAAAACGGTGGCTTTCTCATCCTCAGTTCACTAGTTTAGATTGGCATTTTGTAATACATCTTCTTCTTTGTTTCGCTCACGTTTGATACAAACATTGATTAAATATCTAACATAAACAAAGGAAAAATTTTTGCGCACATTTTTTTTTCTTTGCTCAAAAAATTTTTCTCACATTTTTAGCTCGAAAAAATACTCAAAAGTGTAAACAAAGCTAACAAAAATGTTTGCTAAATTCAACAAAAGCATGTGCGAAGGCGCCGTAGCAAAACCGCAGGCAGGCACACATTTGTGTGTTTATGTGAATGTGAAAGGAAGTGTGATGACTACCCAGAGGTGGAAACAGTTGGTGGAAACAGTTTGATATGCTTTTTAACTGTTGTAATCGCCAAATAGTAACTAGTCAGAAAACTATGCCCTTTTTCATATAGAGATTGATGTTTCCTAAATTTGACGCTAATTGATCCCAACAATGCACATTTTTGAAGCATACTTAAAACAATTTAGGGTCATCCCCTCCGTCGGAATTTTTACAGAGAATTCTCTTTGCCCACCTACGGGCACGGATGCATACGTTTACTTTCAACCCCTAAAAGTAGGCTACATAAATTGAATTGATTTATTTGAACTATAGCTATAACTGCATAGTTCGGATCGGTTGTAGCTCGCTGTAGACCATAGGTAGAGATTGATCCCGACTCAATCTCTTTAGAGTTAATTTTTTCACTGATTTTCCTGATTTTTTTTCGATGTGTACGTGTGTTGCACTATAGACTGCATACTTTTAGGCACTTACTGTTTTCCAAACAAATTCCATAAATATATGTTAGTGTTAGTAAAAATTTGTGATTGTTTGGAATCACAGTTGCACCACGGTTGGTCGTACTTTAATACCGGCGGCTGCTTTAAGGTCAAACAACAACAATTGTAAATGCATAAAATAAATATTCAACAGTCAGGCACCACAAAGTTTTCGAGTGAAATATGAAATAATAAATTAAATATTGTTTAGGGGATTGAATCTATGTACATACGTGAGAGAAAGTAATGAATGTAAATGTAGGAAAGCAAATGCACAACAAAACAGCTCATGTTACATTATGTACTCTGTATTTACATATGAGAGAAACATTTTCATTAATATTCACAAAAGGCGCACATGTCAGCTGCAAAAAAAATACGACTAGTTTGTGATAAATTCGGAATTAGTTGAATTGTGTGCTATGAGAAACTAGTTACTTTTTAGCCTCTCTCGTTTTTTAGTCGGTCTTGAGGATTGAGTTAGTCGGTGGATAAAGATAAATAGCTGATCATTAAAAAGCTCTCGATAGGTCCAATAACATTACGAAGTAGCTCTGAATTCTTTGAAGATGTTGTGAGAGGATACGATTCTGCTTCATACACTTGGATGGGAAGAAAGAAATTTTCATTCCATAAGAGGGACCTTAATTGCCTATAAAACTAACGTTACAGCGCGCTTAAGTTCTCTAGTACAGGTTTGAAAATATTCTCAGCTAGACAAAATCATTATCCAATAAAAATTAGTCTGGGATGGCAATCTTTGGAAACTTTTTGCAAAAGCTTTCTGCCCGGTAAGCATAAAAACTTATACACATACATAATATACAGGCACATTAAAAACTCATAATAAACAAAGGAAATGCAGAAATTTTTGTGAGGTGCCTATAGTTTTATGAAATATCTAAAATATAATAGTAAATTAAATTCTTTTGTTCATTTATGTATAGAATAATGGAACTTAAGCAAACTATTGTGTGAATATTAATGAAAATGTTGAAATGTGTATATAAATAAATGCATACTCGTTTGTGGTATACTAACGAGTAATTCCCTTTGGCAAGTAAGAGGGCTGTTTGATTAATCTATGACTTTTTGAATTTCGCAACGAACAAACACAACATTTTGTGTTTGCCAACTGTTAAAGTCGAAATCGTGGGTAAAATACGTGAAATGATATTGGGCGAGATTGAAATCTGTTAAAGGGGGCGCCTGGGTTTGAAAAATTAATTTTAAATTAATCATTGAAATTTCGTTTTATGTGGTCTCTGTTAGAGCTCGCTATATTTTAAATACAAATTCTTAAAAAACAAGTTATTTTTATTTCATCGAATGATATTGAAATTCTATAACTATTAACGTGAACAGTGCGGTAAATACCTTTTTCGAGAGCCTTGCAAACAAATTTATTTTCGACTTTATAGAAAAATCATAAAAAGGCTGGTCTGCGTATTGCTAGCTCGAAGGCCATTATATTAAAAAATAAAATATTTTTTGTTTTTGCCAACAAAATTTTTTTGTTATTAAAAAGTCACTGATGTTCCGAATAGCCCTCGCCCTCATTAACGCTCAGTGGAATTCCAGAAATTTTAGTATAAAATTAATTAAGATTTTTTTATCAAAAAAAAAAAAAAAAAAGCAGATTATAATAGTATTCTATAAGCAATGATAGTTGTTTAGTTAAAAACATAAACATTCACTGCAGTTTGTGATTTCCTTTTTAACATGAACATTTTTGCAAAATTCCGATAATGTTTTTAATCCTAAGTGCATGTTGGAGCTGCAAAATAATGTCCACTAGGGGGGTAATTTAGTCTTATGCCACTTTTTATGATTTAATCTGGCTGATTTAATAGATTGTTGTGCTGATAGATTTGAAGAGCGAATATATATATAAAATCATTTTTGATACTGAAATAATTGTGATATACATACTTCATTTTACGATAAGTTTAGAGTGGAATTTTGTTGATTGGTGATTTATATATTAAACACGTCCTAATAATTTATACTATTCCTAATTTATTTTTTGGTCTTAAAATATGAAGTAAATTGAAATTTAATTTTTTTCTTTGCAGGTAAGAAGTAATTGAAAATGCTAATTGTATACAGGATCAAGCGAAAACCTCAAGAGGTAAAGACAAATATTTTAGAACAAAAATATATTAAAGTAATTTTTAAAAAGGCTTACAAAATGTTTACTTTTCGTTTACAAAACGTATGCTTCTGCAGTCTAGTTTTATTTATTTAATTTAGTCTTAGATAATGGAAAAGGTGTTCAAAATTAAATGCTTAATTTAATGTTATTTAATATAAAAAAGAATCAAAGGACGACTTGAAGATATCTTTTAATAGAGAACAATCAATATTCAGGCTTTTCGAGTCGTACTAAATTGAATGAGATCAAGGTAAAATGGTAATAATTCAACCATAAAACTCTTCGCTCACTCAGAAGAGCCGCTGACATTGCGTATCGTAACCAGTCACCAGCTCTATTACATTTAGCTACCTAGATATATCCGACTGAGACTGAATCTTTGAAAATATCTCGGGTAGGATAATTTTCCAGCTCAATGCATTTAGTAGAGGGTTTTTACAATTTATGAATTGCTTTAAAAAAATTGCTATATTTCTCTAGAATATATTAACTTTCTATTAACTGCGACGAAATACCCCACAGTACGTAGCACAACAATTTAAATTTATACATTTTCCAATTCAAAAACATGTTGACATACAAGCGTGTTAACATAAAACACCACACTAAACGCCATGATAAAAGTCATAAAATGTGGCATGAGAAAAAAACTGTTTATACATTTTTTGCTTAGCCATTTTGTTTACTTTTAGTTTATACAACTACATAAAAATAACCGAAAAGCATATTTAAAGGATTAAAAGAGATATTGTTGCATAAAGTGGTGACAACGCGTTTTAGTGCATACGAGTACGCGAAATTATTTTTCACGCTTTGAATATTTCGTATTGAATTTAATTGATTACAAATGCATATAAAAAACCAATATTTTGAAGGATATTGAAATTTATTTTATTTAAAAGTCGTAAATTTTGAAGAAGCGTAGATTTAAATAAATTTCGCAGCAAATTTAAAATAAAATAAAATAAAATAATATACTGACAATAAAAATTCAACTATGAATTATTGTTCACTGGTCTCGAGCTTGCAAAACTTACAAATGTGTAAAACAAGAGACACCGCAAAAATCCAAAAACAAAACAATAAAATAAAATAAAATACAATAAAATAAAATAAAATAAAATAAAATAAAATAAAATAAAATAAAATAAAATAAAATAAAATAAAATAAAATAAAATAAAATAAAATAAAATAAAATAAAATAAAATAAAATAAAATAAAATAAAATAAAATAAAATAAAATAAAATAAAATAAAATAAAATAAAATAAAATAAAATAAAATAAAATAAAATAAAATAAAATAAAATAAAATAAAATAAAATAAAATAAAATAAAATAAAATAAAATAAAATAAAATAAAATAAAATCCCAGTAAACCAGGATACTTAAAATAAAATAAAATAAAATAAAATAAAATAAAATAAAATAAAATAAAATAAAATAAAATAAAATAAAATAAAATACAATAAAATAAAATAAAATAAAATAAAATAAAATAAAATAAAATAAAATAAAATAAAATAAAATAAAGTATAGAATTGCGAAATAATGTCAATTGGCGGTATTTTCAACGATTTTGTTACCTTCAACCGTTTTACTGCTAACAAAACAACAACAATTGTTTTATTTTATCGACCGCATGATGCAGGCAAAATTTTAAACTTTTTCAACATTTACGGACATTTCAAGGTTGTGCGAGTTCAATTCTCTATCCTGACGAAGGTATATTAGGCTGGGCTGAAAATAGTTTTTTTTTTGAAAACTCTTTATAGCTATATTTCTTTACAGATTTCGAAAAATATGCCGTAAGGGTTTCGAAATCAATATTACTTTAAATGGTCTACCATTGATTCATTACTTTTTGCTGATCATAATTTTGATTTTGCTAACTTTTTATGAGAAATGTTTCTGTCAGCTTAAAAGCAAATCTGATATTACTTTTAGTAAATTGAACGAAATGGCCCGGTCTAATACAAACATATGTATGTATGTACATTTGTATCCATGTTCATGAGTACATAATAACACATTGCCTTGACTTGTTGGCCGATATGACGAAGGGCACAAGAGGCCAATTTACACTGACAATACGCTTGTTGAAATACCACGGGGGCATAAATGCAACCAGGGATATGTGAAACCAACCAAAACACAGTTATAATAAATGTATAAGTATAAAGGAATAAATGCAAACAATGAAGAGTGTATACTTTAATATGAAAACAAAGAAATTAAACAGGGAATAGTTGGTAATCCAGTCAAGTTAAGTAATTTCCAGTGTATCATAAGTCTTTGAAATGGAGCTAGGCATATATGTACATACATATGCACCTATATACATATATCTATGTATGATCTAGGTTGTGTACGCAGTGAATGGCGCTCTGCTTTTAATGGGTACAAAAAGTGTCAATATTTGTTATTAATTTCTTCATCCTCAAAAGAGTGTAAGTGACATATACTCATTCTTGTTTGTTATTATGGTCGATGGCATCACTTTCGCTATGGTTCTAGTTCCTTCTATGCTCTCCGTGTTAACGATAAATTACAAACAACATTTTTTATGGTAATTATTTTTATCGATACAACGTGCCATTTATATTGATATAGATGTCAAACTTCGCACTCTATTGAGTTGCAAACAGTTCCAAACAAATGTGTTTGGCACCATCTAATTATAATATAAATGAAAATAAAAGTACCTCATTTGACATAATTTGGAGGAGTTTAACAACATAATTTAAATAGTTAATAAAATAAAATAATATAAAATGTAATGAAATATAATAAAATAAAATAAAATAAAATAAAATAAAATAAAATAAAATAAAATAAAATAAAATAAAATAAAATAAAATAAAATAAAATAAAATAAAATAAAATAAAATAAAATAAAATAAAATAAAATAAAATAGATCAAAAAATAATAAAAGTAAAATAAAATAAAATAAAATAAAATAAAATAAAATAAAATAAAATAAAATAAAATAAAATAAAATAAAATAAAATAAAATAAAATAAAATAAAATAAAATAAAATAAAATAAAATGAAGTGAAATAAAATAAACTAAACTAAACTAAAATAAAATAAAATAAAATAAAATAAAATAAAATAAAATAAAATAAAATAAACTAAAATAAAATAAAATAAAATAAAATAAAATAAAACAAAAAAACAAATAAAATAAAATAAAATAAATAAAAATAAAAAAAATTCAAGTAAATTCATAGAAAGTTAAACAAAATGTTATAAAATTGAAAAAAAATTTAATAATTCAAAAGGAATAAAGGTAAGGTGAAGATTTAATAAATTGAGCAGTTGAGCGCTTCTGATTGCTCGCCACTTTTCGGGAATTTCCAGCAGTGGTGGTTTTCCCAATGACTTCGGTGAGTACATACCAAAATCGATATTTCACAACAAATTTCCTGTACATATGTACATATCTGCATTTAATATGCTGTCACATTGGTGCACTTCTGCCGCATTGATGGCAATTACCACCAAAGTCGAGTTAAGAAAAAATTGCTGTTACTTTTTTTTAAATTAATTTTTAAATGTTGATATTTCATTTCGTTTGAAGTCAGCAAAGGATTTTTAAGTCAAACTTTATAAGCGAACGGTGTTTATGTGAGGAATAATTATGGGAATAAAAAATACATAAGCGTAATCTGAAGCCGATTTGGTTGTATCGAATAACCAAATATAGAGGTTACCACTACAGAATTTGCATTTTAAATTCAGAAAATTAAGATTACATTTCCTTTGAACCTGACTGAAATGGAAATTCATATCCATGTATAAGCACATCACTAATTACTAACACAAATTAAAATTCAAATATTTTGCAAGCAAACATACATTTCAGCTTAACGGGCTTCGAACCTAATTATCTCCGCAGCTTTTCATTTTATTTGCATGTACCTACCACATTAGGGTTGTTGCGAATATTTCACATAATTTTAAAAAAGTTAAACAAATTATACCATAGTGACCATATACATAATTAAAAATAATTGGTTTGTTGATTTTTCTGTGGTAATTCGAAGTAAATTTATGTTTTTGTAATTTTATTATTTTTACTTCGTTTTTCATAAACATTTGTAGTATTTATCATAATTATGCTGTTTACTTAAATTCATACGCCAATTAGTTATATAATTTTGTTCGTATTTATATATGTATATTTGTTCTGTATATTTATTAAATATTTATTTGTGAGCTTTTTTGTTATTATATAAAACATGCAAATATATAGTTTGTAGTAATAATTTCAGTTCATAACTTGTGTTAATTTTGTTGTTTTACAAAAACAGACATTTTCATATTTATTCTGAGACATTTTTAGGTCATAATGATGCGAAAGTTGTGATAAAATTTTTTTTTTTTTGCTGAAATGCCAGAAGTTAATAACAAGGTTTTTGTTGTTTTGCCTTATGAACGTGTTAGTCCACTCGTATGGATACATACATAAATTTTCTATTTAGAAGTTGATAAAAATAATGTGTGCAGTTTGTTAAATTTGCATATGTTTTGTAGTAGATTAAGTATTATCTAACTGTCAGCAAATACTCGAATGACATCAACAATGTTTGTTGTAAAATAAATAATAAATAAATTTGCGCTACTGTTGAAAAGTAGATCAACTCATTTCTTTGATAGAGAAAATTAAAAAAAAGGCATTCGGAGATCCGATATGAGAATCATAACTGCCAGCGAATAGTTGAAGATATTACAACTAACTCGTATACAATAAGGAATAGCGGCGAAAGTAACAGCGATCTAATAACGAAACATCCGCTCTAAGCTCTCTGCTACGTTAGTATTATACGCAAATTTAATCTTCTTCTACGTACATATGTATACTCTCTATACCTTCCTTAACATCATGCAGCTTAGCCATTGACGATCACGAATAAACAACAAAATTCGCTTAAATAAAAGCAATAACAATGTAGACACGTTTCAAACAAACTTAGTAGCTTTGCTTCAGTGAAGACGCTAATGTGAATACGAGCAAAGTAAAAGCTTCTACGTACATACATACTTACAAAAGCTCTAGCTGCAGAAGTCTGCAGGAAAACTAGCAAAATGTATTCTCACACATACATACATACATGTGTACATATGTAAATTTGAGTGTACATAAGAGCTAGTGAAAGGATAACATAACAAGCAGTACGAAAACAATCGAATTTGGGTTAAACCCAAAAATTAATGAACATAAATTGCTAAACGAGTATCCATGACTTATTAGGGATGCCAATACCGAGATCATGTGATTTTTGTTGACAAGAGTATTTTTTGCTTATAATCCCAGGATTTTTGGTATTTAAATTAAAAAGAAAAATTTAGAGACAAATGTCATGTATTTTATTTTAAATCCATTGAGAAAAGTGCTAGACTTAATCATCATGGAAATTTTTGCATGTTCTGTCAGCCATTAGGCCATTAGAACAATAGTTTGTTTAATTTAAAATTTCTTTAATGATTTTTTTTGATAACTAAGAAAACAATTTGGGTCTAAAGCACCTCCCATCGAATATTTTTCTTTTATTTGTTCAACATACAATTTTTTTCATGTCAATTTTAAAATGTGTGATTAAAAAATATGTGTGTTCTAAATTTAAATAATTTTTTCTTGAAATATGCAAACTCCAACAATTTCCACATTTTTCCCGGTATTGAAAAATGTAATTCGTTAAGCTTTAATCCAAAAAAAGATTTACATACCTAATATCTAGTACTTATGTGTGTATGTATGTGTGTTCTTGGTATAAATGAAGAAAATCAAAATGGATGTGAAAGTGGTTTTGTGCATATTAATGTAGTTGAATGAAGAGATTTTTGTTAATGCACTAACGAAGCAGCATTTTAGAGAGGAAAATGATTTATACGTATATGTACCTACATATGTAATCCTAAATAACACATACACGGTTAAAAATTGGCGCTTAATTTTCTTACCTTGAGTGAGTTGAAACGATTTTTCGGTATGAATGCATATTTCTGAAATATAAATATTCAAAAATATATCAAACTACTTGACAGCCTCAATATTATCTATATGGACTTGCGTGTGATGAACGATTTATTACTTAATATTTTCCCACTTTGATTATCTATTACATAATTTTCTCATAAAATAATCTTGTATACTAAACACACACTAATAAGATGTCAGTGAAGATTAATTTCCTGCAGGGTCATTTCCTTAGCGTTATTCCTTATAGCTCCAAGGAGCGTATTACCAATCACTTAGTAATGCTACTCAGGCGTTTACTACTTAAATGTTTTTTTAATTACATGCACATACATCTATTTACATGTTCTTAATTATGCAGTCAAAATTTCCTAATTAATTATTCCAGCTTAATTGAATTGTTGAACTGTTGTGGTAGCGTTATTACGTGCATGAATGCACAGAAGTTTTTGTAATGATAACGTGTGCAAATTTATGTTTGATGGAACAATGTTTGGGAAAGAAATATGTTTTAAGAAGTCCAGTACAAATGTCTTGCATGGTATTATTTTATTTTATTTTATTTCATTTAATTTTTTTTTTTAATAATTTTTTTAATTTAATTTAATTTACTTTATTTTAACTTTTTTATTTTACTTTATTTTAATTTTATTTTATTTTACTTTATTTTATTTTATTTTATTTTATTTTATTTTATTTTATTTTATTTTATTTTATTTTATTTTATTTTATTTTATTTTATTTTATTTAATTTAATTTTATTTTATTTTATTTTATTTTATTTTATTTTATTTTATTTTATTTTGTTTTATTTTGTTTTATTTTATATTATTTTATTTTATTTTATTTCATTTTTTTATTTTTATTATATTTTATTTTATTTTATTTTATTTTATTTTATTTTATTTTATTTTATTTTATTTTATTTTATTTTATTTTATTTTATTTTATTTTATTTTATTTTATTTTATTTTATTTTATTTTATTTTATTTTATTTTATTTTATTTTATTTTATTTTATTTTATTTTATTTTATTTTATTTAATTTAATTTAATTTAATTTAATTTAATTTAATTTAATTTAATTTAATTTAATTTAATTTAATTTAATTTAATTTAATTTAATTTAATTTAATTTAATTTAATTTAATTTAATTTAATTTAATTTAATTTAATTTAATTTAATTTAATTTAATTTAATTTAATTTAATTTAATTTTATTTTATTTTATTTTATTTTATTTTATTCTATTTTATTTCATTTTATTGTATTCTGTGTTATTAAAATAAGCTTAAGGCAGAATTCTAAAAATGAGAAGGGAAATCCTGAATGATGGTAGTGATTTTCGAAATTTGAAAATTAGTAAGATTTTCCTATGAATGTGATAATAACTAGTAAAGCTCTTTGTTCAATATTTCATTTGAATTTCAGTAATCAAACTGCAATACCTTAGAATTTAAGTTAAATCCCAGACACGTACACACATACATATTAACACACATGCAACGTGCCCTATCAATTCCAAAAAACTTCCCATCATCTCGAAATTGGCTACCAGTTGTGAATGTTCTATTGCTGTCATCAAATGAGTACGATTGTTTAGTCAATTGATGGGTTGTTTCCGTGATACTATTTTTTCATTTATGGATTATCACTTTTTCCACTCTATCAATGTCTGCCTAGGGGTTTCAGTCTAACAAAATTACATTTCATTTGTGTATGCGATGGATGTGCATATGTGTTGAGTAAATAGTTGATACGTATGACAATAATAACTAGTTTTCTAGGAAGTTGTTTTGTGGTATTTTCTCGATATCTAATATCCTGTCAATGTTTGTTGCATACAAATTTGATGCAATAAAAGACATAGACTTGGTAGAGTTTTTCTTTGATAAATACATATATTTGTGTTTCATTTGATGTGATAAATAAAGGTAAGTTAATGAACTAACAGTGATCAAAGTGGGAGAGCAGTCCGCAAACTAAATGCAAACAATTTTTTGCAAACACGTTTTTATTAAAAAAGAATTCAGAAGTGGAATAAACAGACACTAAAAAGGCATAAAATTGGCCAGTATCAGAAGAAAAGAACAAAAACAAATTCACTACATGTGTTTAATGGAAAGATTGAGATCAAAACCACAGTTTTGTTGTCAACAAATGGTTCCCCAGAGTGAGTCTAGCAACCCTCATATGAGTGTGGCAATCCATTAGCGTTAAGGCCAAGGTGATTCTTAGTTACCTAACACCATTCTTCTAGAACCACAGAAACCTTCACCCTTTTGAATTAGAATAAATAATAGACACCTTTGTGTGTGCCATGCTAAACCTAGTATTTGGTGAACTTGACCGATTAAAATCCTTTTCCTAGATATCCTATATATTTTTAAAGGTTGATTAGTGCTTACACTTTTTAAACGAAGGTACCTTTATACTATAGTCGAGGGTGCTACAAAGGCTACTGAGATCTATAAATTTTCACTTACTTACTCTTTTTTTCGAATTCGTAATTTTTTACACTTACCTCATAAGGATTGATGGACATCCTTGTCAAGAAAATTGCAACAAATATGCTTAATTCGTGCTTAGCAAATCGACAGCGCTGCACTCAGCAGATTTGTGATGCCATCCGTATGAGCGAAACAATTGAAAAATAAGTGCCTAAAAGTATGCAACACTTTTGACCTCACGTACACGGGAGAAATTTGCAGCATACCGAAAAATCGCACCTCGGCCAATAAAATCCATTTCTGGTACGCAGAAGCTTAACGCTCTTCTCAAAAAACACTAAGCAAACAATCTTGTGCTTCTATTGCCACATCTGCAAATGCTGTGCATCACTGAAATTTCCCTATTCAAAATTCTCTCTTTTACGCTGCAATGAATTACCAATAAGCAAATTACAAGGGGGGGGGGGGGAAATAACAAAACTATAGTGCATTACAACCGTAACCTGGAAACTCCCTTCACTTGCCAAACAGCTGCTGTTTAGTATTAAGTAAATTTCATTTTTCTGGCTACAGATAAGGGATGTGAGTTTGTGTTTGTGTGTGGTTGGTTGTGTTCGTGCAATCTTTTGTGGAAAATAACTGTTTGCAAAAGTGGTTGTGGCATTTGCAATTACCTGCATTGTGATGTGATTTTAATTGTGCGCAAATTGCTGGTCACATTGCAGATACTTTGGGTTTGTTGCTTCCTTGCAATGCTTTGCTCCACCCTCTGAGCTCATAAATTCAACAATGTTCGGTGCTGGTGCTTGGGTAAACGTAATTCTTTTTTTGCATTGATTTTTTTTTTGTTTTTCCTTTTTTTCTTTTAACAAGTTTTCATCGTAGTTCATAATGAAATGTATTTCAGTGTGTGTGTGTGTAAATTTCTTTCTAATTTACTATGAGGGTCAAGAAGGTCGTGCTATATGTTTGTAATGTTATATATAGTCATAGGGTCAACCGTGAAATGGACAAATGGTTTTTTTTGCGAAGGACGTTGGGTGAGTGATGACTTGGTTGAGTAGAGATAGAAACTTAAAGAAAGGAAATTTGAACCTCATAATTACAAGAAGATATGGCATTGGAAGGTCAGTCTTTTTTTTTTAGTCTTTTTTCGTGTTTTAGTGGAAGCAAAGCAGCTTTTAGAATTTAATAGCGAAATAAAATCTGCAACATTTTTTCTTAGTTAAACTTAACAACATCACTAGAAATGCAAATATATGCAGACAGAATGGAATAACAAGAAAATTAGTAATAGCGGAAAATAAGAGGAAGATGAATAGGTGGGTAAGAAGAACAAAATGTCCAAGAAGATGAGGAAAACAGCTATAGCTGAGAAGAAATTGATTAATTACTAAACAAGAAGATCTCAAACAAAAAAAAAAAATATTAAAATGAGTGGCTTGAAAGGTATTTAAATCAGCTTTCGAAAATATACAAATATACTATACAATTTTTTTGATAAAAATAAAATTTTAAACTGGGAAAATACTGCAATTGCCAATCGTTTTTGAAAAAAAAAAAAGTGTTAGAGAGGTTAATTCAAAATATAAAACAGAACTAAAACTAAAATGGCATTTTTCGACTTTTCAATTTTTTATGTAAAAGTTTTTAGAAATATTTGAAAAAAAAAAAACACCATTTTAGTGTTAGCTGTATTCTATATCTTATAACTTTAAACGACTTATTCTTGTATATGTGTATATTTGTATATTTGTATATCCACTACTATCTCCCGAACGACACTTCACCGATTTTAATGAAATTTGGTACACAGGTACTATGCTTTGTTTTAAGATTTTCTACTTTGGTGTTGCCGCTTGGGGTGGTCCTTAGCCACCTATATCAATTTTTTTTTTAAATATTAACCAGTATATGGCAATATGGGTATTAAATGAAAGGTATTTTAGGGCGTATACCAACCAAAATATTTTCGCGTAGTATTGCCACCTAGGGTTGCCACCTGAACGCATTTTATTTATTCCTTCAGATATCGACCACCATCCCGGGAACGGCTAAACCGATTGTGATGAAATTTGGTAGATGGATAGTATGCTTCCTTCTTAGATTTTCTACTTGAATGTTGCCACTAATGGAAACTTGGAGGGTTGGTACGTCTCAGATTTTTTTTTAAATATATGGCAATATGGGTATCAAATGAAAGGTATTTTGGGGCGTATACCAACCAGAGTATTTAATACACAACAGGTGTCGCCAATGTATGTTAAGTGACTTTTTGTGGTTAGTGTTCGATATTTTGGAAATCTATTTTGAAAGTTTATGCTCTTGGTAAGTAAGATTATGCGGCAAATTCGAAAAATACCGATCAAGTCTCGGCCACCCAGGTACTACATATTAAAAAGATCTAACTAAAAAAATATTTTTTTAATACACTTGGAATATGAAGTATTATTCCACTACCTAAAACCGTAGTTTTTCAGATATGCATTTGCTCAAAAATTTTCAAAAAAAAAAAATATATACATATGTTACATTTGTATTTTAAAAAGATCTGCTTAAAATTGGCTTTTTTTAAATGTTCCTTAAAATTATTATTTTTTTTGAATTTCCGAAAAAGAAAAAACTCTCTACCACTCCTACATATGTTGTATAATATATATATATTATATTAATTAGGTTTTCCAAATTTTTTTTACATACATATTTCTAAATTTTTTTTTAATTAAAAAAAAAAGAAAAAAACTTTTTTTACATATGTACATACATATGTTCTATATATTAAAAAGATCTTCCTAAACATTTATTTTAATGCCCTTTTTGGTAAAATGTATACTCTTTGCTTTTCTTCGTATACGAACTCTTTGGAAGTGAAACTTAGTTGATATAAAGTTATTTTCCGTACAGAATTGTCGATTTTGAAAAAATTGTATAAAAAAGTGGGCGTGGTTCTTAGTCGATTTCGTTAGATTTTTTCCTGACTATTTCCTGTAAAAGAGTACTCTTGTACTTTATTTTCTTAACAGGTTTTTAAGCAATGCCTATAAAGGAATCGTTGGTATCCATTGTACCCGACTGTGGACGAAAAGTATTAATCACGCATCACTCTCTCTACAGATTGGCAGCACAATATTTTGCAGTGTTGTTGGTGAGACTTAATTGAAATAATTTTTTGTGTATGGATGATAAGTTTTGCGCAGCTTATTTCATGCATCCTTACACCCACCTCCATTGTCATAAGTTGCGCACCATAGTACATTTGTTCCTACAACTCTCAAATTAAGCACATTTCTCATTTGCCACCGACACTACATTCGGCTAATGCGCAGTTTTCATGGTCAGTGAATGTGAATAGTGAAGTACCGAATGAGTCAGGGAAACCATAATTTCTTGGAAAATAGAAAATAAATGAGTAAATTCTGGCTGATGGTGTCGTTAGCGTTGTTGCTGTATAACTCGTAGCTAATGCGCGCCAGTTTGAATTTTCACCCCCCCCGTTCCCATATAGCTGCCTGCTTTGATTGTATTCGTCGGTGATACAAATTCTCGTCATGTAAATGTAGTGCAGTAAAAATTCGAAAAGTAGCTCTAACTACATACTTTGAGCGCATTCATAGTGCCTGCCACACTTCCGTATTTTATGATTTCCTTGTTGTCTTTTGCACCGCACCACCGTCCACCACTGCGTACCTACCACACAAATGCACAATGTCAGTGTCAGTAAATTTCAATGGCCTCACAACTCAGTTGTCAACGAAGCGCAGTGGCTGTTGGTGCTTACTACTTTTGTTGCTCACTCTTTTGTGAAGCTTTTGTAAGTGAGCCATCTCATCACCTGCCATAAGGTGCACCACATTCTACACACCAGCACGCGCGCCCACGTATTTCCAATACACAAACGCACTTGGATTTTGCTTAAACGCACTTGGATCATGTTGTAAGTTTGGAAAATTTTTTCAACAGATATTTTGTTGTTGTTGTTGGGTTTAAGGCGGTTTGAGCGTTGTATTAAACCGTGACGGATGCATTTTGACGCTTTTGTTGTTAAGAAAGTGCTGAAGGGGGGTCTGCTGCTATGCGTAAAATTGTCTTCACCCCCCTGGGTTGTACTGAGGCAAAATGTGAGCTGGCATACGTGTGAGCTTATTAAGGTATGGTATGCTTGTTGCGCATCTCATTTATGGCTTTTGAGTGCAGAGTGTAGAGAGTGTCAAGCGTAAAATTGTGTTGCCGGAATTTTTAATAAAACTGTAGGAGTATATGCTGTGAGGTTATTGCTGTGGGAAAGTAAACGAAGCTATTTTTAGACGCTGTATGTGGGGTAATATTTTTGCTTTTGAGCGGAAAAATTCGAAATTCGATCTATTGAAGACCTACTTAACGGGAGAGAAAATTTAAGTAATAGTACTCTTCAAGAAAATCGTGCCTATCACCTCTAAAGAGCGTGATACGGGATCAACACCTTTCGTCTACGGTGGGCTACAATTGCCTGGTCGATTTTAATTTCTGTAGCATACTTTTAGGTGTCGCAAGTAAATTTGTCCGAAAGAGGCCAATTAGGAGATGCTCAAAAAAAAGCGATCACTTCAACCCATACAAAGATATTAAAACTATTTTTAGTGTAATGCTGCTTTGTGGTTCATCCCGGATTCGACCTAGATTAATCGCTTTTTCGTTTATCCCCCATATACGCGCCTTAAAGTATGCAACATGTTTGTTGATACTTTCTTTTGTTGGTATCTAAATTTGAATGAAGTTAAATATTGTTAAGTTATGCCTTAAAATAGTATTTCAACTTTCTTTGTGTGCAAATAAAGTTACGAAAAAGTAATAAAGTGAATACAAAATTCAATTTAAATGACCATAAAAAGCAATTTGTTTGCAATAACCAAGCTTAGACAGCTGCTGATAAGGGCAGGTAGTATATCAAAGCAAAATAACTGATAAACTTTGAACTTAAAATAAATAAAAAGAGCAATCGATGAAAGCACAAAAAGTCAATAAGACAGTGCAATAAAGCAAAATAAATAATAAATAAAATAATAACAAAGAGAAAAAATGCAAGAAACCTCACAAAGAACAAGGTTCAATGCGACCAAGAAGTGTCCAAGGTCAAGTAAAATAAAATATACCAAATGGCTTTGCTAACAATATTTGGCTATAAAATTTGTTGTGGCTGCTCAAATAGAAATAAAATGAATATTATTTACGTTTGAAATAAATGTTGAATTTAAAATGCGCTGCTAACGATTCAAATTTATTGATGTTTATGCAACTGGCAAAATCTCATTATCAGCAAGAAAATCTAAATTCCTGCCAAATATTTAGTACGTACTTAGACGACTCTGCGCAAAAGTCAACAACACAGCATTACAGATTAAGCTCAAAGCTAACGTGAAGATAAAGTACTTAAGTGATATTATATCCATGGTATTCAAATAGTGACAGCTGGGGATTTTCAGTTGCTTTTGAAGTGTCCATTACATAAGCAATGAAATATGATTATTTGCGTAAAGAGATTAGTGAAAAATAGCCAAAATAGAAGAAGAGCAAACGAAGTGGTGCAACAATGCCACAGTTTTTATCTTTTACAATGCCTGAAATGGATCACAGACTAGTTGCTGAGTTGTGGCTTGAGTGTTGCGAGTTTGAGATGCTGGTGGGGGGAAATAATAGAAGGCGCTTTTGAACAACGTACCTCCTTTGCTCCATCAACGCCTTCACAGTTACTCCACATTTTCAGTTTTTTTTCTAAATCACTTTTGTTATTTTTTTATCATCTGACTATTTTTTGTCTGACTCGTTTTTTGTTCATGTTTTGTTTCAACTTGGTATTTATACATCATAGATGATTTGCCCTTCGCTTTTTTCGAACAGACACCCACAATCATTCACACATAGGTGTAATAGTTGCCTTGCGCTTTTTTAGTTTACTTACCAAGCGACATTGTCGGATGATGAATAGCTGCCTTAACCATATTTCTTGTTGTAGCACACAAACCGCTCATCAGTGCTTGTTTCATTTGATTCTTTGCAGGAAGAAGCGTGTGTAATCAGCGCTACCTGGCAATCGAAGTCACTTCAGTTATTTTATTCTCTTCGCTTTTTAGCAGAAAACTCAGTTTTATCGCCAATCACAGTTGGATTGCTTGAATATTTCTTACTCACGCTAGCTCTGTTTTTACCTTTTTGCTTCTAGTTTTCATTTTAGTTACTCAAAATCACATTCTGCTACTTTTCAGTTGCGATTCCTTTTTCTTTTGCGTTTTTTCTTTATTATTACTTTTTTTTATTTTTTTTTTATTTTTTTTTTTATTTTGCCGTTCTTTCTGTTTAATTACTGTAGATATATTTTCTTCTTTATCATAGTACTTGGTTGTTGCCCTTTCATACTTTTCATCGCAAGCTTGAATTGCGACATTTATTAAATCAGAGTCTTATTACTTCATTAGAGGCAGCTGTTTTTCTCTACTTTTCAATTTCTAATAAATTCTAATAATGAATACGGCAGCATTCATTATATTTCAATGTATGGAGCTTACTAGAAAAAGCGTTGCATACTTTAAGGCGCATTTGTTGAACGACAGTTTCCCCCTAAACCTTACATTTCCTTAGTCGTTGGTTGGACTGTTCCAGAGTTTGTTCAAAGCATTAAGATCTGACTATAATTTTGGTAAAAATTCTATTAATATCGTAAGCTGCCCGCCATAACGTCTCCGCCGCAGTAAAAGCTCTTAAGTATAACTTTCACTCAAAATGTATTGCTATACTGCAACATAACATCAATGAAGTATATTAAAAATAATCACATCAATTTTGATAGCATATAATCGCACCACAGCATATGCCATCACATCAATCATATGATATCGCAATAATAATATGATATCACATCAGTCATATGAAATTTCTTCAAACTTGTACAAGTCCAAGTGTCAATAACATCTGCTTCACTTCTCATCGCCTAAATATCATCACATGATATCATATCAAACTTATTAGCGTAATATCATATAGTCAAGTTACATTATACATAATCATATCTGCAGAAATTTTTACGATATCACATCATATGAAAGCCTTTGCAGTGTTTTGCATTTCTTCTCCAATTTTGTCATTTATTTCTCCGTCTCTTTGATGCAATTTGGCATGTAACAAAAAAACGTAAAGGTATATTTTTATTTATTATATTTGTAGTTATGTTGATTTTGAAAACGACAAAACTCTTCGATACGGAGTCATCTAAATAAGTTAAATAGCAACAATTGAGTTGATAGACATCTTAATTGTTGCTACATCTAAGAGCTTTAAAAGTCATTGAATGCTACAAAATTCCTAAATTGTAAAATTGATTAAAAATATTTAATAAAGAAAACCTAAAAAAAAAACAAAAGCATGTTAAAATTGAAATCATTGTGGCTTTAAGAAAGAAAAATAACAACTGCAAAATATTTCAAAGGAAAAAATGAATAATTTGCCAAAAATTATACACATTGTTCACGCACACATGCATACATTTTTGTGTATGAGAATTTCCGCATAAATCACTTTTATTGAAAAATAAATTGGCCAAAATAAGTTTATTCTATTAGTTAATAAATACAAAAAAATTATTCCATTGAATAAATTTACCGGTTATTTTAGAAAAGAATTTTGCTAACGTAATTGTTTTGTCTGAAATGCTAAACAATTGAATTATGTAAAATAATAAATACAATTTTTTTTTGTAAGATTTAATAATTGCATCGAAATTTCAAAATACCTATTGTCATATCGTTGGAATACTAAATATTAAAAGTTTATTTTTTGTATACAAAATTTAATAAATTTTGCAAAAAAATATATATAATAGAACGTACTGCGTTTGCTATTTTTGGGGCAAGTCTTTCGTAGAATTCACTCCACACTCTCATACAACTGTAAAATAATATTAAAAAGGCCTAAAAGTATGCAATGCATAGTTGATTCCGACAATATGGCTGGCATATATAAGATTTTGAATAAGTTTTGCATACTTTTAGGCGCAGATGATACTATTTTTTTTCTATGCTTTCAAATACTGAAACTGCACTAACTCATATGATCCATTAAATGCCGCTAAATTTCAAATTTTCACGCCCCTTAAATTAAACAAATTCCCGATTGATAAATAGTGACCTCTTTGTTGCATACAGCGTAGTAGTGCTTTTGCCGATTACTTCACTGTACAATCACTAAATCTCCTATAAACCAAAAACAATACATAGTACAGACAATGCCTTAAGCGAAAATCCTTGAGATTATTTCAAGTATTGCCTGCAGCTCATTGTATTGTTTCAAATGCTTTCGCACATTTCACACGCGCGTCATTAACACAATTGCGCTCTCCTGACCTACGTACTTAAGATTGCCCTGCAGCTGCGCTACACGTTTTTTTTCCATCCCAACAACTTGCGAGCATCAACCGCCAACCATCAGCTTCACAATATTGGTTGATACGAAAATTTCATTTCCAGTTAAGGCAACATAATGGAATCATTTTCCGCCTACACAATAACATACTTCATACAAAGTGTAACTCCTCCTCCCATTTCATTCCAGCATCAAGCATTGGTGAGGTGTGTAACTTTCTGCCTTTAGGCAAATTCATACCGTGGGCAATGCTGGTGTTGGCGATTCGTGCCAATCACAACCACAAAGGAGTAAAGTGTAAATTCGTTATAGCATTATTCTGCTTATGCTTCGCACTGCAACGCCTGAAAGCATACTGGAAGCAACAACGGCGTAATAGTGAGGGCAGCAGCAGCAGTATCAGCTTTGTATTACATCCTGTTTTGGCTGTTTAGTAGTCGAATGATGCACTCGAAGTTAACTGGCTGCTTGTACCAACCGCGAATGATCACTTGACCTGCTTACGCCAACCATTCGTGAGTGTTATCCAATAGCTGCTCCAAAAAAAAAAAAAAAAAAACACACACGCACACATACACAGTTTTGTTGTTTGACTGTGGTGGGGATAGGGGAACACATTGATGACATAAACACACCAACCGCAACAACAACTCTATTCACCATAGCCTAGTTGTGTCAAGTATACAACCCATTGACCAGTAAGTTTGGCGACAACAACACAAACATGGAAGAGTACTGTTATTTTGTATTTATATTCTACACTATGCTGCAAAGAAAACGTTCCACATAAAAATGTATCTACGGACTTCTGAAAAGTGTTGAAAATTACTTGTTTGAGGATATCATCTCTAGAGAGTTGCGATAATCTCCATCAATTTATGATTATTAGAATTTGGATATGTACAAAATAAACCTTAAATTATGTTGAATGATATTTGTAATTCAAGTGAGTGGGATATTTTCAGGACATAGGGATCATGTAACATATTCATATAAAAAGGGAAGATGTGTCAAAAAGGATCTTTTTTTGTGGTAGAAGTCCCCAATCCATAGTTTCGCCAAAATTCCTGGCTGATTCCTACGAGGAGTCGCTCCTCAATGTTGTTGATAGTGATAGTGATAGTGATAGTAATAGTGATAGTGATAGTGATAGTGATAGTGATAGTGATAGTGATAGTGATAGTGATAGTGATAGTGATAGTGATAGTGATAGTAATAGTGATAGTGATAGTGATAGTGATAGTGATAGTGATAGTGATAGTGATAGTGATAGTGATAGTGATAGTGATAGTGATAGTGATAGTGATAGTGATAGTGATAGTGATAGTGATAGTGATAGTGATAGTGATAGTGATAGTGATAGTGATAGTGATAGTGATAGTGATAGTGATAGTGATAGTGATAGTGATAGTGATAGTGATAGTGATAGTGATAGTGATAGTGATAGTGATAGTGATAGTGATAGTGATAGTGATAGTGATAGTGATAGTGATAGTGATAGTGATATTAATAGTGATATTAATAGTGATAGTGATAGTGATAGTGATAGTGATAGTGATAGTGATAGTGATAGTGATAGTGATAGTGATAGTGATAGTGATAGTGATAGTGATAGTGATAGTGATAGTGATAGTGATAGTGATAGTGATAGTGATAGTGATAGTGATAGTGATAGTGATAGTGATAGTGATAGTGATAGTGATAGTGATAGTGATAGTGATAGTGATAGTGATAGTGATAGTGATAGTGATAGTGATAGTGATAGTGATAGTGATAGTGATAGTGATAGTGATAGTGATAGTGATAGTGATAGTGATAGTGATAGTGATAGTGATAGTGATAGTGATAGTGATAGTGATAGTGATAGTGATAGTGATAGTGATAGTGATAGTGATAGTGATAGTGATAGTGATAGTGATAGTGATAGTGATAGGGATAGTGGTATGGGAAGATGAATAAGAGATAAACAATTTGAAAATAGAAAAGCGGATGAAGAGGAAGAAAGGGAAGGTGTCAGAACAATGTGGATAGTGAGAAAATAGAGTGAAGCTAATTTTTGGTAAGAAGCAAGTCTAGAATTTAGCTTCAAATTTCCCTGCATATTTTCGATTTCCTCTTTGTATGGTAACCAACCCACGCAAAAACCCACGCAAATACTAAGTGTTAATATTATTATTGTTGCAAATTTTATATTTGTGTTTTTGTCAGATACTTTTGAGTTTAAAATGTCTTCCTTAAACTTTTGCCTGTCAAGTGTTGCACAACTCTATTTTGGTTAGTGGCCACCACATTTCCTTTCATTTCTTCCCGCTCAACGCAGTTTGTGAGCTGTGCGTTGTTGCAAAAGAGGATGTGGTCGCCACATGCGCTGCAACAAAGCTCAAAAGCGGATGTGTGGTGGCCTATCGCAATGGCGGGCAAGCGGGTTGCATATGAAATCCTCAGTTGACACGAAAGTGTAGTATGTTTCTTTGAAATTCTTGTTGCTATTGCGCTTCCTGCTCCACTTTGTAGTTTAAGTTCAACAAATTCAACTGCTTATGAATAAAACATTAACGAGTGACTTTAAAGTTTTTGGCCAAAATCAGTTTTCAAATTTACGAGTATAATTTGTGGGTTAGATTTTCGTGGCATTTTCATTTTGGGCAGTTAATGAAGTGCACATTTTATAAATGGTTTGGTGAAATGGAAGAAATAAAAATAAATATTATTTAAGTTTTCGAAAGAGGAATGAATGAATATAGGAAAATTTAACAAGTTTTTGAATAAATATTAGCGCGAGAAGTTTTGATATTTTATTTGGCTTTCATTTGAACTATT
This sequence comes from Sphenella marginata, assembly GCA_951509765.1. NCBI lineage: Eukaryota > Metazoa > Arthropoda > Insecta > Diptera > Tephritidae > Sphenella > Sphenella marginata. Next base: position 15,927,028 of record OX608083.1, read on the forward strand.
TGCTATTTAAGAAATTTATTTAACCACACTCAATATTAAAGTTGACTTATAAAGTTTCTTTTCTGTTTACTTTCAGGTAAGAAAATTCTTAAATAAATGGTTTCTATGAGTGAGTATGGGAAGACATCTTAGCTGCCAGCTTACGGCAGTATTTTCAGTAAAACAAATTGGTATAATAAAACCATTGTTCTGAACATAGTTTGATACACTAAAAAGTTATCTAAAGGTTGGGTGTTGTCGTGAGTGCCCTCACTATGGCCGAGCTCTTTGCCTGGATGGGGTAGAGTTTAACTTTTTACAATATCTAGATAGGAGTTGCAATAGATTAAGGATCCTTACAAATCCTGAGTGTGGTATTCTAATAGGCTGCCAAATTAATTAAATTCGTTTTGGCCAAAATTTTCATAGCTGTGCAGCACCCAATTGCCTTATAGTTATTTATAGTCATACTAAAATATACAAAATTTTCCTTTATAGTTTTTATACTCGCACCTTAACTATTTTCATATAATATTTGTAATTTTTCTTTTCAAATTCGTTTTTTTTTTTTTCAATTTGGCTTCTATTTTCGAGTCGGATTTCTTTCAGGCTAGTACAATGACTCAGCTAATATAATGACTCAGTTATTTCCAGTGAATTGGCGAAACAATGTGGGAGAAGTGCCAGAGTTGTTTTTGTTCTCTTTTTCTTCATTCGTTTCTATTTCTAGTAATACAGCTGCTGGCTCTCTATCTTTTATTTGATAGCATACAAAGCTACTATGCTTGACTTTTTTTGGCCAACTTTTTTGTAGTGAAATGTTTTCTTTTTTTGTTCGAACTGGCTGTATTTTTTTTAGAATTTCTGATCGCCAGTACCTAAGCTCTAGGGAAAGGGGGGAACCTTGGTAGACGGACCCATGACGATTTAAAGTTTAAACTTTCTGTTTAGTTATGTATTCCAAGCTGGAGGAAATTTTCAGAACTTCCTGGTGACTAACAGTCAAAGTAGAGCACCCGATTATTAGAATTTTTTTTAAATTGCATTTTTCCACATAACTTGTAACGATCTTCATATCGCAAACTTGGGAAAAAACATGCGCCATAATTTTTTAAACTTAAAAATAATTTGATTATATTTTTTAACTTAAAAAAATAATAAGAGAGCCGTTTTTTATTAAATTAAAAATATTTTGATATTTTTTATTTTCAATTCGTTTGGCCTTCGGAGTGCTTTCTCAGTTAAAAACTTAATTTTTATCGAAATGAAAAAAAAAAAATAGCTCAGTGTAATCAGCGAAAGCTGATTAAAATAACTGTCTAATGGTAATTCTAAGAAGATCTTTGAAAACGGTCGAACGATTCGAAAATGCAATTCATAGAGTTGAGGTTGTGTTTGTGTGGGTCAAATGTAACTGTATGTAAAATTTCATCGAAATCTAAAAGGTCGAATTCCAAATGTGTATTTTTTGAAAGTTCAAAACACGTAAACAACAAATGCATTTTTAGTTTGAACCAAATTGTGAATAACACAACCGCAACTCAAACATATTATCGCACTTCACAAATACACATACATATATACGTTACTAATAAGTAGCTAAATTTTTTTGCTGAAATATCTATTGAAGTGTAAAATTAATGTACTTCAATTGCGTTTGGGTGGCTGCTTAGTGCATTGCTGCATTGCAAATGAATACCCACAGAGTCAAACACACACACACACACATACATGAACGCGCAGGCAAGTGTGTGTTAAACGATAACTGGTTGTTGTATATGTGCATACATACACACTTTTATTTTTAGGTTCACATTCATACATTTGATTGGGTTTATGTACATACATACATATATTTGCTTACAAAATTCAATGTGAAATTGCTTTGAGTTCTAGATATTCAGGTCACTCATACGCCATGGTATCTGTGTTTAAAAAACATTTTCAAGTGTTTACTTGCGCCCGTGGCGTACGTGTTTATACTGACTTGAACCATTTATACCAAATTGGTGTTAAACAAATACAAAAATAATTTGTGCCGCTTCTCAAATCACATGAGAATTTCATATAAAAATCATACAATTTTTATTGCTTTTCAATATTCAGTTCATGGAAATTTCATTTATTACTTGACTTTTTAGTAATAAGGTGAGTATAGCTTACAAAGTATATTAATTTTGTTCATTTAGTGCTAGGATGTAACGGCGTAAATGAATGGAGTTATGTATAGACTTTTATATGTGTATTGAAATATTCAAGGGGAAGATGGAAAGAGGTAAAGTCATGTCTAGCCGACCGTTTGTGAGAAACTTTTTTAATATCTTATTAAAATAAAGTCTGCATTTTTCTTGGCCCTCACTGCAAACCACTGTTGCAAATAAGCAAAATCGGAGCAAAGCCACGCCCACTATATATATAAAGAAAACTCTTTCCAAAACACTGGAAAATGTGATTATTCCCTTTCGAGTTCACCAAACAAATAAGCAAAATGCGGTGAGTTGATGTTAAAAATTAGTAAAATGGGCGTGGCACTGCCCACTTTTGTTTAAATAACTTATCAGAAAAATTATTAATCATAAATTAAGAAAAGTTTTTGATATCTGAAGAAAACTAAACTATCCCTGTAATAAAGTGAATGCGTTGTAGAAAAAACTATGAAACCGGTAAAGACCACGCCCACTTTTTTACAAGAATTTTTTCAATTTCTTTTTAATAAAGACTTGTGCCATTTGCGTAGCTGGGAAAGGATTCGACGCATTTTAGTAAACATTTTGATAATCGGTTGATAACCACGTCCAGTTTTTTAAGCCAGATTTTTCCAAATATTATAGACGAGTTTAATAGTCTCTTTTGTCTGAACATAGACGTGGTACCAGCTTCTTTGAATAAGACTCTGAGCGTTTATATAGCTAGAAGATGAGTCGACACATTTTATTTCACACAAATTCTCAAAATCGAGGTTGTGAGGTTAGGTTAGGCTAGTTTAGGTTAGGTTAGGTTGTGAGGTTAAGTTAGGTTGTGAGGTTAGGTTAGGTTGTGAGGTTAGGTTAGGTGAGGTTGTTAGGTTATACTGGGCTTTTAGGTTAGGCTAGTTTGTGAGGTTTACGTTAGGTTAGGTGAGGTTGTTAGGTTATACTGGGCTTTTAGGTTAGGCTAGTTTGTGAGGTTTACGTTAGGTTAGGTGAGGTTATATTACGCTAACGTCGAACTTGCTATGTACTTTTAAGATACCAATCGGTCGCATCCTTCGGAAACAGTTAATTGAATCTACAGTTGCCTTCATTTATTTTAATTTTCACTGAGCACAAACTTTTTTTTTCTAATAATAAAGAGATTAAAATTGTATAAATGTCTGTTTAAATTAGTTTTTCGACCTACGAGAAATTGTAATCATATTTTTCGAGCATTTGTATAATATAACCGCAGAAAGGGCACTTGTAAATAAATAAAACAACGAATATTTCAACCAAAAAGGAAATAAAAATATCATCACTAACATCTATGGCATTGGCAGGCAATTTGAAATTCACACACATACATTTTACTACATTCAAAGAGCTTTGCCTAACCACTACAAATCAGCTCACCGTTCATCGCTCACCACCTGTCTGACACACCTATATCTTACTTCCGTTTTCGAGCAATCTGACTAGCTACATACATACAAGCGCGCGTTTTAAATTGAGTTCAAACTTTTTCATATGTATGTATGTGCTTTTGTGTATGTTTTCAACCACTCAGTTTGTCTATTCATTCGTATCATAAGTGAAACATTTCACTTACAACCACATACATATGCATGTGTAAGTGAGTAGATCGTAGTATACGTATACGCAACTATTTCTTTTCAAATATTTAAGAATAAATTATACTCTTATTGGTTTGAGTTCGCTTAACCACTTAATGGGCAGAGACACAGAAATTAATAAAAAAAAATACTAATTTATAGACTAAAACGTCTAACTCAAATCAAACTAAGGCGATGAATAGAAATCAGCATAGATAAAAATTTAATATATGGGGACTGCTGCAGTCTCCAAAGTTCAAAAAATTCAGTACAACTAGTTTTTAAGATTTGATGTTTCCTTCTCAAGGCTGTGACCTCAATCGTGCAGGTCGGACGACCAAAATTATATTGAACTAGATATTCAACTAAGGCGATGTTGAGATTTCCCTTTGGTTGTATAGAAAAAGCAGTTTACTATATACAATTTAGGCTTGATGTTCTTTAATGTTTTGAAGAAGTTTACAGCTACATAGTTCGATTGTCTGCAGGGTATGTACAGTGTACATTGTACACCTACGTAACATTTAAATCTTTGTATATACATAAGTATATAAGCATACGTAGAACCATTAAAGCTCTTTTTTGTATAAACCTTTTTTCTTCTTCAAGTCAAGCATAGGAGGAAATTTTTTACTCTTTCTTTCTTTGCTAACATGCTGACATACTAGAGCAATAAATAATTCTTTTATGAAGACTCAATAGCGATATGTTTGCAGAGAGGAATATGCATTTTTTTTTATTATTTAATATACTTATTCGTTTAGTCGGAAAGCAATATTGTGAAACAAATTTAATACTTGAAAGGATATAAAGTTCGTAATCCTATAATAACATAACATAACATATCATAACATAACATAAAATAACATAACATAACATAACATAACATAACATAACAAAACATAACATAACATAACATAACATAACATAACATAACATAACATAACATAACATAACATAACATAACATAACATAACATAACATAACATAACATAACATAACATAACATAACATAACATAACATAACATAACATAACATAACATAACATAACATAACATAACATAACATAACATAACATAACATAACATAACATAACATAACATAACATAATATAATTCTTACTTATGCAACGACTAATCTACCCCACCCCTCCTTTTCACGCTCTTGCTCCAAATTGTTGCTTTAAACTTAATAGCCTTCCCCAACTGCTATGCGTGCTACTTTTTAATTTACACTTTTTACTTACTTTAAGCTCTGCATTGCTTTTTCTGCCTTTAAGTCAGTATACTCAACGGTACTTATCCGCTTAGCTGCTTGTACGAACATTGATAATTCCTGCCAGATTTGGCAATTTTTATTGTTTTCAATTTTCATTTCTCTTTTTTACAATTTTTCAGTCTTTAGAATGCAACTCAGTTTCAGTATATCTATGGCGTTGTTGTTTTTAGAAATCTTTCTTGTTGTTTTAATCGTCTAAAATATGCGTCAGTAGTTGTGCTTGAATCTCAAAAGGATTGAATAGAATTAGCTGTCTGTTTTTGTAAGCTGGCGGCTGTCTGCGTTCCCTATCGTGGGTCTGCCATTTTTTTTTTAGCACCAAAAAGTTTTTCTATTTTCTATTTTCTTTGCGATTTGAGAAATTTTTCACTCGTTTTTGTTTTCGTTTCGCGGCTTTTTTGTTTTTGTTTCTACTACTCAAACTGTTATCTACGATTGCTGTCTCTTTGTGTTTGAGTGTTGTTGTATTTATCTTGCTACGAAAAATTCTTGAAATGCAATTTTTGCAAATGTCTAAATTGACCAAATTTAACTGCCAAAGTTCGGCAGCTAAAAGTGAGTGAAAAATACTTTTCAAACTCAATAAATTTTACAGTTACTCTGTGTGTTTTTGTTTTTAAATATTTGTTTATGATACTTGTTATGCAAGATTCATTTCGCTTTTAATTCATTCGATATTTGACGATTTTTTTTTTTGTAAATTTTTACCTAACTGGACCGTTGTTAAAGCAATGCGATCCCTCAAGATTTTTTTGTTTTTCTTTTCTCTTTCTTTTAGTTCCATGAATTTTTATGATTTCAATTTTATAGATGACCCCAGCAGCCCCAAATATTAATAATTAATGCTGTTAAAATACTAGAGATATTTTGATTCACCGAATTTTATTCTCTGTTCTATACATAAAGTTCAAGTTATACTAAACCCTTGAAATGTCCATTTGCCTACTCGCCAAATTATTTACGAACAAGTTTGAATTACTTTATTATTAGCAAACGCTTAAGTCCCAGCACACAAATTCTGCATGAAATGAACAACCACAACAACAAATATAATTGTATACAAATGTACTTACCAGATACTAAAACCAATTCAAGCCATCATCACGTATAATTTGTAACTGTTCCCAAGAGAGTCCTTACTGTTATTATAAGTTACAACGAGAATGTTGAAACCTTAGTTGACAGACCAATGTGCCGTGAAATAACCTTAAAAATACCCCCACAATAAGGAGCACTTAAAGAAATATTAAATGCTATAACAAAAAAAAAACAAAACCAGCTTAGCAAGTAATTGTTGTTGTATGTTGGTTCTTATTTTCCACAAATACTTATACAATCAACAAATATGAAGGTTATCTCTGGGTCATGACGTAAAAGTGAAATGTCAGTTGAGAATTATGAAAGCATACAATTGGGGTTGTGGATAAAGCTTTGATTTGCTTGTGGGCTTAATCTGTTTTTTTTTTGGTTGTATTAGTTGTGTATGTGTATGGTTTTGAAAAAAATATGCTTAGAATAGTTGATGTCCCTTTTCCGGTCAAGCTGTCATGTGAAACAATATAATTTGGCCAATGGGCACATTTGTTGGATGCCTACATACATATGCGACACGTGCGCTCCCTAATGAGACAATGGGCGGTCAGGTTATGACACAGTTTGATGAGATATTTGAGATTTTAGACTTTGTTCTTGAGACTAACTTTAAGGTAAGAGTATAATGAGCAGACACTCACTTTTAAATGATAAATTCGTACGTTTTGAATATAAAAAAAGGAATTATGTTTTAGTGACGGTGTTGGAGACGAATACCCGAATAAAGATAGGGTAATTGAAATTTAGACATTTTAAATAACATTTTAAGGCACTCAAAATTATGAATGGCACTGCTATGGATTTAGATGGTTTACATGATACGTATGTATATTGCGAAAAAGGTACACAAAACTGAAAAGGATACTCTGACACAGCTAAACGGCAAGGTTGAAATTGTAATAGAGACGGAATGCTAAGTGAGGTACGATGTCTGAAGAATATTTTTTATGTGTACTTTTCATTCAAAGATTTAAGTGAATAAAATAAATGAAGAGTAAATGCTGTTGGGCTTTTCCAAAGAAGAAAGAGCTCCACTTCCAAGTTAACTTAAAATTTTGTTCAATATAATTTACTTTAATTCGTTAGTAGTATTTTTGACGATCTTTAGATTTTTAAACTTTGTTTTGTTTTGCTGGCTCGAGGTGAGTGTTTGAAAAAAATTAATAATTTGTATCAGTATTAAAGTCCGCGTCACACAGGGTATACGTGAAAAATAATTTACGCTGCAGACTAAACAATTATTTTAATTTAATTTAATTTAATTTAGTTTCATTTAATTTAATTTAATTTAATTTAATTTAATTTAATTTAATTTAATTTAATTTAATTTAATTTAATTTAATTTAATTTAATTTAATTTAATTTAATTTAATTTAATTTAATTTAATTTAATTTAATTTAATTTAATTTAATTTAATTTAATTTAATTTAATTTAATTTAATTTAATTTAATTTAATTTAATTTAATTTAATTTAATTTAATTTAATTTAATTTAATTTAATTTAATTTAATTTAATTTAATTTAATTTAATTTAATTTAATTTAATTTAATTTAATTTAATTTAATTTAATTTAATTTAATTTAATTTAATTTAATTTAATTTAATTTAATTTAATTTAATTTAATTTAATTTAATTTAATTTAATTTAATTTAATTTAATTTAATTTAATTTAATTTAATTTAATTTAATTTAATTTAATTTAATTTAATTTAATTTAATTTAATTTAATTTAATTTAATTTAATTTAATTTAATTTAATTTAATTTAATTTTAATTTATTTTATTTTATTTTATTTTATTTGATTTTATTTTATTTTATTTTATTTTATTTTATTTTATTTTATTTTATTTTATTTTATTTTATTTTATTTTATTTTATTTTATTTTACTTTATTTTATTTCAGCTCTGTTGAATTTAAAAAAAAAGCATTAAGCGTTTTGCTGCGATATGCAAGAAAGAGTGATCGCAATTTAGTCAAGTCTATTAAACTTTGTGAAAAGCGTATGCCATGTATCTTAGTTCCACTTCTTTTCGTATTTTTTTGTTTTTTTTTTTTTTCAAAGAAAGATACGAGGAGAAAAAGTTTTCAATGAAAATGTAATAAAAATCCAAATAGCCAAAAGAAGTTAAAAATCGTTAAAAGAAGAAAAATGTGATAAACACGAAAAATGTTTCCACGCTTTCGCCTAAGACGAATGTGCTCAGTAGGCAACCATAGCAATTTACGGCTGGAAATACAATCAAAACCTTCGCATTTGCAAATAGTCCGCCATTATATTACTTCGCCGTTGCTGCCACAGTCACATGTAATTCATTGCCTTTCTGCAAAAATGATCAAATAAATCAGTTAAATTGGACATTTGTTGTTGTTGTATTTTTAAATTTATTTTTAGGTAGATTTTTTTTTTTTTAACAAAAGCAAACTTTAAAATTTTATTTGGTGATTTGAAATTTCAATGCACAAATCGGTAGCTACAGCAATAAGTTAGAACGCGAGCAGTGGATAGCGAAGCGTGATGGCGGCACAGCCCTTGGCGAATTACAAATGTAACATAGCAGCACACCTACCCACCCCTCACCCTCAACCAACGAAAACAACATACAGGAAGTTGCACGTAAATTGAAATGTTGCAAGCGACACGAGCGGTGCTCGTTACTTTTTAGTTGCTCTACGCCATTCACAAAAATGAATCAATTTACGAAAATTTGCAATGGGAAAATACAATTTTCGCAGAATAATAAATTTTACAGAGCGTGAAAACTATTTGAATTTTATCGCTTCTACCCAGAGCTTTTGAGTTAGTGTGTTGGACGCAAAATGTTGGATGCATTCATTTTTTGCATTTCCTGAATTTTTATTAATATTGTTGTTGTTTCTGTGCTAACAAAAATTTGAAAGGAGTTAATTTTCAGGTGCAAATATGTATAATAATTTGATTAGTCGTAAAAATATATGTGGCGAACAAGCAGAATGGACATAAATCATATATCAGAAATGCTTCATTTGAATCGAAAATTTTTGATTGCAAAAAATATTTAAATTTATTGCTTCGATTCTATTCTCATATTTTAAGATATATACATATGTATATGTTATTATAGTTAGCATACCATTTCATGTTCATAAAAGTTATTAAAAGCACAAATATAAAAATATAAATTTAATGCCATTATCTTAGGATAGTGGGCGTTTGAATAAATAAAACTACAAGAAGAACGAAAAGCTGCAGGTGGAATTTATTTTTGTTTGGATTTCAAAACGCGTTAACATTCTTGACTAAGCTCACTCTTATATTGCATGTAAGCTGTTATGCAAAACAAATTGAAAAAAAAAAAAAAAACAAAGGAGTAGGAAAAATATAAAATTCTTGCTTTCATAAATACCTACAACGTAAGCTATGTTTCTTTAATCCACATCCGCTTTTATTTCGTAGCTTCTAGGAGTAAACTTGTTTAAAGCTTAAATGCAATGAGACAAGAGTGCGTTTAGCGAAAATTAATTGCGTTGTTATGAAAGTTTTTCTTACATGATAATAAATGCTTTTAGTAGAATAGCAAGCCGCATACTCAAGCACGGATGTCTTAATGGAGGTTAAGAGGAAAGTCTACTAAGCTACAGGGGAAGTGAATTTATTTCTATGAAAAGTAGTTACGAGGCTTAATGATAGTACTAATTTGACTAGTTGGTTAGGTTTAATGGAAGATTAATATATGATTTTTTTGTTTGAAATTCTTTCAAAGGTGGGCTGTATAATAAAGGAAGCGATTTTTATATACAAATTGACACCAATAATTGAGTGATGTTATATCTAAGGCCAGAACCTTTTCGAATTGTAACGCCTATTTAATAAAAATTTGTATTCTTGGCCCTTAGCTGATTGATTGATGATTAATTGCCAGTACCCGCACCATTTGAATGATGAATATTTAATTAATTAAAAAAAATTAATTAATCAATTGATTTTAATGGCATGATTAATATAAATATTTATGATTATAGTTGATTATTTTTAATGTCCTTTAATTGCAGTTTTGATTTTATTATTTTGGTTAATGGTATTGAATTTTAATTATTTTTAATAATATTAATTATTTGAGTAAAATGATTAAATGATTATTTTCGATTAATTTTAATTATGTGACTAATAATACAAAAATTTCCGATTATTTTTGATTACTTTTAGTGTAGTTTAATTGCATGTTCGTTCTTATTATTTGATTATTGTTAAATCATTTTCCCTTTTTTCAATTATTATTAATCACATGATTAACGTAAATAAATTATTATTTTTGATTAATTTTAATTATATGATTAACTAACTAGAACTAACTGAAATCAATTAAAAAAACACAAATAATCAATAAATTAAATTAAGATATTTAATTGTTTAATTAATTTTAATTATTTGATTAATTTTAGTAACTTGATTGTTTTCAATCATATGATTGCGTTTAACTAAAAACATTCGACAATTTTTTTAAATTATTTAATTTTTTGTTTATTTTTTCAATGGCCATTAATCATGATTATTTTTTTAATCGAATTATTTAGTAATTTAATCATCATTATTTTCAATACAATTTCTCATTAGTAATCACAAAAGAGCCAAATATATTAATCATTAATAAAATTAAAAGGAATTTCACAGGTCTGATTAAGAAAAACTCCAAATTTTTTTGACTACTCTTTTGAGTTCATTAGTTAATTAGAAATATTTTAAGCCATAAGACCTTTACAAAGGTGCAAATAATAACTAAATTATTTTTTTTTTTCCTTTTCAGGTAAGCTAAAAGCTAGAATAATTTATCAAAAAATATATAAGCAAGTCATGTACCTTAAAACAATTTGTTATTTTTGGGTAAATATGTTAATCAAAATATGAGGTAACTTAGCTAAAATAAAAAAAACAAACACTTGCTTAAATAAATATTGTTTTGAATGTTCAATCGAACAACCAAAGCTTTTGTCACCAGCACATTTTCAAAATAACTGTCTCCAAGTTGAGCAGGCGACATAAAAGTTTCCACATACACGAGCGATAGTTATTTCACGTGCCAACAACAAAGAAGAACAAACTAAAGCAAAGGTCTCAGAAATCAGCTAAAAAGTAGAACGCACATAAAGAGCCAACAAAATATATTAAAAAAAAAAAACAAGCATTTCAAACTTTACGGCTGCTATAAGATTTTTTTGTTGCATACGCCAAGGCGTTGAGTTGAGGTTACAGAAGTATGTGTAACTATTGTGCGCAGAGTAAAATACAAAAAAAAAAAAAACGCAGCTGAAGGCACTAAAAATGTGAAATTTATATGCTACAGTTGTTTTTTTTATTATTACTATTGCCACATGTGCCGTTGCAACGTTTGTCAGCAGCGTTACACCCGACCTGCAGTTAAGGCTGCGTATTTTTATGTGATTTACACACATGCACCTATGAATGCATATCCTTTGCACCTGTTTTTTGGTAAGACAAATTTATTTTTACTTATAATTTTATAGCAAATGCTCTACTCCGTTTTATTTGTGTTTTTGCTAATGAAATTGTAAACAGGATGTTACTTCCTCTAGTTTGCAAGTACAAATTATTAGTGCTTGCAAGTAATTCAAATTTATTTATTTAGATTTGTATGTGCGTATTTATGTATGGGAAGTAGCACAGCAGTGCCGTTGCATTGGTGTGTGAAAGTAGTTTTGCATTCTGTGCTTCTGTAACGGTTGCGAAGATAGCTGTGAAGTAGTATACGGGAAGGTACTTGAAAACAGTTGGCAATTTGGGTATTTGCTGCCGTAATTTATGTGCGGCAAGCAAGCTGTTGTGAGAGTTATATGCAACTCTCAGAATATGCCCACAAGAAGCGGAAGCAAGCGGGTAGTAAAAAGGAAAATTAAACGTGTTGAAAGTTGGCCAAGTGTTGATTACGAAATGCAAGGTGTTGAAGTGTTCTTCGGGATATAGGGAGATGCCATACTTTCGACAATATTTTTTATATAATGTGGTTGATGCAGTTGTAAATATATATATGACCTCCGTGAAAAAGAGTTGATAGAGCACCTTCAAAATAAGATATGCTAAAATGATTTATGGTTATAAATGAGCTCAATTCAAAAGAATAATAATTTGTATAACAATTTTTTTTATTTAATTTTTTACTAATTTTTATTAATTCACAAAAGTCTTTTTTTGCATATAAGAAAAAGTTAAAACTCATCTCTGAAAGCTTTTCTTATACATATATCCATTTCCGAAATTGTTAGAAATTTCATCATAGAAATTTTTGGCATGTTCTGTTAACCATTAGTATGTCAGAACAATGGGCTTTTTTTCAGCTAGACTCTTATTTCTATTAAGTGTTTTTTACTAAAAATTTATTGCACATTTTGAGTAAATTTTTTAAGAGTTGTGATATTTTCCGGTTATTTTTGGTAAGCAGTAATCATTACAACTTCGCGGGTATTTTCGAGATCAGTTCATACTGATCCCTTCTAAATCTTTTTTTTGGATTGGTTTTAGTATTAAGGAGCCACAAGTTTGGAAAACTTGCGATATATGTAGGTAGTTTTGTGTTGATGAAAAGCTTTCGAAATCAAGTGAAGTAAGAAATTAATATGAAAACATAACCAATCATTTCGCACCCATTTTATTATATACATATATACATACATATAATCCAAAGTCTGTTAAAATATTTTTTTTGCAGGTCTTCATTCATAAAATCGTTATATATTGCCCGTTTCTTATTCATCAGATAGTTGCTAGCTACATTTTTTTCTTTGTATTTTATTCATAAGTCGCTAAGTGCTTATGTGAAAAAAAAATCGCGTAAGTATGTATAACAACCGTTCATATAAAAATGTTCCTCATACGCCATGCTGTACCGCAGTACTAGCTATATTGTTGCGAGTTTAATTTGCCCTCTTTCAATCTTTGCAATTCTTCCCGCTAACTGGTTTGACTTAAAAAAAAAGTTTTTCACAATTAGCTAGTTTATCAATCAGTGTGTCAGAGCAGCAATTTTTCTGAATTTTACATTGTTTTTAAGTAAATTAAAAATGTTAACGCCAAGTTTTTTTTTGAATTTTCTTACATTTTTTCATTCGTTAGCTTGTTGCAAACTTTGTTAGAGCTTCTTAATGATATTAAAGGAAAAGCTAGAGTAGCGCGAAAAATGAAAACTTTTGTAACGCGAAAAAATAGTTATATGTGATGTTGAAAAGAAGCAGCGGAAAAGTGTTGAATTAAAAAAATAAAAGAGAAATAATGAATAATGAAATAGTTAGGAATGAAGAAAGCTCAATTGCAGCAGAAAAGAAACGAGCTTGTTTGTTTAAAAAAGAAATGTATGCAACAAAGAGCAGGGAAAATGAGGTAAGGGAAATTATCTAAAAAACTAGAACTAAAACTAAGAATTCTTTTTTAGATTAAGCGGTATTTAGAAGATGTGAAAATTGCGAAGCAAAAGAAACTAAATTTTTTGTTTAGCTCTGCTTCTATAAATTTAGTTTAGTAATAATTTACGCTTTTGATAAATTTTTGTTACTTTTTTTTATTCTACCCTAATAACTGCTATAAATTTAAAACATAGTATGTCTTATATTTTTGTTTGTATGCAAAGCAGTGTTTTCATGCATCAAGATTATAGATTGCCATGATTCATAAATATTCAAATGTAAATTTTTAATCTCACAGCAAATAAATAAAAATTAGTGTACACGAGACTAGTGTGGTCATCTTGTTAGTAGCTCTGAAAGTTATTTGTTATTCAAATATTTTATATTGACTTCATTTTGTGACAGAATTTTGTTGATGAAGCTTAAAATTATGAATAAGAATGATACTAATTTTTATATCTGCATTTTTTGTTTGCATTTGTATTTTAAGTCAATGTTCAATATTTTCTTCTTTGATTAAATTTTTTTTTTTATTTATTTTCATTTCACATGGCTTTTGGTCTTTACTCTCCTGTTCAATATTAAAAGTTTTTATAAATTTTGACTATGATTATGGCCCAATATATTTTAAAAATATCGTCGAAGTTTTGTAAAATGTTTTGAAGTCACATTTCAGTTTCGTAAAGAGAACTAAGTTAAAAAAAATCTAGAATGAGTCATATATGTAGTTCGAGATATTAGCAGAGGTACCAGCGACCTCTTATTTCGAAAAATTAATCGTGAACTGAAGTATGGAAATTTTTGCCCAGAGCTTTAATTTGAAATCCGTTTTAATTTGATGTAATAATTCTTTATAACAAACTTGCAAATGCTATATTTTTTGTTGTGAAATAAATTGGTTTGCATAGCACGCGAAGAAGACCAAATGTTCAATTTAGAATTCACCAAAATCAAAAATGTAAATAAGCTCGAATTAGGAAACAAATTATAAATTATTTGTTGTCGCTTTTTTGTATCAATTTTTTGGTTTTATTCGCATCGTTTCTCAGTGCAGCGCAAACGACTTCTATAATTAAGCTTTCTATTCATGCCACGTTTTGTGGCTTCTGAAGTTGGGATACGCTGCAAGCGAAGTATCTTTTTCTTCTTTCTGCGTTATTGGCTTTTGCTTGAGTTAAACTCTTAAGCTGCTGCAGTGCATAAAAGTGTCATTTTGTGGTGTTAATTTTTCCCCAGTTATCGCATAGTGTGGCACTTTTTATCCCGCTTGGGGAAAAGCTTTACTTCTTTCATCTTCTTTCATTTTTTTTTATCTTAGTGCGCTCTTTTCAAGATTGTTTCTTATTATATTTTTTTCCAAAAGCTCTGTAAATTGTTGACTACAAAAAATGTAACTGTAATTGTAGCTTTATTTGTTTGGTGTATGTGTGAAGTGAGTGCAAAAGTAAACAGAAAATTGCGCATCAGCACCAGCTTTAGTACAAACTTACGATCACTTGCAAAGCTACTGTGCACCAAGTTAAAGTTGTATAAATATCATTTGCATCTTCCTTCTATCTGACTCTTGCGCTTCCTTCCTTTCTTGCTTGACACCACATCCTTAGAATTGGGTGCGCACTTCCGTTGTTCTACGCTCACTCATTTACACTTTCCGCGCGCTTTCTGTTCATTATAGCTGCCGCCAGCACTGTTGTTGTTGTGGTTGTTGCCGCAATTGTAGTGAAGCGTCAATTGTTGTTTTTGTTTCCTTTCTAACGCCTATCTTTGCAATGCTACATATTGTTGAATTTGTCTGCGAAATGAAGCAATGAAAGACCACAAAATTGCGGCTCTTCCAAGTTCGTTTACATCTCGTCATGGCCTGGTTAAGATGATGGCGCTGCTGCGGCTTGATGTTGAGCATTTGGTCTACCAGCGCGCATTGTTCATTGAATGCTTGTAAATGGTAGCAGCTGCATTGTGGTAGTCATAATCGTGGAGTAGTCAAAACTTCATAAATCTAGTATATGCTATTCTGTGTGCTGATCTTTTTGTGTGTATGCGTGTTTATTTTAATTTAGGCAACTCAAATGATACGCCCTAAGTGTTTTAGGATGGCGTCAATACAGAAACTTGCACTCATTTTGCAATTTAAATCTACTCGGTAGCTACTCTTTAATCAGTCGTGCAAAATAGCTCTGTTACTCTCAGCCGACTGTTGAATATTTGAGCTTAAATTTGAAGTAAAAATAATGATCAAAAACTTTAATGATTATCAATTATATTGCAGCATTCTCAGAATGATGATTTTTGATTAATTTTTAATTAGTCGAAAAAATTAATCAATTATTTCATTTATAAATTTTAATTGCATGATTAATATAAAAAATTCTGAATATTTTTAATTATTTTTAAACTAGTTGCATTTTTCATATGATTGATCGATGCAAATTAATTTTGAATATTTTTTTTTATACGATTAACTTAATTAAATTGTCATTTTGGATTAATTTTAATTATGCGATTAACTGGACTAATGTAATCAAATGATTATTTTTGACTAATTTTTTTAATGCTCATTAATCATGATTACTTTTGATTATATTTTAAGTCAAATAATTAATAATTTCTTTTGGTGACCATTGATCATGATTATTTTTTAATTTTTTATTTTTTTTTTATAAATTAAATGATAGTTTCTCACTAATAGTTCCAATTCTCGTAGTAATTAATCACTATTGATGTAAGTCAGACTTTAACAGGTCTATTTTGAAACCAGAAGTAGATTTTCGATTTTATACTTACCAATGAGGTTTTCTCTGTTTTATTACGGTGGAACTAGATTTTTTTTTGCAACAATAGATCTAGTACGAAACTGAAAAATTGCCCTAATAGCTACTAAGTTCTCTTCAGGTTGTATAAGAAGTATTTACACTATAAATGTCTTTGCTTGTGTGCTTCTGCCTTGGTATTTGCATAGTTCATTGTACTTACTATGGTCTAAGTACATACTATGAATTGTTTGTATTTTGTTGTTGTCGAGTGCTAAGTTTTTTTTTTGTTTTTTCTTGACATATATACATATTTACATATACATATGCAGTTATACCATTGAGTTATTTCACCATTGTTTTTGCTGGTAAAAAAAGCACTAAAAGTGTTGGTCAGCACAACCATCATACCTTCTCTTGGCTTACCACTACAACAGCATAGAGAAGAAAGGCGTCCGCTACTTTTTCACTTCTTTCTTCTCCTTCTTTGTCTGTAGTGAGCTTTTGAAAGGCTACTTTAGTACACTTTAATTGCCTCTTGTTAGTTTGTTGTTAGTTGTTCATTTGTAGTTAACTGTTGTTGTTTGCATTTCGTGTTCTCCTTCTCTTCTCTTGTAGCGGCGTTGAAAGTGCAATTGTTAACGGGTTTCGCATATGAGGTGAGGGCAAGACTATTCACGTTCATTGTGTTGATTGTTTGATGTTCACACGACAACAATCAAGGAAGCAAATTCATCAACAATGGCAGAAGACTGAAGCCTTGATTTTATAGGGACTAAATTTTTGGTATGCGGGTATGAATTCCGAAGTAAAAATTTCAAACAATTATCATAATTTTTATTTTTACTTAGTAAGATTAAGATGTTTTTTAGATAAAATCTCTTTGAAAGTTATTTCATTTTATGTGAGTGTGGTTATAAAATGAATATTTAATTACAGTTTGATAATTTTTTTGTATAACATGTGTTAGTGATCTCAACTTATCACTTTAGAATCAAGTATCGGAACTAAAAAAAATTTTCATTGGTTAGCAAGTAGTGGCTGGTGAAATAAACAGTGACTGCCACTCAAAATGGCCCACACGTTTATTCATATGTATGTATATATTTCGCACATGTCTTGAACTAAAATTAATTTTTATTTATTTAAAAAAAATATGGATTTTTATCTCAGAGACATCTTTTGTACAGGTGTTCCCAAGTTTATGTAACATATCCTAAAATCCTTGGAATGTTTTGAAATTTGTGGCAATATTCTCAAAATGATTTAGGAAAATGCAGTTTTGTAGCCTGTCGCATACCACTCTCACGAATAATAGAAAATTCGGTAGGGAATTAAAAAAAAATATTTAAAAAAAGTTTTGGCCAGTTCCTTGTCTAGTGGATTATTCTCAAAACTTTTATGAAAAAAAATTTGTTTTGGTTATTTTTTCCAAATGACAGCAAAAATGTCTGGTTCATAATTTATCAAATTATTTTCTAAAAGGCAGGAAAATGCTAAAGACAAATGCCACAACTTTTCTGATAAAACCATTTCCGAAACTCCTAGACTTCTTTATCAGCGAAGTTTTTTCAAGTTTTGCTAACCTTTACTTTATCAGAACGATGGTTTGTTTGTAAGCTGAACTTCTTTTCCTTTTTATTTTTTCCACCCATTGCTTTAGTCTCAACAATTTGTTGGCATTAGAATTGCTGATTTTGGGCTTATTAATTTTTGGTTGTGCTTTTTTTAACGAAACACCCTATCGTTTATGCACATGTTCACACTTACGTTTCGCTGCATCTGTCAATAACTGTGAAAGAGTATCAAGAAATGTGGTTTGCCACTATTTTATTGACACAATTTTTTCCACTTTTCCACTGAGCTTTATTCTCCACGAGTATGTATACTCATATAGTTATAAAAAATATATTTACCCACGCATATGTAGCTATTGGGTGTACGTTTGCATTTAAATGCTTACGAAATTCAGCATAAAACCACATTTAATACGCAATTGATGGTGTTGGCCACAAAAACCAAACCGTTATGGATGGGTATGCAAAATTCTTACACAAAACTATACGAGCACAAGGACGCTTTGTGGCAGCTAAAGTGACATGCCACCGAGTTAAGAGCTTCAGATTACTGTCATGCAGTGGTTAATGCGTACGCACTGGATGAGTCGCAAATATATGTGTGGGCTGTGTTATAATATATTTTATTTTATTGGCCTATTAAATCACTTAAATTCCCATTAAATATTTTTAGTTTTTTTTACATTTTCATGATTAATTAATTAACTAAAAAAAATAATAAAAAAAAAATTGTGAATTATTTTCATTTAAAAACAATCAAATGATTAAAAACAATCAAGTAATTAAAATTAATCAAACAATCAAAATTAATCAAACAATGAAATATACATAATTTATCAAAAATAATAATTTAATTACATCAATCAAGTTAATCATATAACCAAAATTGGTCAAAAATAATAATGTAGTTACATTAATCATATTAAATGCAATCAAAATTAATTGACTTTGTTCAAATTAATCATATAATAAAAATTAATTAAAAGTAATCATTTAATTATATTAATAAAATCAATCATATGATGAAGATTAATGAAAAATAATCACTTAATTATATTAGTAAAATTACTCATATAAAAAAATTAATCAAAACTAATCACTTAATCGCATTAATCATTTAATTAAAAATGTTGGAAATTAATTGACATTTAACAAAAATTAGTAATCATATAATAAAAATTAGTAAAAAACAAACATTAAATTACATTAATAAAATTAATCATATAATAAAAATGAGTAAAAATTACCCATTTAATTACATTAATCATATTGATCACACAGATAAAACAATCAAAATTAATTGACATTATTGAATCTAATTATATAATAAAAATTAACTTAATTATATTAGTTAAAACAATCATAAATAAAAATTAGTCAAAAATAATCATTTAATTGTATTAACCAAATCAATCGTATAATTCAAATTAATCAAAAATAATTGAAATTAATCATATTAAACATATGTGACTCATACTGCACTGGTTGTAGTGTGAATTTTTTCACTTTATGTGAGATGATGTTGAAATTCGAACTACCAGAAGTATGATAGGGATAGCGGTATGATTTTCTCGCCTTCCAAATATGAAAATAATTCCTTTTGGTTGGCATGATTTTATTGAAGTTCGATGCTTTATAGTTTTCTGGTGAATTTCACAAAAAGCATCCCGATCTTATTGAATTCAATTAAACTACCCACTCTACCAATAAGCATTAACATTCATCAATCATATTATTATTTACTTGTGTGTATGTATGTATGTATTGTGTGTCTTCAAAAGCAGCCAATATTACCAAAACCTTTAACTCGATTGTCATGCGTTTGCAATTGTAAGAATTAAATTAATTGAAATGCCTGCAACGCCAATGTACAATGAGGAATTGCGAGCGCAATAAACCATTTGTTTCCCAAAGGCAATACAAATTTACAATACATATAAAACATGTGTATGTATGTACACACATACGATTGGCTTTTGACAGACAGGTATTGTTTTTTTTTTATTATTAATTATTCCAATGGCATTGGTGATTTTTACAATTAAACGAATTACTTTGACACAGTTAATCGAAATGAGCGCAATCCTATAAAATGTGTTTGCTACAAACTATATATATGTATGTGTATGTGTAAGTAGGTCATATGTGTGGTCAGAGGGTATGCCACGGCGTATGAGTGATGTGAGCTGTATTGGATACTTCATACGCAACTGACCTTCAACTTTAATTTTGTGACCACATCTCCTAATGGCAGACCAAAGTAATTTAAATTTAGAAATTCTGAGATAATTTCTCAGTAGGGTTTCCAGCGAACCAGGCTGACCAGGACAAAATTGTTTTGGTCCACTTATAAAAAAAAAAAAATTTCGAGCACATCTTTTATCCACAGTTCCCGAAATGTGTGACTTTTTAGATTCCGAGAGGGGATTTAGACCCAAAAACCACCCCTGGAATCCGCCCCTGTTCAGACCTAAATCTCATCTTGTTTGTTTCTTTTCAATTGAGAAACTGTTTCGCGTGCAATCGCTCTCATTCTTGGACGTCACATTCAAGATTAATTTATTCATAGAATTGCGTGCGTTTTCTATCAAGTCAGTCATCAAATAACCTCGTCCAAAAATAATTTCTTTATGCATTCGCCGCTATTATAAAAAATGCCAATCAAATGCAATCAAATCATAAATGAGCGACAACAAAAATATATTTACAAAGCTAATAATAGAAAACGAGAACAAATTAATAAAAAACTTGACGTAATAAATCAAAGATAATAAAATGCGCAATTGTTGAGTAAAAATAAAAAAAATTTTAAATTGAAACAAGCAAGAGAATTTGCGGGGTACTTCGTCGCAATATGCCCACAGTGCAGCAGCGATATTTACACTTCGCAATGGGGCTTTGAAGCCGATTTGGTGAAAACTTAAATAAAAAAGAAAGAATTCAACTTTTTAAAACTGACTTTGTTAGCTAAATGAATTGGAATTTGTTGTGGAGAAGTTTTTTTTTTTTTTCAAATTATTTGCTTGAAAAAATTGCACTATGCAACAAAATAAACAAAAATTTTCGAAAAGCCAGGAGTGAGAGGCCAAAAATCCTCTATTAATAGACCGTTTAAAATCACTTAGAGGCCATGAAAAATTCCCATTATAACTGAATTTTGTTAAATTAACAAATTGCAAGGCTTTTCCCGAGGCTCTCGTTGAGCTATTTTCCTAAACAACTTGCACTGTGTAACAAATGAAAAATTTCCAAAACACTTTACTGGGCCTACATTTTTATAGACCCCCTTAATAATTCTAAGGAAGTAGGCACTCTCGAGAATACAAAAATTTGGTTTTCAAATACTGAAACTCATTATTTTGGGTCCAAAGCCCCCTTTTTCTTAAGTGGTTTCGAAATCGCTAAGAGTACCAAAAATTTAAAATGAAAACCTTTTGTTGCAAGATTTTGTCAATGGGGACTTCTCTTGTATATTTGTATTTAAGACTTACACTATGTAACAAACTTTTTAAGTTGATAAAATAAAATAAAATTTTCTTTAGCACTAAAAAACTTTATTTTTGATTTGTAAAGCTAAGCAGCTTTTATAGGCTTAAAAAGATCTGAAAGGTACGAATATATTCAGGAACAAAAAAAAATTATTTGTTACACAGTGTATTTTTTTTTTGTTAAATAGCAAATAAAAAAAAATTCAAAAAATTCTTGCATTTAACTTAGCTAGCAAAATTACGTTTACATTTTTGAAAAATTGTGAGTTTAGTGTACTTTGGGTGATTTTTAACTTAACTTTGAATAAGGAGGTATTTTACCTTTACTTACAGATTTTCAGGGAACATTCTAATTATATAGAGCATCCAGCCCTTTTAGGCTTGTTAATATCTACAATAGCGTGAGCCTCGAAAAAAGTGTTTTATTTTTTTATGTTACACAGTGTAAATTTTATAGAAAAATAACCAAAAAAAAAAAAAAACAAAAACACTTTATATCATATTTGATTAATCGGAAAATATTCCGTTTACTTTTTTTTAAAAGTTGATGTTTGAATCCTTAAAATATTTTTGTACCCTCCACCCCATTGCGCGTGGTTGGGTGCGGCACACACGCCTACTGACACTGACAGAACGATTGCTCATGGATTGATTGTGTGCAAGATGCGATGAATAGATTAGTCTTTTGCAAATTGTCGGCAATTTGTGGAAAGTTTATTGCATTCTCATTTTTCTTCTTTTTGAATAATCAATGATGGTTAATTTGTAAGGAAACAAAATAAATCATTAAGGCCCGCAGATGGTTTGGAATGGTCCCAAATGTATTTATAATTTTTTTTGAATAAACAGGGGGATCAGACACTTCTTATTCAGCATTTGGAACTAAGTTACGTATTTAAGGAAATTAAGCATACAACATTTTATGTAATTAATATGCCGCGAAACTGTGCCACAGGCCACATTAGCAAGGATCTTCCATAAAATGCAATTTCTGCTATACCTTCAGTTTTAAAATAATATTTCCTAGTTTTGTCATATTTCACATATTCAAATTACCTTCTTTTCCAAGAATTACTATTTTTATTTTGTTTTTTCTTTTGTAATTTATATATTTTTGCATTTCCTTTTTCGTCCACTTACGTTGGCATTAAAAGCCGCAATTAAGGCGACTCAAGCGCAGTGAACTCATTTATAATGCACACACACACACACACACATGCAAGAAATAACCATAATGGTAGTTGGTATTTTTTTGTTATTGCATTGCCACACTATTCTGTCTGTAACAACCGCTTTGTGCCAGAAAAGTTGCAATGCACCGTTATTCATACAAATACATTCACGCTCATACAAAGAGACCAGCCTAGTAGCAGAGTTTCATTTAATTGTCAACCAGAGAGAATGAAAGCGCGCGAAATCTAAATTTTGAATTGTGAAATGTTCAAAAAAAAAGAAAAAAAAAGTGATTTTAAAAGAGGTTTGCATTGCAAAATGCCATTCAGAAAAGTATATTCGGTTATAAAATGTTAGTTTGACACTTGAAAATAAGGACAAGCACTAAAATGTTGGGGATGAAAGGATGAAATTTAAAAATTTAAAGCCTCACCTTTTCGTTGGGAATTTTTCATTCGAAATAACTTTTGTTTATTGTTTTTATTTTTGCTTTTGATGCAAAGAGATTTGTGTCAACAAGCGCTCCAAAGAATGGAAATATAACAAGTAGGCAATTCTTCGAAAAAGGGGATTAAAATAAAATTCAAAAAAGAATTTTAAATGTTACAGGCTGTTTCTTGTATGTATGTACATATAAGCACAAGTTAAGCCATGCCTAAGCCCAGACTTTGTAAAAAAAAACTTTTTTTAAATTGAAGTAAAAGTTATATTTAGCGCTCAGTTATTTTGTTAACGAGTAAAATATTTGAAATGCGAATTTATTTTGTCATCTCTTGCCGTATTTGGTAAAGATAAATACGTAACTACTAGAGTTCGAGCTATGTTAAAAAAAAAACGCCTAAGTGTATGTAACTTTTTTTTTTAAATATTATCACATGAAACCCATTGCTAAAATATTTATCAAGTATTTTTTGGAAATTTTCTAAGTTCTTGTCAAATAAATTATTTTTATTGCTCTATCTTTTTTTTTATAATTTTTAAAGTTTTGTAAAATATTATCACATAAAACCCATTGCTGAAATTTTTACCAGATGTTACAATAATTTTTTTGAAATGCTCCAATTTCTGGTTTCCTAAATTTTCCCAAAAACGAAAAAAAACTGTGCTGCCTAGAATTTTTCCATTTACTTTTTGTTGCTATATTTTTCTTTATATAATTATTGAATTTTTGTAAAATATGATCTCCAAAGGTCCATTTCCGCATGCTTTCCTTTCCTTGATTTTTCCGTATTTTCAATATAAATTCTACAATTTCTTGTCACCTGAATTTACCAAAAAAAGAAAATCTCTTTTACGACCGTGAAATTTTTCGTTGCATCCTTCTTACTCTTATTTGAGATTCATGAGATAATAAAAGTAGACTTATCCGTTTTCAGTTATTTCTTAGCAACACAAAGCCTTTCTCAGCACATAGCATTTTCATTGACCTTTCAACACGTATCCAAAAGCTTAGCATACTTTCGGGCGCTAACTACGTTTTGAGTATAATTCCATACGCAAAAAGCATGTCAATGTTTATCTGCATTAAACTAAAAATGTATACAATTTCGTTTGTTAAATTCGTTGTTGTATTCAGCGCTCTTGACATTTCCACTAATGTAAATGTAGTGAGTCAAGTAGGGCTTACTCGTAAAAAATCATTCGATGTACATTAGTAAAATACTGAAAATGGTTTCACCTTTAGTGCAGCGTCTCTCTAAGCGGTTCTTTATTCACATTACAAAAATGCGCATAAACATATTTACATGCAATTATGTTGCATATTTCTGTATGTTGCTAATTTTTATTTTCATGTTTTTCCACTTAACATTTTTTACATGCATTATTGTGCGCGTGTGGAAATGTGCTATTTATTTTCATGCAGCTATTTCCTTTTGTTGAGTGGCCTACTGACTGAATTCTTGTGCTTCCTTCCATTTTTTTTTTTTTTTTTTGCGCCATATTTGTGGCGATGGTAGTTTGGACTGAAGGGAAAAATTATTCTTGTTTTTTTTTTTTTTTTTTGCGCCATATTTGTGGCGATGGTAGTTTGGACTGAGGGGAAAAATTATTCTTTTTTTTTCTGAAAATTAGATTAATATATTTTTTTTGGAACGCCAATGATAGGCTAATAAAAATTAAAAGCAAGAATCCGGTTTGACTCGATCATCAAGAATTATTGTAGACGACAACAGCTTATGTAATACAAATAGGTGGCAACTTTGCACAAACGTGATCAATGGCAACACGTAGCCTAAAAGTGTCAGACCATGTAAATTTCATTCAAGTATCGGGATGACGATTAGGAGAATGAAATAAAGATGCTAGAAGCTCATTCAAAGTTATTAAGTTACAGAGTTACTATAAAACTTTCTTTTAGTTCTACTCTAAAATGATTTGGCTTTTTCTTTGCAACCCTAAAAAACATTGTTCGATTCAAAAAAAAAAAAAAATTTTTTTATTTCTGAATCAAATTACCACCTAAGCAAGAATATTTTTTAGCCCAGTCTAATGTGCACATGCCTGCTTGTTCTTTCATTCTTTTTCACATGAATATTTATATAATTTGCTTTGAATAAAAATGAGTTTAGCAATTTAATTGCATACTTACCTATGCTTTGGTAGGTAATCATATTTTGTTGTGTATTATAATAAGCTTGCAGATTTATGTAGCGCAACAACAAGCTTTTGTTGTCAAGTAATAAAACTCAGCCGCCATGGTGTACTAATAATGTACTGGCCTAAAATATCGAAGTTCGCTTGCTTCGAGTGCCCGAAGAGGTGATAATCAAGGGGACTTCTAGTCGTTCCCTTCAAGTGCAGCTGCCATGAGAATGTCCTCGCCGCCTTTAAAATTGAGTGTATATATAATTCTAGTCAAGTTATGAAATCTCCGTTGTGATCGACTCGCATACGACTCCCCATACTATTGCGCACATTTTTCTTTTCACCTTGCTATGCCCATTTATCGGTTGTACGAGTAAAAATTCCAATACTTTAAAAATGTAATCAAGTTACCCAAACCCTCAAAGTCATATTTAGGTATGTTATTCATTATATCCGAATTCCTCAGGCTACACGGCATCTCAAGAATTTAATCAGCTTTAGTCGCTGCTGTTTGAATAAAAAAAAATTTTTGCATATGATTTTTTATTAAAATGCACACATGCATAGACTTAAATATTAATACAGTTGTGCTCAATATAATAGTAGCAAAATTAAATTGTATAAAATTTCTGTACTATTATTTAGTACACAGTTTTATAGACCAGTCTATTTTTGTGAAAACTCGCCTCAAAAATATCCCTAAAATACAACAAAAAAAAAAAAATATGAAAAATGTATAAAATAAAAATATTTTCAACTGCAAAAGAAAATTAATTCTTAAATTAAAGCAACTATTTGTTAGCAGAGCAAATTAAAAAAAAAACTTACAATTTTGGTTGCTATCTCGTAAGTGACAAATTCACATTTGATTTTCAGAGGAAAGTTCAATTCTGCTGAAAAGAATGCTGTTTTGTTATGTTCGTATTACGGTAATCGCCGTCAGTCTTATCAGGTAACAGGTTGATTACTCTGGAACGACCCATTTACCAAAAATTTTCAATCTGTGGGAAGTTCAATTCAGCCTTAAAGCAATATTTGTTTAAATTTTAATATTATAGTCAGACTATTTTGTATATTTTAGAAAAGTTCAGTAAATTTTACAACAACAAAAATTATTTTGTATACACATATAAGGCCCGTACTTCATTCTAATCTTTACCTTCTTTATTCTCTTTGCAGGTAATTTTTCCATTAACGATCTCAAATATATCTAGGTAGGTTATACGCCTCTTATTTTCCATTGAATGTAAGTTGAAGTTCTACTCGAGTTGAAGCGAGATTCGTATCAGCTATCCTGAATCTTTTGCCTTATGAAACTCACTATATATCTCGATTATATCCTATAAACCGTCATTAAGATTGTATCCTTTTTGCGCTAACACATCTGTTCTTAACGTTGTTAAAACAAACAAACGCTCAAGCATTAAAAACGCTTTAATTTGACATCCTAAGCTGGCTGCAAACTAAGCTAAATGGGCAGAGATACAGATACTTAATCATAACAAGAAACAGGAAAAACAAAAAATAAATAAATCTGTGACACGTCATCTGCCCCAGGCGTTGATGACTAACTGCATTTGTTTGAATGAAACAAAAAATAGTTGCATTTTCAAGAAAAAAATAATGCAGGATCATGACAATGTCTCAAGCATAACAGAAAAGCTAATGCGACAGTTGGGCATGGAGGCGAAAAAAAATACAAAAAAAAAACAACAACAAACGAAATATGAGTGTTGTTACCGGAAGTGATGATGAAGCATTAGCAGAGCTTAGAAGCGCTTAAAACCGTAAATGGAAAATGAAAATGAAAAAAGGCGCAGAAGATGCAGTTTCGTTTGCAACCATACAGTGTATAACCAGTTGTGAGTTCTAAAGTTATGCTTATTTTTGAATTAAACTGAAGAAATCAGACATTGTCGACTTTGTATGAATGCAAATATTTTGAAATTCAAATGCTCATTCTGAAATAAATTTTTGTGAATCACAATTGACTCCTTTACTTTTTAAATTTTGAAATTTATTTTGTGAATCACAATTGACTCATCTGAAAAACAATTTTTATGTTCTGAAATTTAATTACTTATTCGGCAATCACAATTGACTGAAAAACATTTTTTTATTGAGCAATTCAATTACTTATTCTGAAATTAATTTTGTAAATCATAATTGACTCATCTGAAAAACATTTTTTATATTTAGAAATTGGATTATTTAATCTGCAATTAATTTTGTGAATCACAATTGACGCTACTCAAATACATTTCTATACTTTAGAATAGTTCAATTAGAATAGTTCAATTACTTGTACCAAAATTAATTTTGTGAATCACAATTGACTCATCTGATAAACTTTTTTTATATTGAGAAATTTAATTATTTAGTTTGATTAGTTTTGAGAATCACAATTGACTCTTTTGAAATACGTTTTTCATATTTTGAAATTTAATTACTTATTCTGAAATTTGTGACTAACAATTGACTCATCTAAAAAACGATTTGTCATGTTCTACTTATTTCGAAATAAATTTTGTAAATCACAATTGACGACTCACTTATCACAGCTGGGTATAAATAGACGAGTTAAGGAAGTTCATAACGAATCTAGAAACTATGCAGTTAAGTAAGCACATAAATAATAAAACGGAGAGCAAAAAAAAAATAAGAAGAGAAGCATTTTCATGAGAATGGAGCACATGAACACTATTGGACGGATAAAAATTGTCAGGTAAAATTTGTGATGCCTACTTCTAGGCGCCAAAGTGACTTGAGTAATGTCTTTGCTTCATAAACTGCGATGTGTGCTGCAGTGCTTTAAGCCTTGTAGAGGCCAAGACGATATACATATGAAGCAACAAGGAAGGAAGAAGTAGAGCTGCTATAAAAAGAATAAAGCAACAACACAACAGCAGCAGTAGGAACAAAAAAAAGACAACAACAAAAAAGTAAATAAACTTGATTTATGTCATGCTGCAACATGCCACTTTTGCTTGCAACACTTAAAACAATAGAAGTTGCAAAGTGACTGCTTAAAGATGCCGTTAACTTTAGATATACATACATACATATATAGACAAACAAATACATATACTATATACTTTTTTTTCTTAGAAGCAACGCTGTGTAAAGGGTCGTTTCCTGTTGTAGCCTTGTGATTATGCTTTTGTTGTTGTAGTTGTACACATGCATTCCAAGCCATGTCAATGTTAATGCCAACCAACGACTCAAGATGCGCCATGAGACAAGCACCAACAACTACAGCAATAACTATAATGACTATGAAAAGAAATAAAAATAAAGAATTACAAGAGCAAAGTTATGCAGAAGTGCTTATAAAAACTAATGCAAACTTAGCAAAAATTGTAAAAATTCTGCGTTGCACTTCAGCCACTCAAATCTTATATTGGCTCAGTAAAAGTAAATGTCATTGCTCTTCGTTGCTTCAATGACATTGTTCATTGTTGTTGTTGCTCTGAAGTTTTGTTGTGGGTTTATTGTTGTTGCATGCGGCAAAAGCAATTTTAAGACACTAATCAGAATTGAAAACGGCAAGCTCGTTGCCACAACGAAAGTCGAAATTGAAGTTGAAGTGCAGCTTATGTAAGTTGTTGTGAAGTTACGCTTTTGTTCATATTCAAGAACAAATCAATTTGTTTAGTTTCGAAATATGCAATTTGCATATTTTTATTAAGGTCTTTGTCAAAATAAAAAGGAACGCAAATAATGCAGCACTTCGTTGCTAATGTTGCACCTACCCTACGTTATGCTTGATCAACTGAAGCTTTCCAGATAGTTACAAGTGAGTTTCAACAATGTTCAACTTGATTTAAAATAAAATAAAATAAAATAAAATAAAATAAAATAAAATAAAATAAAATAAAA
The DNA here is from genome assembly GCA_951509765.1 of Sphenella marginata. Lineage (NCBI taxonomy): Eukaryota > Metazoa > Arthropoda > Insecta > Diptera > Tephritidae > Sphenella > Sphenella marginata. Next base: position 15,956,013 of record OX608083.1, read on the forward strand.
TAAAATAAAATAAAATAAAATAAAATAAAATAAAATAAAATAAAATAAAATAAAATAAAATAAAATAAAATAAAATAAAATAAAATAAAATAAAATAAAATAAAATAAAATAAAATAAAATAAAATAAAATAAAATAAAATAAAATAAAATAAAATAAAATAAAATAAAATAAAATAAAATAAAATAAAATAAAATAAAATAAAATAAAACAAAATAAAATAAAATAAAATAAAATAAAATAAAATAAAATAAAATAAAATAAAATAAAATAAAATAAAATTAAATTAAATTAAATTAAATTAAATAAAATAAAATAAAATAAAATAAAATTAAATAAAATAAAATAAAATAAAATAATATAAAATAAAATAAAATAAAATAAAATAAAATAAAATAAAATAAAATAAAATAAAATAAAATAAAGTAAAATAAAATAAAATAAAATAAAATAAAATAAAATAAAATAAAATAAAATAAAATAAAACAAAATAAAATAAAATAAAATAAAATAAAATAAAATAAAATAAAATAAAATAAAATAAAATAAAATAAAATAAAATAAAATAAAATAAAATAAAATAAAATAAAATAAAATTAAATAAAATAAAATAAAATAAAATAAAATTAAATTAAATTAAATTAAATTAAATTAAATAAAATAAAATTAAATAATATAAAATAAAATAAAATAAAATAAAATAAAATAAAACAAAATAAAATAAAATAAAATAAAATAAAATAAAATAAAATAAAATAAAATAAAGAAAAATAAAATAAAATAAAATAAAATAAAATAAAATGAAATAAAATAAAATAAAATAAAATAAAATAAAGAAAAATACTAACACAATACCCAACAGCTCTTTATATGTATGGATGTTACATTACAATATGTTCTTCTTCAAGGCCTTGTGTTTTGGATCTGTCTTTAAATTTTCCGTCTTTAAGTTTATTTGCTAACTGCAAAGAAAAAACCAGGAATTCTAGTAAGAATATGTGAGAAAAATCTAATCATCAGAAGTCACCCTCCAGCAACGTTGTGTCTTGCTTGTCGTTATCCTCATTTCATTGAAATCATTCACGCAACATTCACATATTTACAAACAAAAGTAGGAGAATACCTAAGTCCTCGTGAAATAAGAAAAGACAAAGATGATAAGTGACGTGAAAAGGTTTTGCGATTCGTAGAAAGGTGTTCATTTGTGACAAAGTCAAAGTAAACGGAGAAAAGTTGGGGAATAAAGTCGAAAGACGAAATGCAGGTGGCAGGCAATGAAATACGTACAGTTATCAGACACACATACATATATATCAAGTATAGAAGATAGGTCATAAAAGTGGTTCTATGTCTTTGCACTACACTGTCAAAAAAAATTTAAAGTACACAATGATTTTGGGTGATGAAGCAAACCGTGAAATAAGCAAAAAGTGAAAGTCTTAAGCGATTTGTGAGCGTTGATGAATAACAAAACGTTTCAACATACATGATGAAGCAGAAAGTTGGTTGGCTGAGAAGATATTTGATCAGGAAACTCAAATGATATGAGAAAAGGCAAAATGACAAATTGTAGTGATTCAATATGGGCGCATATGTTTGTAAGGGTAGAGTAAATGTAGCTGGAGGTTACAAAATATCGAAAACAAACAAGGAGCATAGCAAACAAGAAACGCGTGCAGTTCAGGATATATGGATACGTTTAGTAATAAAAACACACACACAAAAATTTTAGAAATGCTTGCATGAAGGAAAAGAAAATTAATGAAATGGAACGGCCAAAAGAACACGTCTAATAGAACGTGCATAAGGGGAGCTCAGTGTAGGAAATAAGTTCATCTAACAAAGAAAAGGTTAAGCACATAAAGCTATGAGTGGGGCATAAACTTAAGCAGAAAAGCAAAAACAATATTTCCCTTAAGATAAGAGTGTGAGAAAACATTTATAAAATAACACAAAAAAAAAAAAAAAATTGCTTGTAAAAATGAAAGGGGAATATTTGTTGTACTTCTCGAGTACCAGGAAAAACCAACGAAAAGCAATCAGCATTATGAACAAAGTAAAATTGAATGAGTTGAAGTGTTAAATAAAAAATTTAGATTTATGACGACGGGATGTTTGCGAGGAATTTTAGGACTGCAGGTACTGGCATTTTAGTAATTTACATAATGGATTATTTTATAAATTTATAAATTTATTTTTTAAATACTTCCAGAGATATGTGCTATTAAAACTACCAGTTATATAGGAGGTGCCACGCCCTCTTATATACAAGTATTTCTTAGCTTATGACCATCCCGGGAAGATATCCAGTCCTTGTTTCACATTTGGTCACGATCGGTTTGTTCGGTCAAGTTGGTCTATAGATACATACTACATACTTAACTTGAATTTTATATATCTAAAGAAGATCTTATACTACTATGCATGCCTTAACTCACGGTAACTCATATAAACATATTTGATACATTTCATAGTAACTTTCAGCATACATACATACATACATACATGCTTACCTTCACTGCCATTCAAACATTTGTGCACATGACATTACATCAAATTAAGTTTGTAAAACGTTCACGTTCTTTTTCTAACAACCTACAAGCAGCTTAAAATTTCACTATGCCAGTTTTCTCATACTCATTAATTCAAAGCTACAACTTTATGTCTGCTTACCTTCGAAAAGTATGAGCTTTCATTACCATCATCTTCATTATCAACATATTTCTCAGCTCATATTTCACTTTTTCTCCCATCTCATTAGTTTGTTACACAGCGCGCTTACCACGAAAAGCTTATGTATGTGTGTAGCTGGCATGTTGTTGCTGTTTTTGTGTATTATTATGTTTCATGTATGCCTCTCATTCTTATCACATATCTGTCATTCTTGTGGCATGCCGTTGACTTAGAATTTTTTTTTCCAGCTTTTCTTATTTTTCCTGTAATTTCAAGCAGACAAAAGCAACACATTCTACTGCAAGTTATATTGTCCAACCAGTGACTTGAAACCGCACTTAGACTTCGACATAAGATGAGTATCACTTGAAGATGGCTGTGGTTTTAACCCTCCGCTAAACAAGAAATAAAATATGGTGCAAAGACCTGGAATTTTTTTCAAGTGATGCCTTACCGTATATGGCTCCGAAAGGGCCTTTAGATAAAGGTGGGGATATCCAGTACTTTATGGCATCCCTTGTGCATTATTACCAGGCTGAAGCACTGTCTTTCATGCCTTGACTATACGCTTTAATATCGACACTAGGTTTGCCAAAACCCTATGGAAATACTGATAAGCTTTAACTCACCAAAACTGTATTCACACACATTAAATTATAAATAGTACATACCTTAAAGCATCACAACATCAACGAACTTTTATCAACTAATTGATACTTTACATAGTTTGAAGTTCAATAACGAGCGAAAAAAGCCGTCACAACCATTACATTTTGTTGGTAAGCCACAAACATGTATTGTAATGCACCAAAATCCTGACACAGCGAAAACATGAAAAAGCATACCCAATCAACCTCGAATTATTTTTTTTTATTTTTTTTTTTATTTTTTTTTTTTTATTTTATTTTATTTTTATTTTATTTTATTCTATTTTATTTTATTTTGTTTTATTTTTATTTTATTTTATTTTAATTTATTTTACTTTATGTTATTTTATTTTATTTTATTTTATTTTACTTTATGTTATTTTATTTTATTTTGTTTTATTTTATTTTATTTTATTTTATTTTATTTTTATTTTTTATTTTATTTTATTTAATTTTTTTATACCTTTCATGAACATGAAATGGTATTATAACTTTGGTCCGATGTTTGTAAGTGTGAGAAGAAGAAGAGATAGACCCACCATTAAGTATACCGAAATGATCAGGGCGACGAGCTGAGTTGATTTAGCCATGTCCGTCTGTCCGTCTGTCCGTCCGTCTGTTTGAACGCAAACTAGTCCCTCAGTTTTAGAGATATCCCGATGAAATTTTGCAAGCAGGCGCCATTTTGCATAGGATTAATCATTTGTCGGAACCAGCAAGATCGGACCGATACAAGGCATAGCTCCCATACAATCGATTGTTCCGATAAACGGGTTTTGGCCTATAACTCTTGCAATTAAAAATCTATTAGAGCGAAATTTCGCAGGTTTAGTACATATTATATGCGTAATGTGTGTAGTGAAAATCACCTAGATCGGATCAACATAACATATAGCTCCCATATAATCGATAGTTTCGATAAATGGGTTTTGGGTTATAAATGGTGCAAATAGAAAGCTAGAAACGGAAAATTTTGCAGGTTTGGTACATATTGTATGAGTAATGTGTGTAGTGAAACTCGTACAGATCGGACTTCCATAACATATAGCTCCCATATTACCGATTGCTCCGATAAATGTGGTTTGGCTATGTATTTTTAAATTAATAGTTTTGGAGAGTTTGTAAGTAACTGTAAGTAAGAAGCGAACACTTAGAAAAGTTGTGCATATTCATGAAAGGTATAAAGACTTCGGCACAGCCGAAGACAGCCCTTTCCTTACTTGTTTTATTTTATTTTATTTTATTCTATTTTATTTTATTTTATTTTATTTTATTTTATTTTATTTTATTTTATTTTATTTTATTTTATTTTATTTTTTTATTTTATTTAATTTTTTTTTATTTTATTTTATTTTATTTTATTTTATTTTATTTTATTTTATTTTATTTTATTTTATTTTATTTTATTTTATTTTATTTTATTTTATTTTATTTTATTTTATTTTATTTTATTTTATTTAATTATTTTTTTTTTTTATTCTATTTTATTCTTCGTTATTGTGTTTTGCATGCTAACAATTGACTTTTGTTTTTTTTCGGGTACTAAAGGAACAATTTTAGCCACTATCATTTATTTTGGTTCATTGGGTGAAGTGTATATATTTTTTTCTAGGTAAAGTGGGCGTTTCACTCATTGATGCTGCTGAATTCAGCCGTTATTTTTTGACAAAAGCCTACACACAAACAATGCCAACAAAGTAAGCAAACATATAGCTAAGCCACACTTTGATTAAATGTGAAATCTGGTGTGCAGCTGCGATATAGAAGAATCACATCGAAATTATAATGATACGGAATACATGATATTCTAGTATGTTGACGTATAAGCGGAGATATGATATGTACGCCCATATGTACATTAGATTTGCACATATGTACATTAGATTTAATTAGGGTGAAAGACTGAACTTTGTTTATTTGGTCATTGATAACGTTTGATTTGATTTTGATTTTGATTTTGATCTATATCTATTTAGAAGTATGAGATTTTATTATCCAATTCCGCTCTTTGATTGTATTATTCTGTTTCGACCTTTAATGGTTTGATCTAAGAAATATTTAGTATCAGATATTTTTATGACGACTCATTGTATCTAAAGCCAGTCATAAATTGTAAAGCACATTCTAAAGCGTACTGTTGCTACTATTTATTTCCCATTTTCATTCGAATACATACTTTCCAAGTATTTCCCTTTTAAATTTAATAATCTCCTAAATTCAGCTAGTCAGTCGTATCATATGAAATCTTTTAAAATTCAGCACTCCCTTCACTTCTACACTTATGGTTTTCTCAGCCTAAAAGTATGCAAACAAAATAAAATAATTCATTTACATTGCTATCTCCATGCTTCTTGTCTATTTCACATCCGAAATTGATAAAAATAAAATAACAAGTCACAATCTGATTGCTATTCCCAGTTCAGCACTCAACTAGACACAGTATTACAACTTTTGATCCGATTGCTCAGTCTGTAACAATTTACGGTTTATGCTTCATTTTATTTTTTTGTTTATATTTGTTGAACGTTTCTTTTTGTTCGTACATTTGAAATTTATTGGTTGCTATAAAAAATACGTAAATTGCTAAAATTGGCTAAAAGGAAATATGTTTGCTTTCATTTTTGTATCCAAATCCTCAAAGAAAGTTGATGAGCAATGAACTTTATCAGATGCTAAAACGCACACAGTCGAGTACGCAGATTGAATACAGATGGCACGTCGCAATAGGCTTCGATGATAAAATGAAAAAGAAAAAAAAAAAAAATATTTGAATTAATTTGTGTGTTGCACGTTTTTGTTGTTGTTGCTGATATACTTATCTTAAGAGCTTTTTTTTCTCAGGCTGGAATATAAAGAAAATCTTTTCACTTCAATTACGCCCACAAATATTCGATTTATTCTCTTTGAAGAAAGCTTTTGTTTTTATCGATACAGAGAAACGTGTACCAGTGTGAAAGATGTATGCACATGTTAGGGATGGAAATCGCGGGATCCCGTACTTTAAATGAACGAAAATAGAAGTATTAGCGCATTAAGTATTCCGCTCAACTAATTTATATTACTCATTATTTTTTCGCTCATAACTTTTTTAAAATATTTTTTATTTATTTTTATTTGTTGACAATAGTCTTTTCTGGACCAGGATTCCAAAACTAGATCGAGAAAATTTCGGGATTTAGAAAAGCTCATAAATTGTAATATTACTAATATGTTAATTTGTGTGCTTTTTGAAATAAGCATTTATATTTTTCTGGTCTTTTTAGCCGAAACTGAGGAAAAGTTATATAGTTCAAACATTACATGAAAATAATTATTGACCTCATCTGAAGTTAGTAAGGAGAGGAAAAAAATTTAGACCTAGAGTGGTGTAGAATTTTTCACATCTGTTTTTTCGTCCACCTCTGTGTTTGACCCGAAGTTATACTTTACATTTTTAGAATAATCGATACTTAATTCTATTGCTTCGAAAGGTAGTACCGGGACAGTCCAAATTGAAGGTGGCTTGAAATTTTTTTCTTTATTTTTAACATATCTACAGAATATCTAGCAAGGTCTTTGAAAACCTGTTCTATCTTTACTTTTCGAAAAAGTGATAAGAAAACAGTAACTATTATATTATATAAGAATTGCGCATTAACCCATATAATACCAACTTATTTAAATAGTAATTATGAAGTGAATAAAACAACACTGGAATACGTTGCCGAACTTTTCTGCAAAAGGAAACAACCATACTTTTAAGTAATTAATAAAAACAATGCGCTTTATGTGCCGCTGGGCGTATATGGGTTAAACTTTACCTTAGGTGTGGTGTGCATTAATTATTTTCACTGCGCTAAAACTAAGCGAATATTTTTGCTACCTATTGCTTTATGTTGAACAAACATAAACAGAATTTTTTTTTAAATTTAAGCTTACAAATAGGGACAGCTAGTAGCACCAAAATCGCAAACTTAAATAAACTACACGGTACGACGAATGTAAATTTTCCTATGTAAATTTCGCTGTTAGCATACGTACATATGTAGGGTTTATTATTTTGTAAAAATAATGCTTATTAGGGTGGGTTGGTTTGTATGAGAAAGGCACGATTTTGACGTTGTAAAAATTAGGGCTGTGCCTTTATTCGATTAATCGAGTAAGTTGATTAATCAAATTTTCAATTAATCGATTACTTGATTAATCAGAATTTTGAGTAATCAAAACGAGTGTTACTCGAGTATTTTCAAAAATGGTTAATCACAACCCTTAGCTTTTCTAAAACATACGACCCAACCTAATGTATCTAAACAATGCACACAAAAATGTATGAAAGTATTTATGTATGTATGGGTTAGTGTATTTATAAAGAGAGAGAGAGAGAGAACAAAAAAAAATTGCGCTCATAAAATGCCTTTCGCACTTCCACACCTGTGCTGTTACCCAAGCTACTTGTTGTTGTTGTTGTTATAGTGGCCACTTGCAAATGCATGAGCAATCGCCAACAAACACATACACCCGAACAGGAAAGTCATAAATTTTGCACTTGTTTTCCATGTTCACTGAGCACACATACACCTACATACATGCTTATATATGTATGTACATATGTATGTACATACATCTGTTTTATTTAGACGCCAAAAATAACAGTTTGTGCTTCGAACAAAAAAAAAAAAAAAAAAAAATGTGTAGCAAAAACTTATACGCCACGTTGTCGAGCAAAAAAGTGTTGTGCGTGTGTGCACGGCTAACTTAAAGTGTTTGCACGCTCGCTTGTCAACAGCGTTTGGTTGGTGAAAAAAAACAAAACAAAACGCCCACACTAACGAAAATGTATGTATGTATATCTATGCATAAATCTGACGAGATTTTTTTCTTATCTCCATGCATACAAATGTTTGTTTGTATTTTGCAAATATTTTGCAAATATTTTCGTCAACCACTCAGCTAAGTCACTAACCAACCAACTTACCTTCAAGCGATCTCTTTTGCTGCGCTTCAATGTAAACAAATTATTCAAATAGGATTTTTAGGGGTTTACCTCATCTTCAGCTGTAGCTTTGTTTATTTACACGCTTCTGTACATACATAGATACATTATAGGGGTGCCAAACTTGCTACACTTCGGTTTTTTGTGCAATCCTTGAACTATCGGGATTACAAATATATTAATTTTTTTTTAGAAAATTATTTAAACCTTTTCGTTTTTGATGTGCAAAATTTTTTGATTATTTGAATTTAAAAATAGGTATGGTATTAAAGCAGGGATGTGCGATTAAACAGAATCGATTAATCTAAACTTCAGTAACTACTTAGAGAGCAATCAATAGTTAATTACATATAACGATTAGTTTGCCGTTAATCACATTTTCATTAATTTTAATTATAAGAAAATTGATTTGATTATAACTTAAAATTAGTAATCGCAAAGTAGTTAGTTAGATAATCTGAATTTATAGCAATTTTCCTTAAAAAAAAACTCACCACTATTAACTTTAAAACTCGAAAACAAAAAAACAAAAAAAAATTTAAAATTTTAATTAAAAATAACGCTCTTCCATATTGAAAATTTACGTCAGCACAACTTATTTAAACAATATAAATATTTTTTTTGTTATTTAAAAAATGGTGACTTTCTTGTAGTCTTTTATGAAATACGTACACTAGTGCACTTCAATATTGAATGATTTCTCACACAAATTATTATTTTTTTTTAACTTTAATTTAACGATAAATAACATGTCACAAGATTAGAAAATTAGATCTCGAGAAATCACGGGAATATAACCGAGCAGAAGTTCTCTATAGTCTTGATTTTTCACATTTAATTCCTTGCTACACCTTTCTCTGATCATAGATAGAATGTTGCCCTGGATTTACGAAACACTAAATGCCAGTTTTACAACATTCTACCTCAATCCATCATATAAGCTCGCCGACCAATCAATATCCATATTTTGACACCACAAAGCCATTCCTTAGTCCAGCACTCTGCACTAGGGCATTAATTCGCCATTTGTTTTGAGCTCACTTTGGACTGAAAAAGAACAAAAACAAAAAAAAAAAACCAAAAACAAAAAAATAAAAACAAAAAACCATGAGAAGATCAGTTAAACCAAAAGCCAAGCAAAAATAGTTGAAAAATGACAATTTGAAATGGGAAAAGCGTGTAAAAAGCACGTAGCAGAAATCAGAGAGAAACAAAAACCACAACAACAATAACGAGTAGCAGCAACAATTGAGAGTCAAAGCGATTGTGACAATAAAAGAAAAAAGGACTCACCCACCAACAACAATACAACGACAGATGATGTTGCAACAAAAAGTAATGCATTTGCGATAGTTGTGGTGCCACCAAAAAAAAAAAAAAAATTCCAACCCAAACCACGAGCGACCAGCCAACCAACCAACCAACACCAAAATCATTTATGCCTTTATTTTGTTAGCGTATGTAGTTCATTGCAGACATTTTTGTGGCAGCCAACAGCTGTTGCAATTTAGTCAAGTGATAGTTTGTTGTGTTTATCGGTATGGTGCATGGTGTGCTTTGGTGCTACTTTTTTGCGATTTGTGCATTGTAATTGTTGCATGGCTGTGTGCGCGTTTGCCAGTTAGTGTGGCAAATATAAAAGTTTATACAAATATACATACATACATACATATGTATGTATGTGCCTTGTTACGCTTCTCAGTTCACCAGCTGCCATTTCATACGCTTTTTGGGTTAACTAGCGACCTGGGTGGGCCGCCATTTTATATTTTTCATTTATAAATTTTTTGACTTTATTTTTTATTTTCTTTTTCTATTTGTTTTTGCTTTATTTTATTCTTAAAAATAATTTTTTTTCACACTGTCACACTGTTGATTTTCCAGGTTACTGCACCCAAAAGTGTTGGCTCACAAGTGCAGAGCTATGTCGGTGTGATGAGCCTGAATGTGGGAGCTCCCTTTGTAGGGTGGATGGTTTGTGTTTCAAAGGAAGCTTTGCTCGGGTTACTCACCTCAGAATTGCGGGCAATTTACCGCTTGATTGGATATACATACATACACATGTGTGTGTGTGTGACAAAAGCTGTGTGTGGATTTGTACATATTTGGGAAGTAGTAATTGAGAGCTTGTAAAATGATTGGAAAAATATTTATGTATAAAAAATTTGCATAGGAAATAAATGTTGGTTTTTTGGTAAGGAAAACTAACTGCTGATATTGGATTGTCATTTGAGCTGTGCAGGGGTTTTACTGTGGCGTTAATTGTTGGCTTTGTGCTGACTCAGAACAGAAACGAGGTTTTTCAGAAGAAATCCTTCTTTTCCACAGCTTAAGGAAGCGTTGACTCGGTAGCACTTCGATTGGTAATTAGATATAGATACTGCTAGCATTACAAAGTCCTTCTATCATAAAAAATTGGTTCAGAGTCTTAGCTACTACTAGCTATGTATATCTGTATGCAAATCCAAAACTCTTTGCAGCTTTTGAAAGATCCCCTTTGTAAACATTTACGTTGAAACTGGAACAGCACATCGCAATTACTTAGTTATAGATTCATAGTCATTCAATTCAAGTATTAAAGCTTTCAAGAACTAGTTTACAGAAATGTGCTTTTCCCGCTTCTATTTGCTAAGTGCGCCAATAGCTGACAGTTCTCATGGAAATCACACCCACTTATACACAAACACTCATATTGTGTATACCCAACAAGCAATTGCATACATGTTTTTGCATAAAGCTTTAAGTAAAATTTCTACAATAAGCGATAGCTGCGAGTCTACCCATTAATATAATTTGAAAGCTTAACTTGAACTTTTTATTCACTTAAAAATATATTTTTTTGTTATTGTTTTTTGCGGTCTTTATGTTTCACATATTTTAGTAAGTTTTTCAACACAAGGCCAGTTGATAATAATTGCTATTCAGTTATTATTTCTGCATGTGAAAGAAAAGCTTTTTTTGAAATTTGTTTGAGCTTTTTTTTGAGCTTTTTAAAAATGAACTTTCAGTTTTTTTTTTCTCGCTGGGTACACATAGACAAATTTTCACATCCTAGCATTTTTTCATTTTATGCATTCAATTTCTTCTTTGCACTTTTTTTCATTTCGTTTGAATGTTTGTTTTTATTTATTTTATGTATATCGTGCGCTGTCGTCGCATCATTTCTTTATTTATTTTTTTTTTTACTGCTATCAGATTTTCCAATGATTTCGAAGACATTTGCGCAGCGCAAATTCAAATCACTCGACACTCGCATATTATCATTGGAGCATTGTTGAATGCTGATGCGATGCTTTTATTTGTTTATTTACAAATACAAACAGCACATTCAAGGACACTCAAATGCATATAAACGGAAACATTTCTCAGAAAGCAGAGATTTTAATTTTTTTCATGTTTACTACACAGCTGTCATGAGAGGTTTTAAAAAATTTAAGATCTATAAAAAGCTTATATAAATTCAATGTAAAATGTGTTAACCCTTTAGGTGCATATGTACTAAAAATGTACAAAAAGAATATTTTGTAAAAATGCTATAAAATTTTGCTTTCCCAACAAAATTGCTATCTTCCGTCTTCATATATTAAACGCAATTAAAAAATATAGTACACAATAATCGGAACAAACATTTTACTTACGCTTTGAGTGGAATTACCCATTTTCAATAGAGAAACATGGATAACAAATTAAAGCTAATTGTGTCGTCACAATATTTTACTATTTAATAATACCGCAAACAAGGATATTTTTGTTTTATAAACAGTTTTATTTATTTTCATAAAAATTTTTTTCTATAAAAAACAAAATTTGCACATAAATATTTAAAATTTTGATACAAGGTGCATTTGTATATAAAAGGAGAGCTATTTTTGTTTCCCGGTTTTTGGTATTTACGATTTTAAAATATATTTAATAGGTTTCAAAATATTTTGATTTAAAAAAGTGCGAAATTTACCTTTGGACATGGAATAACCCCACAAGTTTTTATTTACACGAAACAGTAGAAGCGAATGTATAGGGAAGTACCCACATTTGTACATTTTAATTTAGGAACACTTTTTATGAAATTATTTAGAATGTAAATATTTTTTTTTTAATATTTTTTTTTTTAATATATTTTTTTTTAATATTTTTTATTTTTTTGTGAGAGTGAATGTCTAATATGACACCACTGTCGCTTGCCAGCCTCCGCACATCGTTTTAATGCAAATCGCTTTTACCTGCTAAATATATGTACTCAATATTATCAGCTTAAGTCATTGTAATTAAAATTGCCAGCATGAGGTTGGTTTTGTAATTCATGCAACGAGCTTCAATAAGTCGAGTATCAAAAGAAGACATTCGCCACTAATACACTGCAGTTTTACTAAGCCTCAAAAGCACAAAAGTGCATTAGAAATTGCTGGGATTTGAAAGCCCAAAAAAAAAAAAACACAAACAAACAACAAAAATGTGCCAAATCAAACAACCGTAAGAAGATTTGAGTAGACGGTTTTGCATGTTTGAACATTAGACTGGGCCACAAAAAAAAATTGCTGTTTTCTCGGAATTTACATTTTCTTTTGTTTAAAAAGCCAAGCTTATAGTTAAAGGTCAATTAATACTATTTTAGAGTTTTTGTTAAAGCAAAAAAGTAAGCAATTTAGCTTCATGCAGTCTTGCAGAATAACGAATTTCCACAAACAAAAATTTGGAACAGAAATTTACATCAATTTCGAGAAGTATAAACTTTTGAAAATGTTTATGATTTACTGATTTCAAGTTTGTACTTTGGAAATATGGTAAAAATGCAAAGTTCAGTGTTGAAAATGATAAAAACTTTTTTTTCGGCACAGTCTAATGCATATTCTTACAACGAACTGGCCTGTTGTTTTAGCACGCACGCCCTACAGTCCTCTCCCATGTTGACACACCTCATGACAACGACAATCACTGTAACTCTGAAAATTCTGTCACTGGCTTGTGCTTCCACATTCACTATCAATTTATGCATGCAACATTGGTCAATATGTCGTTGTTGTAGTGGTTTCCTGCTTAGTTGCAAGTGGCAAACTGTATAAATGCTGGTGTATTTGTGGTAACTTTACAAAAGAACAGTTGAGGCTTAAATCAAAATTTAATTTTTTTGTTTGTTCAAAATGCGAACAATTTCAAATCCAACTAACTTGTGGTATGTAGAGTGGTTGCCAAATGCACACAAATACAACCACGCACACACACACATACTAACACCAACTTTTAAATTGATAGTATAGTAGAGTGTTGTAAGTACCTTTGCTTCTTGCTTAAATTTACATTTCATTTTGAGCGTAGACTCACAAATATTTACACCGACTCAACACCCACAAAACTCAATTAACCAATACTTTCATTCATATTTAGATCGATGTATGAATTTGTTTCGATATATATGTATGTATGCAGGTGTGTGTATGTGTTAGTTAGTTAGTGAGGCCTTTGTGTTGCGTGGCCAGTTTATGACGCCTGCATGTTTGGTAAACCTTTTGGTTATTGCATTTGCTGGTATAGTTAATTTTGTAAAAGCATAGAGCTTCCCCGAAAGTTTTTTGAAGAATAGCATCAGTAGGGTGGCGCACAGTGCGCAATTTCGAGCGAGTTTGATTTAAAATGAAAAAAATCGATTTTTATTTGTCAATGAAGCGTGTTAAAAAAAGTGATAAATTTGACTTTGAGAGCCTACCATATACGAATTTTGGTTATCTGAACAACTGAATTTTAAAATTTTGTTACAAAGCGTCTTCCGGTCCAAAAGGTAGCATAGCTAAGTCAGAAATAAGGTAAGCTACCCGCCAAAAAATTGCTCCGCTTTAAAATAAAAAAATTATGTTCTGCTAGATTGAGCTTAACTTTTGCAAAAAATCAGAATGCAACATGTACTCTACCATCTAAAAAAATGGCTGCATTAAAAAAAAGATAGAGATAACAGAGGAATATGGGTAAAAGGTCGACCTTTTTTTAGGAAATCGAAACTAAAAATGTAGAAATTAGATGCTTAGTATCATACCCACCAAAAAATTGTTTTACTTTAAAAAAATATATATGTTTTATTTGGTTCAGGTTAACATAGAGCAGCATGCGCAGCGGGGACAGCAATTTTTGGTTTTTTTTTAATTTAGTATGTAGAAATATTATTGCTTATTAGGTACTCTACCCACAAAAAAATTTGCCTCCTTTTAAAACCAAAAATGATGTTTTGCTAAATTTAACTAAAAATATTGGAGCCAAATAACCAAAAGTTAGAATTTTTTTTATAAATCAAAAGCAAACATGTAGAAATTAGATGCTTAGTATCTTACCCACCAAAAAATTGCTCTAAGTAAAATCAAATACCATGTTCTGCTAGCTTTAGTTAAACATAGCGCGGCAATATATGCAGAAAGTCAGAAAGTTTTCATATATTAAAACTAAAAATATAGAAATTAGGTGCTGACTCCCAGGTGGGTAAGTCTTACCCCACAAAAAATTTGCTCTTATAAAAAGAATATTAAGCTCGGTTTATCTAAAAGTAATACATCAAGTGGAGTGAATAGTAGCTGGAAGTGCCTCTTTTAACAATCTCGAACTTGTTTGCTTTCGCGATTGGAGCAGTAAAGGGTTAGTTAAGCTAATCGAATATAACGTAGATTCTAAGATCATGTCCCAGGTTAATAAACTACAAAGCAGAGTTATCATATTGCTCCACTGTGCAGCTGCAGCAAAAAGCGTTTTATTCCTCTCTTTCAATTTTTATCGTAGAATTTTATACTAAAATTCACAGTTTGTAAATAACACATTCGAACAGAGGTTGAGATCAATAGGCAAGTTTATTTGTGGTTTTGTTTTTGTTGTTGTTGCTTTTCACAAAAAGATACAAAACATGATGCAATCAGAAATTTACGTGTGGCATGCAAAATGCAGTGCAATCAACCGGCTGCAAATAGACTTAGTTGCAAATTAAAATTGAAATACACCTAAAATACGGCATGGACTTTTGATATTCAAAAGCGCAAAAGGATTGTGGCAGCGAAAAATCGTTTAGGGTATACGCAGAGTGTGAATTGTTTTGTGGTGAATGTGGAATTACTGTGGTGTTTGTAGGCAAATCATTGAAAAATGAATATTTGTGGCAAATAAGGCGGATTGGTTTTGCCTTTGAAAGGGTGCGAAAAAAAATAAAATTAGGCTTACTAGCGGACGGATTATTTACGATTCGATATGAGTACGTCTAAGTTTCAGTGTTGACATATTTCCACATATTCTTTTTTTTTTGTAGGCCAAACTTTGCCTGCGAGATATGCATATAGCTTTCAACATGCGGCAGTTTCTCTATTCGCACTGTCTTGGTAGGACATACATATATCATCATTGTTACAACTCACCAAAGATTCCGAATTTTTCTTGTGATCACAGTCTCTTAAAAAATTTGAGGTTCCATCGCATAAGAAAACCGACTCACCGGTTTGATCTCTGAACATGCGTATTTTGAAGCCATCAGTTATCGAATGGTATGGGCTGTTCCCAAGTAAACCAACGAAGATTCTTTTATGCAGAGTCTTTTTGGGTTAGTATGTGTCCTTCACTTCGTTATCTAATACACGAAACATTGAACAATTCCGCTTGCTCAGTTTTGACATTTCTGTAAATATATCCTTACAGGCCTCAAAACATTTTATTACTCAGATTGGTGTAACCTATAGCCACTTTCCTTAGCCCTACTTTTTTTTCGTTACTGACAAAAGCTTCTATAATTTTCTCATGTGGAATAACTTATCGAGTGTCTGTTTTAGAAGCCCATAGCTTTGAATATAGCCTTGCTTTTCTGTTCATCTGTACAAGCTGAGTTAGTCTATCTATACATTTTTCAGTTAATAGTAAGGACAAGTTTTGATGGATATATGCATCTCTTTCTTTTGCTTAATGTGGCGATGCTCATTCCGCACCAAGGCCCTTTGCTCCTATAACTCATCGTATGCCTTCAATAAACCACGGCTTCACGTTTGCCTCCATATTGATTGTTAAATTTATTGCCGAAAATATTGCCTTTTGAATATTGAAAATCACACCCAAATCCGCCCAAGCACATCAATCCATACAAGTTGCACATGCGAGCAAAAGCAACCAAATAAGTGCCTTTTTATGCTGAAAGGATAAGAGACAACTGAAGAGAGCATGCATTTTCACAATCTTTCTTCCACATGCATTTAAGATATTTGCATGGATCAAGACAAATATATGAAAGCAACAATAACAGAGACTAAAATCCGCTGTTGAAAAGCATCTGACTTTCGGTCGTAAAAAAAAAGAGCACGAAAAGCTTATATTGCAAGTGACCATAGACAATAAGTTATTGTGCTTGTATTGGCAAGTGAACGTGAGCGGATAAAGTGATAGCAAAATGAAGCAGAGCAATCACAAGGATGCACAATTATTTTAAGCATACATAATTGTTCGAACAAAAGTCATATCACGTTCAGTAAGTAGGGTCGAAGGAGTTAGAGCGAGTTGATGGACGTGCAAAGGGGCAGTATGAAAAAAAGTGGCAGAGCTTGGAAAGAAACTGAATATGGTAGAAGCAAATGCGCAATCAGATAAGTGCTGAAATCTTAACCCTTTGAGGTACTCGAGGGAGTAGAAGGTGCTGAGTTGTTTTGAGGCTAATTTGTTTATACCTTTCGTAAAGAATAAATGATATAAATTTGGTGTGATTTTTGTAATTATTAGAAGAACATTTCCCAATAATAATTATAGTTATCGCAATGATTCAGAGTAGTCTCCAAGTTTTTGTCAAACTGGAAAAATTTCTTTTTGTAGCTGTTTGAGTCGGCTTCTCTAGTATTTCTCTGATCTTATTTTTATTTTAGTTAGATGTTCGAATTATTCTTGTTTGTTATCCTTGTTGTTTATGATTTTAATATTACAAATTTTGCAATAAATCTGATATATTGTGTTAAAAACAAATTTGCCCCCCTGTTGACCAAAACCATCACAAGGGTTAAAATAAACGAAAATATGAAATGTGAGAAAAGCATGTGATAATAGGAAAATCCACAGAATGTATGAAATGTTTGTGAAAATGCAGTCAAGTTTAATGTGATGAGCATTTAAATGCGGTTTTGCCAAAAACAGGAGCAATGCGAGCAATGAAAAACCACGCACTTGCACTTATGTATGTCCAGGCAAATGAAAACAAAAAAAGGAAACGAGAAAAACCTTCATATTTGAAATGACCTACTTGAGCACGAGTATTTTTTGGCATGTAATATGCAAAAGGCGCTCATTCATGAGGGGTTTTATCCGAATGCAGTTGCTAAAGGTGAATGATGCTAATGAAGATGTAAAAGTATTATGTGCATACATTAGGATGGATCAAAAAAAAAAATTTAGTTTGCGTATCTAGTATGGCCGTAATAAAATTATTGAAAATTATATTCAGGAGTATAATTTAAAAGATTCCATTAGGCAAGACCACACATTTTTTTAAATTATATTGAATATGGACCGAAAAAATTTTTTTTTTAAACTTTGTTGAATATCTAATATGGACCGAAATTGAAAATTAATTGGGAATATAACCCAAAGCCATTAGACTAAACCACAAATTTTTTTTAAAATTGTATTAAGTATTTAAAATGGACCGAAATAAAAATATTAAAAATTATATTGACTAATATAACCTAAAAAAAAGACATTAGACTAGACCAAAAAAAAATGTTTTGCAAATAGTACAAAGCAATAACATTTAAAAATATGAATAAGATGACAAGTCCATAGTATACAAACTTTTCTGGTCGTTATGCATTTTAAAATATCTACAATAAAAATAAATATCAATGATAAAATTGAAACTTTCAAAGTTCCTTTTTCCTTTTTGGGACTGTATCATCATAACTTAAAAATTTTTTTGGTTTTTTTTTGTATTAGGGCCTAAAAAATTTACTTTCTTTTTCGACAATTTTGCAAAATAACAATATCCTTAAAAAAAATTTTATTTCGTTTTTTTATATCAAAATAATAAATATAAATATTTGAAAAAAAAAAAAAAAAAAATTATACTTTTTTCTTGTTTTACAGGGTCTAAAATTTTTTCATTTTTATCGCCACTCAGAAAAAAAATAATAGTTTATTAAAAAATTTTTTTTTTAATGCTAATGTACAGTTTAAAATTTTTTTTTTTAACTGGGGTTTACAAATTTTAGGTTTTCAGTAATATAATTTTAAGCAAATAATTTGTTCTCGTTTTTATTTTAATTTTTTTTTTGATGTTTTTAAAACTATGTATTTAAGACGGTAAATGAGCTAAAATCCAAGAATAATATTTTTTATACTGTTATGAAGTTTGTTTTGGTTTGTGCTTTTTAATTTTTATTACAAAAAAAAAACAAAATATTTTTGTTGGTCAGTCTAATGTACATACATGTATGGTTATGTTCTGCAACACCAGATCAACTACATACATACATATAAAAGTGTTGATTGCGGTAAAAAGATGGTGTACATTAGTTGTGTTAGTAGTAGTAGTAATGCTGCTTGTAGTACATAGGCCCTAGCAACAGTTGATCTCTACTCTTCCACAGTCGCACATTGAAAAAGCTACCGGATAAGAGCCATGACTGACAAATGACTATGGAGAGCATATGTGGTTGTATGCATTTTATGCTTCACCTACTTTGTTGCAACTCCATGCGTGCATTGAATTCATATGTATGTATGTAGAGCTTGGCCACAATTGCTCGACCGCATACAGAAACCCACGTAAGCAACCTTTCTTTGTCTGCAAATGAAAGTATGTAAAGAGAATATTTGCATGCTCATATTAAGCAATTTTCCTGCATATGAATTTGTATGGGTTCTAAAGAATTTCTGGATATTGCAATATGCAGCTGAACTTGTTATACGTGCCCTCATCCTTGTTTATCTTTGATCATTTAACCCAAGTCCTGCTTTGGCATGCATTTTATGCCAAACAAACGACTTGACTCTGAATTGATATTCTTGTATGAAGAACTTTTTTTGGTTGTAACTGGCAGCAGCTTAAGCTGGGCTTTATCGGTCGTATGCAGATAATGTATTTCAAAAGAAATGTGGATGATCTAGTAAAAATTTACTTTTAACCCTTGTAGTGCCAGAATTTTAAAACCTAAAGTTTGAATTAAATAAAGTATGACCAAGTTATGAATTTTCGGAAATATTGATTGCCTTTGTTTTAATTTATTTTATTTTATTTAATTTAATTTTATTTTATTTTATTTTATTTTATTTTATTTTATTTTA